>OX596275.1:5720591-6203256 GCA_951394225.1 Harpalus rufipes
GAATAAATAAGCGAGGTATTTGCTGGGTCCATTAAAATATAACACCCTGTATACTATATCTCTAAACCTATAAGATATAACAAAATTTTTAAATGTGTCACTTTGAGAATTTAATTATGTTTATTATTTGTAGTAACATAAATTTTCAAAAATAATATTTAGAACAATTTTTTTTAGAAACTACCACTTTCGTTTTTCCAATTGTTACCAGAACCTATTTAACTCTTCTCATTACTGTTAGATGGAGGAATCCTTAGTTACACAGGTCTTTAGTCTTATAGAATTTGAGAAATCGTATCTCCAACATCCACATACATACACATAGACATCATCGTAAAAATGTTATAATCGGATTCTAGGGACTTTAAAACGTGCTTACTCACTAAAATCTGGATATGTAATTTTTAGCATGAATTCAATACCGCGAGAGGTAAATATATACTAGAAATAATAATCAAATCTAAACAATTTCATGTTATAAAGCTATTTGTGGTAAGAACAACTTAATTTGCAATGAAATACATTTCATTAATTCATATCTACACTTAATTATATATCAATTTATCTAGAATTTTAAAATTACCATTTTTTATAATTATAATTAAAATAGCTTGCGTTACAAATATGATCAGCATGAATTTACAATATCCTTTGGTACCTGACAATAAAGGCTTGCAAAGTACACAAGCATTGCTAGATTTCAATCACATGTAAGATAATGCACTTAATTGTTTATAATTTGCTGAATCACCGCGCACGAGTTCATAAGCGCCATGTTATTATGGTTTCTGCATTTAATTAGAGCAATTATTATTAGTTCCGCGATTTTTAATTGCCACCTTGTTGCTACGAACCAAGGAGCGTTAACGATCTAATTCTACTCGTACATTCTTTAATGGGATTCAGTCGCTTTATCATAGTTTATTATGCGACCTCTAGTGTTAATATGCCTGCATTGTAAACTACATCCCTTGTTTAATAAGTTCAAAGGAGTGAAAAGGTGTGTGACGAATATGTTTGTTTTATATTCAAATGTTTTTGTTTACGTACAACAATATACCGGATACTTAAAGATTATATTCCTATAACAAAGAAAATTTTCATTATGAGCTGCTATTTTATAGGCTTTGTATGGTATGTCTAATGCAAAACAAAATAAATGAGTTATTTAAAATTCTAATTCACTTTTTAAGCCTGTTTTATATTATACTTCCGATATTGAAACTATATTTCATCAAAGAAAGTAAACAGTAAAATATGATTTTTTTTAAAATCTAAATCTGACACTATTTTTCATGTAAGTGTCCTACTAAACCTATGCACATTTTGTCAGCACATGTATAAATATCAAAATATTTAGTTTGAAAATCTTTATCGAATGAAGATAAAAACATCGATAGTTGATATAGCAGTATTTGACACTGAGTTTAAATTACAATAAAATAAAAAATCTGTTGTGGCCAGCACAATACCTTCCGTCAATCCTGTATATAATGTATAAATCCCATATATAATTTTTCTTGCAAAAGATTCTAAATTTCCAGAAAAAATATTTCAGAAACAAACTATTCAAATTGCGCTTGACACTGACATCTTCTGCATTAGCTTTTCCCATTCGTTAGGGGTCGCTATTTTTGCGTGTCGTTCTCATTCAGTTCCTTTTCTCTCAAGTCTTCCGCAATACAGTCCTTCCATCTTATCTTTGGTCTTCCTCTTTTTTCTTCAACATCCTATTACTAAACTATTGATTCTTGTTCCAATATAATTCTTCATTTCTCTTCATGACATTTCAAACCAATGTAATCGTCTTTCTTGTATCTTCCTAGAAACTTGTAACACTAGAGTTATTTTCTTACCGTATCTTTCCGTGCCTTCCCTAAAATCTACTTTAACATCCTCATCTCTGCCACATTAATTTACTTTTTATTGATACTGACATTTGCAATTTGAATTATATGAATATATTAGTAGTTTCCATGTTTAGTATAGCGGGCTGAATTATAAAATTTAATTTCTTTAAAATTTTTAACTCTGTATCTATTGAATATGAAGTATAAAATGTAATCAAATTGTATAGAGAATAATATATTCTTTAAGTTATAATAACGATAAATGTCAATAAATCAAATTTAACTGTTTAATCTTCAAATGAGGCTACTTCCGGTTTGCCAGTTATAACCAAAATCTAATCACTTGTTCTTCTGGATGTAAACTTGACGAATACGAAAAAAATATAGTTTTTGGAATCGTGGTATTGAAGTTATGGAATCCGGAACTTTTGTCACACACACACAGACACACACACACAAACACACACAGACACACATACACACACACATACATACATACAGACATCATCGTAAAAATGGTAAAATCGTATTATAGGGACCCTAAAACATGCTTATTCACTAAAAACTCATCATTGAATTTTTTGACCACAGACAATACCTTCCTTACCTAAAGGTGACGGAAGATAACAAATTTGACTGATTTTAATATTACTTTTGCTTTTAATATACTATTATAACTATCTTTGCTGAAAATGTGTAACATTAGTTGCTGCCAAATTCATTACATTATACAAAAGTAATGAATAAGCATGTTTTGTGTGTATGTGTGTGTGTGTGTGTGTGTGTGTGTGTGTGTGTGTATGTGTGTGTGTATGGGACGATCGTTTCGAATCGCATAACTTCAATACCACGATGCCAAAAATTATATATTTTTTGTATTCTTCGAATTTAGATCCATATGCAGACGTGATTAGATTTTGGTTAGAATTGGTCAACCGGAAGTACCCTCAATTCCAACTTTTAACAGTTTTTCTTGTAAAAACGCAGTTAGATATCATTTATTGACATTTAATGATTACAAATTTTAAAGAATATATTATTCTCTATACGATTTGAATGCATTTTATACTTCATATTCGATAGATATAGAGTTAAAGAATTATACAGATATTAAATTTTATAAATCAGCCTGCTATGCTAACCATGGAAATTGCTAATATATCCAGATAATTCAAATCAGTATCAATGAAAAGAAAATGAATGTGACAGAGATGGAGCAGTTGAGATAGATGTTGGGGAAGACACGCAAAGATAGGGTAAGGAATGAAATGTAAGGGAAATGAGTCGAGTGATAAAATTTCTAGAAACATACAAAAGAGACGATTACATTTCTTTCATCAAGTCATGGTGAAAGATGAAGAATACATTGGAAGAAGAAGAATCGCTTAGAAAGAGAAGGTTGAAGAAACTGAGAAAGACCAAAATAAGATGGAAGGACTGTATTGCGGAAGAACTGAACGAGGACGACACGCAAAACAGAAACGAGTGGAAGAAGAAGATAAAAAATTGCGACCCCTAACGAATGAGAAACAGACATCATCGTAAATGGTAAAATCGTATGATATGCACACTATCATCATTGAATTTTTGACCAAAGACAATACCTTCCTTCCCTAAAGGTGACGGAAGGTAAAAGCAATCGTACAAAAAAATTTCTACTGGCATCACTTTTGTGCACTCTCCACGCCAGCAATGGCTACCCGTGAATTGACACCTGGTAAACGCCCTCGCGTTACAATTATTTCATCATCCATCCATGTCGTGTTTTTCTCATTTTTACCTCTCGCTAAGAGAGGTATTGCATTCATGCTAAAAATCGCATATCCAGATTTTATTGAATAAGCACGTTTTAAGGTCCCTACAATCCGATTTTAACATTTTTACGATGATGTCTGTGTGTGTGTGTGTGTGGATGTGTGTGTGTGTGTGTGTGTGTGTGTGTGTGTGTGTGTGTGTGTGTGTGTGTGTGTGTGTGTGTGTGTGTGGGATGTTGGAAGGACGGTTACTCAAAAACTATAAGACTTAAAATTTGTTTAACAACGTATTTCCCAATCGGACATTCATGGGAAGATCTGAAAAGGTTTTGGTAATAATTGGACAACCGGAAGTAGAAGATTCTTGGAAAAAAATCTTCTAAATATTATTTTTTGAAAATTTTTCGTGGTAATATTAAAGAAAATTAAATTCTCTATCTGATACATTTAAATATTTTATTATATATTCCATAGATTTAGAGATAAAAGAAGTATAATATATATAAAATAATCTGTTGTAATAAATTTGACAGCCGAAAGAATGCCATGAAAAATAGTTGATAATTTAAATTATTTGTAACTGACAGATAAATGTCAGTGTCAGAAATAATGAGTGATGAAAGAAAAATGTACTTGGAGAATCCCTTAGTTCTTGATCTGTGACTATTATGGAGATGACAAGTCTAGGTTGAAGGACTTAAATTTGTTTCAAACATTATGGGACAATGTACACCAGTACTATAGACTAGAGTAACTTTGAATTGCGAAAAAGCTATCAAATTCTTCTCAAGTAAGTTGTAAATATTGACAAAATTACACATCGATATAAGAATAATCGGAGTGCAATCTATCCGTCACTTTATTAAAGGGAATTAGTGTTATTTAGATATAACATGTATGAAAAAATAAAATGTAAAAGAAGATATGTAAGAATAGATGCACAATCCATATATACATTTTAGACCGCCCAAAATTAATGTTTTTACTAGAAGAATATGAAGAGAAAGTAAACAACGTTGTTCGAATTGAAAATTGCAGTTACCAGCCTAATATTTATATATGGTAAACTCTACTTTGTAATTTATTGTAACATAATTTATGGTAAAATATCTTCATGTTGAGACATGCTATTATTGAATAATAAAGAAGTTTATACGTCATAGATTTATATGAATATATTATTTGTATTTATAAAAATATTCTTTGCTTTATGCATACAACCAGGTAAAATATACGGCGAGAGGTTATGTGCTGGCCACATCAGATTTTTTAGTATATTAAAATAAATGCTTTATTTAGTTTGGAGGATATAAAACTGGCTTAAACAAAAAGTAATTTCTCAGTGTTGTGCAAATTAAGCCGATAATTGAGTATTGAGTACTCTCATGTTCGAATATATTTGGTGTGTCGAAATGTAATTATTCTTGAGCAGTGTGAAATTCACTTGGGAGGTTTCATCACAGCGTGCATTGGACAAAACAATACCCAATGAGAAATGGTTCATTAGCGTTAACGAACAAATTATAGAAGGCAGCATTGGCTCACATCTCAACTTATACTTTTTACCTCCCGCTACCCTTGGTAAGAGAGGTATAGGAATCGTGCTAAAAATCACATATCGAGATTTTGGTGACCACGTTTTAAGGTCTCTAGAATCCAATTTTAACATTTTCACGATGATGTCTGTGTGTATGTATACAGGGTGTTTGGCGTAAGTCGAATATTTCGTTTATTTTGAGAGATACAAAAAATGTTAATAAGCAAAGTTAAACTAGACAAAGGAGCTCATAGTTTTTATTACGTATAAGAAAATGTATAGAAAATAACGGCGGCCATATTTAGCATTTGTAGTTTTTCACATTTACTGTTTCTGTTTTGGTATCGTTATGAACATGCTAAAAAATAAAATAATAATACCTCACGCCTAATTTTTTTTTAATTTCTTCTTTTCTTTTGTTATAAGATAATAAAATTGTTTTCATAGCTTGCTATGTTTTATTTTGTATGGAATTTTATTAATACATATTTTAAGAATAAATGGTCGCCATTTTGAAATGGTTAAAGTAAGATAATTTGGTATCAATGTGAAGCTAATTTTATGTATATTCTGAAAAAATATATAAAAATACCGATTCCCTATGCTAGATTTAAAGTTGTACCCATTTCCGTTAAAACCGGAAGTGATACAAAAAATTTGCTATGATCATCTTATGAGCCCCTTTGTCTAGTTTAACTTTGCTTATTAACATTTTTTTTATCTCTCAAAATAAACGAAATATTCGTGGTGCCGGACTTACGCCAAACACCCTGTTTATGTATGTGTGTGTGTGTGTGTGTGTGTGTGTGTGTGTGTGCGTGTGTGTGTGTGTGTGTATGTGTGTGTGTGTGGATCCTCTTTACGCTCTAACTCAAATACTATCGTTCAGAAAATTTTGAAACCTTGTATTTCTTCCTTACTCTTATATGGAAAGACGCCGTTAAATTTTGGAGTAAATCAGATAACCAGAAATGGCACTTTACTGGAAACTCAAAATAGTTTTTCTTCGAAAAGTACCTTTAAATGTTTTTTTTTCGAGATTTGTTATTATAAAAATTAAAGTTTTTAAAATTTTCTGCAGGTTTGCATTAATACTTTTTGTATATATTTTATGAATAAATTTATAAAATTTCCCAGAGCCTACGTTTTAAACACAACTCATACACATGGTTACACAGTTCAGATGTCAAATGTTTGTAACTGACAGATATATGTCACTGTCAACAAACTAATCATTTCAAATAATAATATTAACGTTTTAAACCGAAAATAGTAAATGGAACAATAATTATATGTAAAGGAACTTAATACAGTGTCCAGCACAAACACACACACACAGACATCATTGTAAAAATGTTAAAATCGGATTCTATGGACCTTAAATCGTGCTTATTCAATAAAATATGGATTGCGATTTTTAGCATGAATCCAATACCTCTCTTGGCGACAGGTAAAATTATTAATTAATTTCCATAGATACTTTTTTTCTACCTCTAATTGGGCCTCCGCCTGTTGGGTATGGTTCTCTAATAATAATAATAATAACAATAATAATAATAATAACAATTAATAATAATAATAATAATAATAATAATAATAATAATAATAATAATAATAATAATAATAATAATAATAATAATAATAATAATAATAATAATAACTGGTATTTAAGTTTGCCCCTAACTTTGTAATTTTATCTTTAGATTAATAATAAAGAAAATAGCTATTTGGTTCCTTTTTTTGAAATCATCCTGTATGTTATAAACATACTTTCATATAAAAACCGTGTTATAAGGTAAAAATCTCTCAAATCCCGTCCTGTATTTAAAGTCCAATTACGATAACAGTAAGTGAACGCAGTTGCGGCGTATACTGCGTGATATAATTCAATTTATTTCATATAAAAATAGTTGATTAAGTTGTACTTTATATTCATTTGTCACCTGCAGCCAGGCCAGGTTCGATCGCTCGCACGGTGTATTAATAATGAGATATTGAATAAAACTATATAGCTACCCGCCTTTTCCTACTTGTCTCTGTACACCTCTAATAAATAATAAACCTATATCTTCATGTAATCAGAGCCGAGGTATTAATATCCTCAACATTGATAAATCGAACTGTGATTTGATTTAATTAAAACGACTTTTTTCTCTTGTGCATAAATATCACTGGTTTTGTTTGTATTTGCAGAATCTAAACTAATTATTTGTTTCTAATGAATATTAAATGTTACATTTGTTTTATGCCAGACACCGTCGTAGTAAATATAAATAGCAAACAAAATTAATATAAATTTGATTCATTTTCTTTAATTTATTGATCTTATTCGCAATGAAATAAGATTTCTGATCTCCAGTATCAGATCCCACCATATAATAAACCTAAACAAAGGTCTCAAAGGAGCAACGTCAACATATTGTCAGACAGCCAGGCTGCTTTAAAGACACTAAGTGTTTGCACTTGTGAGTCAAAGCTAGTCTGGAATTGCATGAACACCCTATAACAAATGGCCAAAGATAACCACGTCACTTTGTGGTGGGTACCGGGACATACGGGATTTCTAGGTAATGAAAAAGAAGATGAGCTCGCTAAAAAGGGAGCTAAACTACCGTTTTATGGGTCTGAACTTTCTTGTGGTTGAAAAGCCCTATAAAGAAGGAAATCAAAAACTGAGAGGAAGCAACCCTAGCCTCATATTGGAGAGACATCCTGGGCCTTAGTCAGTCGAAGAAATTCATTTCACACCAAAGAGCTATTAGCTCTCAGCAAGAAGGACCTTAGTACTATGACAGGTATCTTTACTGGTCATTGTCCTTTGAAATACCATCTATGTAAGATTGGTATAGCTGAAAACAATATCTGTTGACTCTGTGTAGAGGACGAAGAAACTTCGGAACAAATTGTATGTGAATATCCAGCTATGGCAGTAATTAGACTTAACCATGTTGGTAAAAGGTACCTCGCGGCAAATAAGGTCGGGAAACTGACTCCTGGAGAAGTAATTGGCTTCTTAAGAACTCCAAAACACTAAGATAGAGCCATATTACAACAGATCTTACAGGTCGCAATGACAAAAGCGGTTAGCGGTTAAAGCCCTCAACTTAATGAATGAATAGCATTTTAACGTTTTTAATACCACATTTTGAAAATTAAATCCATGGTCCGTTTCCTATTTTAGCTCATGCCACCGGAAGTAATAAGAGAGATATTGGAATCATCGCATACCCGGAATTTGGAGAATAAACAGTTTTTTTATCATACAAATGGATCCAACTTTCGTCGTCAGTCACAACGTTATAAATTGATATATCTGTCTTGTGAGCTAGTGTTAAATTACATTTCTATGGGGAATCGGGCCCGTATTCTTGCGCGCTCGTCATTTCGTTCGTATTCGTATTCGCGTTCGTTTTCATGTTAGTAGTCACAGTAGTCTGTAGATGTATTCCTATTGCTGAAGGCGGATTATTAACACCCATATTTAATAAAAATAAAGACCGCGCAACTTTTAACACCTCGATAAATGATAATCAATCATTAGTTAGTGGCTATATTTAGGTGTTATATCGTCATTTATTATTTGTTTTAGATGTGGAATTACCAAACAAATATGAAAGACAGAAGGTGCATACTTACATAGCTTTTTTTAGTGTTCCTCTAAATTTGCCGGTGTGTGTATACCGTGTTCCATTGAACGATGTCAAAACAATTATTAAGTACAGTATAATATCAATTTATAAATGCATACCAACCATTTATTTGACAACATAACTTAATGATCCTAACGATGTTAAATATAAAACGAAATTGTAGATAAATTAAATTGCATAGCCAAGAGAGTTTTAGACTTTATTCCGTATAATGAATGCAAAATTAGTGTCGTTCGTAAGTCTGAATACAATCTCTCACATCAGTGAGTTATAAATGGAATCACGACAGAGGAGCGAATTAATCGCCTCTCATTCTGCTTGTTCACAACTTGCTTCAATTCAAGCGTGGAAGATCATTTATTAGCGATTAAAGTTCCCAGTTATACTTATACACGTACTACAAACACAAAAATAATTATTCCGTTTTATGCTATTGTAATGAGCTAGTTTCATAAAACTTTGACAAGCGGACTGAAATAAATGGAGCTGAAATATGTATGATACTCGTACAACAGACTGTTATAATGTGCAGTGCATGCCTCAAGTTCATGGTCATGGTTAGATTTATTAATATAGCAAGTTTAATCATTTTTACTGTACTGTTCTGATAAATGTATCTAAATATTTGTGTGTTATTTAAATATACAGCAGTTCAATTATATAAATAACGCTGGTTTAGGTAGGGATATAAATTCTGACTTCTGATTGGTCAGAATGGTATCGTCCCAACTGATCCGACAGTCGATTTTAAGCCGTATTCTTTCGCTGCATTGGATCAGATCCTTACATGGATCAGTAAATTGCATGTTATTTCAAATTCTGATCTGTATCCCCACCCCAAGACCAAGTGATCCAGATCAGTGCCATCTACTCCAACAAAAACTTGGATTAGAAAGATCATATCACTTCAGATTTAAAAAATGGCGGAAGCGGCGGAAGAATCTGTCATATTTTATAAATCAATCAAGAGAAGAGGTTAAATTTAAGGTTCTAAAAGAAATGTAAACAAGAATAAACAACGGTAAATATAGAAAACTGAAATTCATTTTTCCGACTAATTTTGACACATACTTGCGTTCTTTTGAATAAATTCATCTGCGTTCACGTGACCTGATCTGATACAATCCATACGATCAGTTGGATCTGATCCGACCCAGCGAAAGAATACGGCTTTAGTGTCAACTGATCCAACTTTTCTCTGGTTTTTGACTCTTAAGAAGAGGGAAGAGGTTATGCATTATTTACAGCGGGGAACATGGGAAATCAGTTTTTCGGTGCGAATTGCTCCCCTAATTATTTTAGACGAAAAGTTTCAAATGGATGTTGTAAATCAAAAATTCTATATCCGAATCAATAAACAAAAATCATTTTTATTTTGTCAGTGTTAGAATGATGATTGTCAAAATAAATATTTTACGTAGTAAATATTAATTTTCTAAATAGAAATTTAATAATAATAATAATAATAATAATAATAATAATAATAATAATAATAATAATAATAATAATAATAATAATAATAATAATAATAATAATAATAATAATAATAATAATAATAATAATAATAATAATAATAATAATAATAATAATACGCTTTTGTTCGTCTCTTATTTCTAATTCCGAGACTTGTTGCTTAGTACACTGAAAGATTTGCTAACTATATGACGAACTGATATTCACAAATGTCATCGAGACAATTATACAGTTGTCATATATAACATATGTGTATCTCTCATATCCCTTTTATTGGTCTGGAACGTTATACAAAATGAATTTATAGATAGGTACAGTTATTTGCAGATAGTGGAATTAATTTTCAACATTTTTTTTAGGTCTAAGAAAATATTTCAAATTTAACAATGTTATGAACATTCATCACAAAACTTTGAAAGCCTTTTTGACATGTAATTAATATAAACACACCATAAAATGAGATAGAAACAGTACAAGTTAAATTCATGTATGTATAATTTGCATTTCCCGCCATTAGATTTCATAAGGCAAGCAAATGCTAGGCTAGCAAAGTCGTTCAACAAATTTTACTTCCGATTACTTGTTTTCCTGGGGCTTATTGAACGCACCTAATGAAAAGTAAATGAATATGGCAGAGATGAGGGTGTTGAGATAGATGTTGGGGTAGACACGGAAAGATATGGTAAGAATAAGGGAAATAACTCTAGTATTAGAAGTTTCTAGAAAGATACAAGAGAGACAATTACATTGGTTTGAACATGTCATGAGGAGAGATGGAGAATATATTGGAAAAAGAATGAATAGCTTAGTAATAGAAGGTCGAAGAAACAAAGGAAGATCAAAGATAAGTTGGAAAGACTTGAGAGAAAAGTAAGTGAATGAGAACGACACGCAAAAGATAAATGACTGGAAGAAGAAAATAAAAAAGCGGCCCATAACGAATGGGAAAAGCTAAAGAAGAGGAAGAAGATGTCAGTTCAAGTGCAAGTTGCATAGTTTGTTTATAAAGTAATTTTGTTGGAAATTTAGAATCTTTTGCAAGAAAATTTATGTATGGAATTTATACATAATACACAGGATTAACGGAAGGTATTGTGCTACCACATCAGATTTTTTCAATTAATCAACACTTAAATCGGTTGTCCAAACATTTAAAACGTGTCGCTGAGACTTGCATTTTAAGTTCTCCATTTATAATTTTGTGTATTCTTTCCCTAATTAATTAAAAGCCACCGAAATGATCAGGAATTATACTATAAAGTCTATTAGAATTAATTTTAATTATTTTCATTCCGTTAATAACGAAGCAATGCCTACAGAGTTTTACAATAAAGCTGCTAACATTTGTACTATTGTACTTGATACTATTCTGAGACTAATTGTCTATTACAAATGATAGTATAAATAAAATTATACGGTACGATTACATTTTCTCCCAGTACTATTAATCTTAAAATACTTTCACCAATTCTGCGAAATAATTATATTTTGCAATGTAATTTTGTTAATGTATTTTAGAGATGAGCATTCGGCCACACAGGCCTGGTCATTGACCTAACCTCACAATATCTCTGGACAAAAAACCCACATTTCCATCTGATTTATTGAAATCGCCGATGGACGTATCGGCATGTATGCGCACCTTTCGACTTTGGTCATTCGTTAGTTCCGAAACAGATTAGAACGTCGGATACCGCTCTAGACAGTAAATCCTCATTAACACCCACATAGCTGTCGGTGCCACAGCAAGCATCTTCTGTCTTCGTCATGCTAAAGAGCGGGGATGGCAGCTATCTCACTCCCGCCACAGCCGGTAATTGCCGACAATTAGTCTGGGAGATTGGAGATTGTCTGCTGTCTATTGTGGCTGCGCAGTTTATGTGGTGTGCGCTACTCTGAGATTTCAAATGCCACGGGGCCATTTGTCAAAATTAAATTATGTCTTGTGTTAATATGAAATGCGTTTGGAGTCTTTCGGCGGTTTTGTTTGACAGGACAGTGGCGGATGAAGAATAGCTTTAGACAACATAAGGGATTCACTGAATATTGTTAATAAGATTTACACTCATGCTAGAATTATTGAGAATAAGAAAAACAGGTAGGCCGTGGAAACCATCATATGTATTAATATCTTATTAAACAGTTATTAGTTTGTCATTTAATAATAAGTTGCTCAAATTAAGTCCGTTAGAACTTAGTTACTCGGTTTTTATCTAAAATTTTAAGATTTTCCTTTTAAATTGAGAGGAGTGGATGGTAGTTATTGTGGCTCCAGTAATGCCTCCAAATGTTCGAATTTCTTCCAATTTCTTGACGGGATTTCTGATGGGTAAAGCTATAATTTTAAATATTTAATTGTTATTATTGTTATACAACAAGAAATAGTAAACTTACCAATATCACAGAAAAATTCTTCAATAATGTCAGCTAAACGTAATCTGATGTTTTACTACTATGTTGCCAAAAAGAATATCTAAGATATATTTTCAGCTAAAATCTACATAAAACCATATTCGTACTATGACAAATTCTGAATCGGTTCTTATCCACTGTCATTGTGCTTAGGGTCAAGTTTTAGAATTGAGCTGCCAATACCGCCCAAATAGGTTTATGAAATACTGTTGGTTTTTGACAATGACATTTTTCTGTCATTTACAAACATCTGATGGTTACTATAGAATTGTTTAGGCTATGAAACTTATTACGACAGATTATTTTATATATTACTTTTTTATCTCAATATATGGAAAATATAATAAAATTTTAAAATGTACCGAAAAGAGAATTTTACGTTCTTTAATACTAATAATAAAAAATTTCAAAAAAATTATATTTAGAATTATTTTTTTAAGATACTACTACTTCCAGTTTTCCAATTGTTTTCAACTGTTCCCATTAATGTTAGATTGAGGAATCCGTAGTCAAAAAGGTCTTTAGTCTTATACAATTGGAGAAACAACCTCACATACACACAGACATCATTGTAAAAATGTTAAAATCAGATTCTATGGACCTTAAATCGTGCTTATTGAATAAAATCTGGATATGCGATTTTAAGCATGAATCCAATACCTCTCTTAACGAGAGGTAAAAATTTCCGCAAACTTATTTTACATATGTTACAATAATCTCGTAATGATTAGCATTACTTCGTTTTATTAATATCTTTTTACCTTCCGTCACCTCTAGGTAAGGAAGGTATTGTCTTTGGTCAAAAAATTCGGTGGTGAGTTTTCATTGAATAAGCACGTTTTAGGGTCTTTACAATACGATTTTACTATTTTTACGATGATGTCTGTATGTGTGTGTGTGTGTTCGTATGTGCGTGTGTGTGTGTATGTGTGTGTGTATGTGACCGCTTTTTCGTGGACGATATCTCCAATACTAGAATTCCAAAAATTACAATTCTTGCGTATTCCTCTTCCTTACAACCATATGCAGACCTGTTTAGATTTTGGTTATAATTGGTCGGCCGGAAGTACCCTCATTTGAAGATTTTAACAGTTTTGCTTGAAAAAATCAGTTAAATGTTATTATAACTTAAAGAATATATTATTATCTATACGATTGATTGCATTTTATATTTGTTATTCAACAGATATAGAGTTAAAGAAGAATACAAATAATAAATTTCACATAAATTTCATAATTCAGCCAGCTATGCTAACTTAACCATGGAAACTGCTAATATTTTCAGGTAATTCAAATTGACAGATGTCAGTATCAATAAAATGTAAATCAATGAAAGAATAAGGGAAGTAACTCTAGTGTTAGAAGTTTCTAGATATATGAGAGACGATTACATTGGTTTGAACATGTCATGAGGAGAGATGAATATATTAATAGAAGGTGGAAGAAACATAGGAAGACCATATATGTATAAGATGAAAAGACTGTATTGTAGAAGACTTGAGGGAAAAGGAACTGAATGAGGAATGACACGCAAAACAAAAATGAGTGGCAGAAGAAAATAAAAAATGGCGACCCCCTAACGAATGGGAAAAACTAAAGAAGAAGAAGAAAATGTCAGTGTCAAGTGCAATTTGCATAGTTTGTTAATGAAATAACTTTACTGGAAATATAGGATCTTTTGCAAGACAATTTATGTATGGGCGCGTGCAGTAACATTATTTTGAATTTGTACATAATACACAGGATTGACGGAAGGTATTGTGCTGGCCACATCAGATTTTTTTAAAATCATTTCTTATATTTTATGAAAGCATATTTTGCATAACAGTAAATGTATCATAAGTCAACTCAGTTTTAATATATATTATTGAAAGTACCTAAGCACCTAATTACAATTCTATTCATTAATTCTAAGAAACACTAATCGGTTTTATTGTGAGTATTGGAAGTGAATGTGCCCTGATATTTTTTGAAAATTTCCTCTTCGCCGCCAAAGAGTTTAAGCTTAACATTTTCGATGCTGGTCATATGTATCCGGTAATGATAATGGAAAGGAAGTTTCACGTTTTGCTTTTCAATATGCTAATTGGTGTAATTACGTCGCTCTATTAACGCTTTTATTTATACCGACACGGCTTTTTATGTTACGATCTTAAACGTAATTAATAACGGTTGCGATAATGCAGCGGAGAAGAATATGACTCTGATTTATTTGCTTTTTTACCTATTTATATTTATGATGGTAAAAACCTCTACCTCATAAAAACTTGACAAGGTAGAAAATTTGTCTTGGCAAACATCTTTGTATGACACCTGAAAAATTGGAACTAATTTACTCTTTAATTATATTCCGCCCTACTCTCAGACGAATAATAACCACATTTTTACGGAAATATATTATTTTCGAACTATAATTTCTATTTCAGCTGCAGATACACAAAGCCTTATAAATAATACTATAATATTTAATACGGGGTTAGTTTTTACCTTCCGTCACCTTTAGGTAAGGAAGGTATTGTCTTTGGTCAAAAAATTCTGTGATGAGTTTTTACTGAATAAGCATGTTTTAGGGTCCCTATAATACGATTTTACCATTTTTACGATGATGTCTGTATGTATGTATGTGTGTCTGTGTGTGTATGTCTGTGTGTGTGACAAAAGTTTCGGATCCCATAACTTCAATACCACGATTCCAATTTCGTATTCCTCAAGTTTACATCCAGAAGAACAAGTGATTAGATTTTGGTTATAATTGGTGAACCGGAAGTTGCCACATTTGAAGATTTAATAGTTAAATTTGATTTATTGACATTTAATATTATTATAACTTAAAGAATATATTATTCTCTATACGATTTGATTACATTTTATACTTCATATTTAATAGATACAGAGTTAAAGAATTTTAAAGAAAATAAATTTTATAATTCAGCCATCTATGCTAAACATGGAAACTGCTATTATATTCATATAATTCAAATTGACACATGTTAGTATGAGTAAAAAGTAAATTAATGTGGCAGAGATGAGGATGTTGAAGTAGATGTTGGGGAACACACGGAAAGATATGGTAATAAAATAACTCTAATGTTACAATTTTCTAGAAAGGTACAAGAAAGACGATTACATTGGTTTGAACATGTCATGAGGAGAAATGAATAATTATATTTGAACAAGAATGAGTAGTTTAGTAATGGGAGGTTGAAGAAGCAGAGGAAGACCAAAGATAAGATGGAAGGACTGTATTGCGGAAGACTTGAGAGAAAAAGAACCGAATGAGAACAACACGCAAAAATATCGACCCCTAACGAATGGGAAAAGCTAAAGAGGAAGATGTCAGTGTCAAGTGCAATTTGAATAGTTTGTTTATGAAATAATTTTACTGGAAATTTAGAATCTTTTGCAAGAAAAATTATGTATGGAATTTACACATTATACACAGGATTGACGGAAGGTATTGTGCTGGCCACAACAGATTTTTTTATTTACAACGAAGTTTAGTTTGACTTGTCTATCAAATTTAAAATTTATTTTGCATACCTTTCAAAAAATCTTTTACTTTTTTACCTCTCGCTAAGAGAGGTATTGGATTCATGCTAAAAATCGTATATCCAGATTTTAATGAATAAGCACGTTTTAAGGTCCCTACAATCCGATTTTAATATTTTTACGATGATGTCTGTGTGTGTGTGTGGATGTATATGTGTGTATGTGTGTGGGACGTTGGAAAGACGATTACTCAAAAACTATAAGACTTAATATTTGTTTAACTACATATTTCCCAATCGGACATTAATGGGAAGAGCTGAAAAGGTTTGGTAACAATTGGAGAACCGGAAATAGCAGATTCTTGAAAAAAAAATTCTACATATTATTTTTTTAATTGTTTACTTGGTAATAATAAAGACAATTAAATTCTCTATCTGACACACTTGCAAAAAATATTATATCTCGTATAGGTTTGGAAATATAGTATATAATAATATAGAATAATCTATTGTAATAAATCTCGTTGCCCAAAAAACAGTTGAGATATTTAAACGTTTGTAATTGATAGATAAATGCAAAATGTCATTGTCAAAAATCAGATTTTTCTGTGAAGTATGAGTACATTTAATATATATATTATATGTATTTTCCGTCGACCGTTTATTAATAGGCTATCTTAATGTATAGAAAATCATTCATTAATGACCCCTATTAATGCATGATTTTTTATTAATAAACGATTTATTGGGTGCGTTCACCACATGGAACACAGCATGTATTGCTAACGCTATGTTGTGCAAAAAGGTAGACAGAATTAAAAGTCATGCTTTTGACACTTACTAGATAGGTATATTCACGTAGCATACCTTTAAAATGAATTTGAAAGAATAAAATTCCTCAAATAACATAAAAAACCGTTTGCGTTGTCTAGCATTAAGTACACTGAACGCACCCACTGAAAACAATTGATGACAAAACTTATTGATTTTCTGACGTAAAATTTGACGTTCGGTCAACCATTACTAACCTAAAAAAATTTGTCATGGAATAAAATTAGATTTTCCATTTAAGTAAGATACGGTCAACGAAAAAATATTGTAACTAACACGTGTGTTAATTGGCGATTAATGATCTCAACAATTAACGCGTTCGCTACGCTCACGCGTTAAAATGTCTCGATCATTAATCGCCCTCATTAACACACTTGATAGTTAAATAACTATTAGATTATTGGTATGTTAATATTACACACCGCTAATACTGTCAATGAATTTGAAGAAATTTGTACATATTAGAATAGACGGACAAAATTTCTCATAGAACGAAAGAAGAAATACAATTTCAATTATTTGTGTGTCCAAGAAATGTTAAATTCGTTACTTATAGGGCGCGAGCAGACATGTGACTTTGTTGGCTGTGGCAAGCAGATGAAGATCTATCTCAATATCCTAGTCTCTGCCACATTTATTTTCTTTCCATTGATCTGTTAATTTGAATTCCATGGCTAGCATAGCTGGTTGATTTATGAAATTTAATATCTTTATAATTCTTTAATTCTAAATCTGTTGAATATGAAGTATAAAATTCAATCAGAAAAAGTCTTCAGTAATATCTCTGGATTTTTGATACTGGCATTTATCTGTCGGTTACAAATATTTTTTTACCTCTCGCTAAGAGAGGTATTGGATTCATGCTAAAAATCGCATATCCGGATTTTATTGAATAAGCACGATTTAAGGTCCATAGAATCCTATTTTAACATTTTTGTGTGTGTGTGAGGTTGTTGGAGACACGATTTCTCAAATTCTATATGACTAAAGACCTGTTTGACTACGGATTTCTCAATCTAACAGTAATGGGAAGAGTTGAATAGGTTCTGGTAACAATTGAACAATCGGAAGTGGTAGTTTCTAAAAAAAAAAATTCTAAATATTTTTTTTTTGAAAATTTGTTACTACAAATATTAAAGATAATTAAATTCTCAATCTGACACATTTAATTTTTTTATTATATTTCGTATAGGTTTGGGGAGATATAGTATATAATATTATAGAATAACCTGTTGTAATAAATCTCGTTGCCCGGAAAACAGTTGCGATATTTAAATTTTTGTAATTGACAAATAAATGCAAAATGTCAGTGTATATATATATATATATATATATATATATATATATATATATATATATATATATATATAATTATTGTAATATTAATTAAATATGTATTTAAATTACAGGTACGTTAATATTACATATATCTTTAAGAAATACCGCTAATACCGTCAATGAATTTGAAATTTTTTGAACATATTAGACTAGTAGGATAAAATTTCTCATAGAACGAAAGAAGAGAAACAATTTCAATTATTTGTGTGTACAGGAAATGTTAAATTCGTTACTTATAGGGCGCGAGCAGTCATGTTACATTGTTGGGCTTGGCAAGCAGATATGAGGATCCGTGTCAGAATGACGGCTAGTAGTTATTTATGTAGATGTCACAATTGTCATATGTCATAATTTTTCATTCAAAATTTCAAAATATTCTGATGTTTATTTGTCATCCATAGTATGGAATATACTTGTCGAGAAAAAGAATCCACATGGATTTGGAAAATTATAATGTTTTAAATGAAAACTTATGGTACTTGACACATATTTACATTACTAGCTGTCATTCTGACACGGGTCCCATATCTGCTTGCCAAGGCGAACAAAATCACATAACTGTTCGCGCCCTATGCAACATAAAATGAAAATGGCGAGAGGTAGGTATTGTGCTGGCCACAACAGATTTTTTTCAATTGGTTTCTATGATATTATTTGCATTGTGAGATTTATTAGAACAGATTGTCATTTCCCGCCCCGTGACGTCTTGTACAGAAAAAAACACCACAGGTGTCATTTTTGTAAAAGAACCAGATTATTTTTATTTTTTAAACTGATTTAAAAATAGTATTAACTAATTATAAAATGTTAATAGCTGTTCATACATGTGTGCATTCCAATTAGTTGTACATTGTCTATTCGTAATGAATGTGTTGACAGTCTGAAACAATTAAAACCACAATAAATCTTGGGCAAGGTGTTGCAAACAATTTTCGCTCGATCATTTATCAAAATTAGGTTAAAAAGAATAGAAATCAGCGTGAATGTGGAGACAATTAGAGAAGTATTCCACATTGGAATTCGGGTGTTTAAAGGTAGAGGTGGAGTTCCGTCTGCCAAGAAATTTTACACGCGAACGATTATGAACGCATCTCAGTCAAAATACGAAAACTGAATCATAAGTCATTTTATTTATATCTGGAATTAGGTAACAAATACTGTTTCCATCAAAAAATACGTCAAGTTATCTCGTCTATTTGGGTCGTACCGCAAATAAGTATATGCTAATTTAATTAACTACACAACATACCTTCTACTGATCACGTTGCCATATGTGAAGGTGGAGTCTGTTTTTCTTATCCCGCTTGTATTTGGAAATAGTTACGAGGTAGGTTTTTTAAAGAAACAGAATATTGGGTAAAAATAAAAACACTTGATGATGTCCACGAAATAAATATAATTGTTCTGCAACTAGTTTCGGCTACGTGCCATTATCAGGAATCATTCCTGATGATGGCATGTAGCCGAAACTAGTTGAAGAACAATTATATTTATTTCGTGGACATCACCAAGTGTTTTTATTTTTACCCTTTAAAAATGTTCCACCAAGTGCCGACAACGTCCTCAATTAATACTATTAAAAACAGGATATTTTTAGATCAGTGATTCTCAAAGTTGGCAATACCGTTCCCTTTTGGGCAGATCCAAGGGGGCGATGGTGGCCTTAGGGCATTTAAGGGCAGTAACTGGGCGATGAGAGCTAAAACGAGCAATAAGATATTTAACCAAATATTTTTTACCTTCCGCCAATTTAACAAAGGCATGTAAAGGTGAGGATTATTAACATCTGTTCCGGTGGTTAGCAAAGGGAAAGGGTTGTTTCCACCACCTATAGTGTGGCGTGCAGGTTGATGGTACTTACCCCCGTAAGTTTGTAGATATTTACGTTTTTACCTCCCGCTACCCTTGGTAACGGAGGAATAGGGATCGTGCTAAAAATCGCATATCGAGATCTTGGTAAATGACCATGTTTTAAGGTCCTTAGATTCCATTTTAAACATTTTCACGATGATGTCTGTCTGTATGTGTGTATGTATGTGTGTGTGTGTGTGTGGATCCTCTTTACGCTCTAACTCAAATTCTATCATTAAAAAAAAATTGAAATCTTGTATTTCTACCTTATTCTAATATGAAGCCATTAGAATTTGGTGTCAATTGGATATTTTTTTGTAATTTGTTATTATAAAACTTAAAGATTATTTCATTTTCAACCAGGTTTATATTGATAATTTTTCTATATATTTTATGGATATATTCATAAAATAATATAAAAATTATATCTCGGAGCTTATGCACACAACTTCATGGTTACACAGTTCAGCTCAAATGTATGTAACTGACAGATAAAGTCATTGTCAAAAAAATAATCATTTCAAAATAATAACAGGAACGCGTTCAAAAGAAAATTGTAAATAGAACAATAGTTACATGGAAAGGAACTTAATATACATAATTTCAAATTAATAATAATAATGTTTTAAAACAAAAATTGTAAATAGGACAATAGTTATATGGAAAGGAACTTAAGATACATAATTTCTAGTATTAGTAACTATGTAGGTATATGTATTTAAATAAGAAAATAAATAAATATATTATCACGGCATATTACCCATTGCTGGGTGTGCTAATCTGCTTTGTACACAAATTTTAGTAATGATCATGACATATTTGTATTGTGCGGGCGTTTACCATGCGTTCGCTCACGGGTACTCTTTTTTGGCGTGGAGAGTGCATCACAGGGGTCAGTTTTGTGCCATTTAAAATTCAAAATATTTGATAGTAGGAATTGAATCCGGTTCCCCAGATTCGCGACCAGACACTCAGGCACGCGGCCTTGAGATCCCATAGGTATATGTATTTAAATTAATAAAGATTAAATGGCGGGAGGTTTTGTGTTGGTCACATCAGATTTTTAATTTTGCAAATCCTTATCATTTCCACTTTACTTGGGTTATATTAATTTATAATTTTGAAGATGATGTTTTGTTAGAAACTAAGAATCTCTTTCATCCATTTTATTACACATGGCTGTATAATACCATTTGAAGTTGGGTGGTAAAGCAACAACTTGGAATAGATATTAGAAATATAATTAATAATACCGTACACTTGTGCTATACTGCTGTTATTATTTGAGTTTTCTAATTAATTTTGTTATTACATCTTCCAATCAAATGTCATTTACTTTAATTGAAAAAGAACAAGATTCCTACAAAGCAACAACAGCTCTTTCTTCTTTGGAAATGGTCAAAATTTGACAGTAGCCATCCGCATCACGAAACCATTCATATAAAATTTAAAGATACATTAAACAATTTAAAAAGTCATTGCGTGCTTACGGGTTGCTCATCCTCTCTTGTGCTCTGCTATAATGTAAATTTAATCTCGAGCCCATACAAAAAACCACTATTAGAAACTACAAATGATAGGTTAGGCCGCAACGTAATGACGTATTTGTAAAGCGACCGCTGCTTGCCCACTGGTAATGAACGGAGACTTGGGTGATTACCTTTCACCTAGTCAGATGTATTGGATGCAATCATGAATAACTGTCAATGTTTGAATCTTTACTAAAGATTCACGCCTTCAAAGCGGAACAATTTAACTCTAACTCAATTTTTTCTACTCGTTTAAAATATTTTCGCTAATTACATATTTGGATTTGAGGATAATTAGTTTCAGTTCAAATTGCTGTATAGAGAAAATGAGCTATTAACTATGTAACTTAAAATTCTTTTTGTTAAATGCGACTTTCAACAACATTTTCAATCTAATTATAGGTTTCATGACTTGAAATTTGTATGTTAATTACAATTTTTTGTTTCTTGTGTTTTCTGTGAAATATGGTTCGTTCTTTTTTACCTCTCGCTAAAAGAGGTATTGGATTCATGCTAAAAATCGCATATCCAGATTTTATTGAATAAGCACGTTTTAAGGTCCCTACAATCCGATTTTAACATTTTTACGATGATGTCTGTGCGTGTGTGTGTATGTATGTGTGTATGTGGGATGTTGGAAGGACGATTACTCAAAAACTATAAGACTATATTTGTTTAACTACGTATTTCCTAATCGGACATTCATGGGAAGATATGAAAAGGTTTTGGTAACAAATGGACAACCGGAAGTAGCAGATTCTTGAAAAAAATTCTTCTAAATATTATTTTTAATTTTTTTTTTTGTAATATTAAAGAAAATTCAATTCTTTATCTGATACATTTAATATATTCTATATATTTAGAAATAAAATAAAAATAATATATAAAATAATCTATTGTAATAAATTTTACAGCCGAAAAGAATGCCATGGAAAATAGTTGAAAATTTAAAATGTTTGTAACTGGCAGATAAATGTCAGTGTCAGAAATCCGGAGACATTACTGAAGACTTTTTCTGGGAAGTACATACATTATAATATTTCTTAGGCCCGTTTTTTTCAGCTCCTGATAAAGTGCCAGTTAACGTATCTGGCAGATAAAAGAAAATATCGCAACAAATAATTGACGTGTGTATAATTTTCTCAATTTACACTGTAATATCGATGCGGAATTTTTATTTTATCTGGCAGTTAAGTTAACTGACACTTTATCCAGAGGTGAAAAAACCGGGCCTTAATGTATTAATAGTTAAATATTTAATATTATAGGTATATTACACATACCCTTCAGAAATACTGTTACTCCCGACAATGAATTGGAAACATCTCGAAAAATTAGAAGAATAGGACAAAATTTCTTCATAGAATGAATTTAAATTTAAAAAATCTGAATATAAGGAATAGATATAAGTAGAATTTTTGGTGTAGAGTGTAGGTATACAAGAAATGTTAAATACATTAGGGCGCGAGCAGTCATGTGACTTTGTTGGCCTTGACAAGTAGATATGGGGGCCCATGTCACAATGATAGCATTCTAAATTTAGTGATTTTCCAATTCCATGTGGTTTATTTTCCTCGACAAGTAAATTCCATACTCCTGGTGACAAATTAACTACGTGAATTTAGAAAATCTTGAAATTTTTAATGAAAAATTCTGACATTTGACATCTATGTACAAAATTACTAATTGTCATTTTGACACGAACCTCCATATCTGCTTGTTAATGCCAACAATGTTACATGACTGCTCGCGCCTTATACTTATGTAACTAAAAACGGAGGTGGCGAGAGGTATTGTGCTGGCCACAACAGATTTTTAATATTGTTAGGTACGTTAAATCTTTATGTTATAATTAAAGTATTAAAAGTTTCGTTTAAGCTACATCTGGTATTTTACAAAAGACAAGTAATCAATATTTATAAGCAAAATATAACGATGTATACTTTATTTTGTGTAGGCAGGTATATTACTTATTATTAAAATTCATACATAATTATTGATAATAAGTAGTTATACCAGCTACTGTATCCGGTTCTTGTTCTGATGTAGTCTTAAATTTATATGATTGAGAACGTGGGATTGGCATACCCGTATTAAAATTCACTGATTTCTGAATTTCAACATGAATGCATTACAATAAAATTAAATTAATTATCGGAGATACTGATCAAAGAGAACATATTATAAAGTACGTGCATCCTGTGTATTGAACATGATCGGTATTTCGATATTGCTGTAATATTTCGTACACTCAATTCAGATTAAATTATACTTAAAATAAAAAGAAGTACCATGATACTGAATGGGAGTCCTTCACAATTTTTTTATGCAACTTTATAAAGCGAAATTCTAGAAAGTCATAATTGTTAATCGTTAAGCCGTAATATTTTTTACCTTCCGTCACCTTTAGGTAAGGAAGGTATTGGCTTTGGTCAAAAAATTCAATGATGAGTTTTTATTGAATAAGCATGTTTCCCTATAATACGATTTTACCATTTTTATTATGATGATACTGTATCTATGTATGTGTGTGTGTGTGTGTGTGTGTCTGCGTGTGTGTGACGAAAACTTCGGATCGTATAACTTCAATACCACTATTACAAAAATTATAATTTTTTCGTATTCCTCAAGTACATCCAGAAGAACAAGTGGTTAGATTTTGGTTATAATTGGTCAACCGGAAGTACCTTCATTTGCAAATTTTTAACAGTTAAATATGATTTATTGGCATTTAACGTTATTATAACTTATAGAATATATTATTCTCTATACGTTTTGATTGCATTTTATACTTCAAATTCAATAAATATAGAGTTAAAGAATTATAAAGATATTAAATTTCATAAACCAGCCAGCTATGCTAATCACGAAAACTGCTAATATATTCGGATAATTCTAATTGACAGATGTCAGTATCAAAAGTATCAAAAGTAAATGAATGTGGCAGAGATGAGGCTGTTAAAGCAGATGTTTGGAATGACACGGAAAGATACGAAAAGGAATGAAGAATAAGGGAAATAACTCTAGTGTTACAAGTTTTTAGAAAGATACAAGAGAGACTATTACATTGGTTTGAACATATCATGAGGAGAGATAGAGAATATATTGGAGGAATGAATAGCTTAGTAATAGAAGGTGGAAGAAATAGAGGAAGACCAAAGATAAGAACAAGGACTGTATTGCGGAAGACACATACACACACATATCATTGTAAAAATGTAATCGGATTCTAGGGACCTTATTCACTAAAATCTGGATAGGTATACGATTTTTACGAGTAGCATGAATCCAATTCCTTTCTTAGCGAGAGGTAAAAAGTCATGGGCTATTTTTCTCTCCGGTTAACAGATTTTGACAACTACTGATAATCAAAAAATCTGATGTGGACACCACACGACTTCCTTGTACGATTATTAAACTATACATATTTTTTTAATAAATAAATTACAAAATATTAATTTTAACTTCAAAACAGTAAGATATATAGCGACCATAAAGCATGTTTTTAAAGAGAGTTTTGATTACAACAAAGAAATATTTGATTACAACAATGAATATGACTAATTTCACAATAAAAATATAATATTTGTTATTGTACGAATCATAAAATTGCACGTATTTAACGTAATTTGACATGAACATTCTTTTATATATTTGTCCTAATCCATAGCAAGCTTTATTACAAAAACAAAAAAGTATATAATTTTTAAATTTACATATCTCGCTTATACAAAGGGCTAATTTAATAATACTTGATGTGCTAGACGCAGAAATTAATTCTCTAAAACTTTTATTTGAAGCATTTATTTCTAAAATCAAAATATAATCATTTTATTCAAGAAAAACTGTTAACAACTTCAAGTAATGTACCACTTCCGGTTAGCCTATTTTAACCAAAATCTATTATGTTATTTCGATTGACATAAAAGTCTTGTATACCAAATTTGAAAAGTTTTGGATTATATTTTAAAACAGTTTTTCATTAAAATCTATTATAGGCTTCATGTAAAGTGCCACTTCTGGAAATTGTGTAATAACCAGAAAGGGAGGTGCACAACTAGATGTTATAGGAGTCCTAAATACAAAATTTCAACTTTCTACGGCTTACCGTTTTTGAGTTATGCGAGATACGTACGTACGGACGTACGTACGTACAGACGTCACGACGAAATTAGTCAAAATGAATTCAGGGATGATCAAAATGGATATTTCCGTTGAAATCTGAAAACCGAAATTTTTCGCGATTACAATACTTCCTTTACTTACGTACAAGGAAGTAAAAATGACTGAGGAACTTTTTACCTTTAATTGCATTTGCAAAGGGCAGTCCTCGAATTTTGGTCTAAGCATTTCCTAACACTATAGACGAAAAATTTGCTAATTTGGTACTAAAGTAGAGGATCCCTTTGTCACTTGTTACATTCATGGCTAGGTAAATAAAATCATTATATGAACCTATACCGTAGAGGACATTCACCAGGCATTACATCACAGGCTCTTAAAGCTGTCGGAATCGATCTCGAGTTGTCCAAATCACCTAATAGACACATCCACAGACCCTAAAGTAAAATTTATACGAGGTCTCCCAATCTTCATATTCGTATTTTTTTTTTTTCAATTTATCTACTAATACTTATTAACATCATATAAACTGAACTTTGGTTAATCGCCTCTTTCTATAAATTTTATCAGTCGTTGTGTGAGTGCAAGGAAACCGCATCTTCCTAACAGTTTGATTATGGTCATTGGTAGAAATTTTTGTTTTCATAATTCCTAGAACAGGAACATAAATTTGGTTTTTACTATCACTAATTATCTCGGCGATTAGAACTAGAAGTGTACGGGACCTGACCAACACGCATTCCACCTACAGTTCACCGCCACTGTCGGAAACTACATTTGATTTTAAGGTCGTTGCTTTGGTTTCATATCGCTTTAGTTTAGTTCTCATTAGTTTAAGTTAGTTAGTCATAGGTTTCAACTTCACAGCGATCTAATTGTTTCAACGTTTGAAGATACCATGGTTATTTCTGGATCAACTTTCTCTCACACACGAATTCTAGTTATTCGTATACAAAAGACAAATGCAATTATTTTAGCTATTTATGTTCTACAAATAATGTTTTGTTTTTACTTCCTTGTACGTAAGTAAAGTATTGTAATCCATTTTGACTAATTTCGTCGCGACGTCTGTACGTACGTATCTCGCATAACTCAAAAACGGTAAGCCGTAGAAGGTTGAAATTTTGTATTTAGGACTGCTATAACACCTAGTTGTGCACCTCCCTTTCTGGTTATTACACAATTTCCAGAAGTGGCACTTTACATGAAGCCTATAATAGATTTTAATGAAAAACTGTTTTAAAATATAATCCAAAACTTTTCAAATTTGGTATACAAGACTTTTGTCAATCGAAATAACATAATAGATTTTGGTTAAAATAGGCTAACCGGAAGTGGTACATTACTTGAAGTTGTTAACAGTTTTTCTTGAATAAAATGATTTTATTTTGATTTTAGAAATAAATGCTTCAAATAAAAGTTTTAGAGAATTAATTTATGCGTCTAGCACGTCAAGTATTATTAAATTAGCCCTTTGTATAAGCGAGATATGTAAATTTAAAAATTATATACTTTTTTGTTTTTGTAATAAAGCTTGCTATGGATTAGGACAAAAACTTAAAAAAATGTTCATGTCAAACTACGTTAAATACGTGCAATTTTATGATTCGTACAATAACAAATATTATATTTTTATTGTGAAATTAGTCATATTCATTGTTGTAATCAAAACTCTCTTTAAAAAGAACCGGGTTAGATTATGGTCGCTATATATCTTACTGTTTTGAAGTTAAAATTAATATTTTGTAATTTATTTATTAAAAAAATATGTATAGTTTAATAATCGTACAAGGAAGTCGTGTGGTGTCCACATCAGATTTTTTGTTTTTGTAATAAAGCTTGCTATGGATTAGGACAAAAACATAAAAAAATGTTCATGTCAAATTACGTTAAATACGTGCAATTTTATGATTCGTACAATAACAAATATTATATTTTTATTGTGAAATTAGTCATATTCATTGTTGTAATCAAATATTTCTTTGTTGTAATCAAAACTCTCTTTAAAAAGAACCGGGTTAGATTATGGTCGCTATATATCTTACTGTTTTGAAGTTAAAATTAATATTTTGTAATTTATTTATTAAAAAAATATGTATAGTTTAATAATCGTACAAGGAAGTCGTGTAGTGTCCACATCAGATTTTTTTTTTGGTGTTCCGATTTCAACGACCACCAGTGTATATTTTTACTTTTAACGACAGTAATGTTAACAATGAGTTTAACCAGAGATGACAATACCGGATTTAAATAAAATTTTGTAAGTTTGTTTAAAGAAATACAATCTTCATTGAGTTTGAAATGATATTAGAATACAATACAAGTGATTCATCTTAGGTGAGAATGAATAATAGTCATTGATAGGTCATTGACAAATAGTATTTATTCAAAATATCCCACCAGTGCACAGCACCAATGGCGGAAGGTACAATTATACAAGAGTGTTTATATTACAAGTGTATAAATATTTATTACAGAAAGTGGATAGGATTGAGCATTGCGAGACGGGCACATTGTTCCTCCATTCAATGGGAATGGGTAGGTACACAGCACAATATTATACATCGTATCATAATCATACAGTGAATGAAATGAACAGTTAACAAAGTTTTCAGGCCAGACGGGGACTATGTCGGTAAAGGTGACTCACACAGCCACATGGACCAACTTTTACAAATTAATGCAGAGACTATATGCAAATGAGACGAATGAAGTATGTACTTACTATCTTAATTTCAATTTAAATGTTATTCATTAAAGATTCGTCATCATGGATTATTTATTGTCTGAGTAGAAAATTATTTACTGCTTTGTCATAATCATTTCAATTCTGTAAGAAAGTTGCTGTCTTAACAATATTGTTAAAAATTGTAACCAATAGAAACAAATGCTTATCATTTTCCTGTTTTACTCAGTGTTCGCAATTATTATTGGTTGGCTACAGCAATATTGTTAAGAGTTAGTAACTTTATTACTAAATTGGAGTGAATTCAAAAACTTGTTTGAAATTGAAGAAAAAATTCAGCAATTTTTAATTTTTTTTCATGAATAATCAATTTTTGTCTATAGAGTTTTCCAATTGTATAAGTATGAGTATGAGTGTATAATTCGTTTTCCATTTAAATAATCAGAGCGCACTAGCTGAGTTTAACGTGTTTCATTTATACTTTTCGACTGAACTGAACCTTACTAAGTGCGCACTACGATTCTTGCCACTGCAGTCTGCCAAATTCATATACAGAATGTAACACAAATAAGTACTTTAAATTTAACCAGTGATAGCACTCGAGTGCAACAATATTTCTTAATAACTTTTTCTTGTAAACCTTCTAATTCAAAATGGACGCATGCGCAGTATTCTACAACAATTTTTGCCGTTGTTGTGACCGCTACAGAATACAATGAAAGGTCGAATGAATTTGTCAACATAAAAGAAAGGTTACAAACTGATAAATAGATTGACCGATAGACCAGATGATGAAACTATACACAAATCGGGAAAGATAAGAGATAGAATAGAATACCTCGACTAAAGGTAACAAAAAAATCATCGATCAAATTTTTATGATACAACAAGTTAGACAATCCAAAAATGGTAGAACATTTATAGAATGCAGTCCACCAAGAACAAGTCTACAACTGACGGAAGAAGAAAACGAATAAAGATGATTAAAAGTGATGCAGGCCTAAATGAAATCACAATAAATGTTCAAAATGGCCACCGTTATTGTCAATACACTCTGAAGGCGTCGACGAAATGATGTAACTATTGTTCTTTCAATATTCTACAAATTGTCATATGTGACATTTTGTGTTGTAGTGCTATTCTTCAACTACTAAAACTTGGCTGAGAATCAACACTTATTTTATTTACATGTAAAAATGTACGAACGTTTGGAAGATTCGGAAAACGGTTGAAATAAATTTTCTGGGCTTTGGCAGCGTTTTTCTGAGCTTTACCAAAGGCCAGCACGATGTCTATATACTCACTATTCGTAAAGGCAAGCATATTTTCTGATTATAACTTTTATAATAATTGTTAATCGATTTATTTGTCAAAATTTATTTGAAAAAGATGACAACACATTTGTCAAAAACAATTGTTTCATTGTTATTGTCACTAAACGAATCGTTAATTTATGGGGGGGGGGTAAAAAAGCTTTAAAAAATGAGATTTCGAAAAAAAGTTATTAAGAAATATTGTTACTCGCGACGATTTCTATCACTGGTTAAATTTAATGTACTTATTTCTGTTACACCCTGTATTTTGAGTTGTAAAATTTGTCTGTGTATGTACAATGGATGTAAAAAAATAATTTTGTTAATAATAGCAGAATTATTGCAAACATACTTTTGTAAATATATACAATAAACAGTTGTGGTTGTACATAACATGTCTATTTGACAGGACAGCACTGGACTTTTCTAAAATTAAATATATAAATGGAAAACGCTATTAATTTGATTATTTTTATATAAATAAAAATACCATTACGGTTTATACTTTTGTAATTTAGTAATTTCAGTTCGTTTGTTTCTTCATTTTCTTTAGATTACGTGAAAGTTACGCTAGAATTATTGAGAATACGAAAATTAAGTAGGCCGTGGAAAACAAATTTTAAACAGATATTCATTTGTTATTTGAAAATTAAGTTAGTTTCAAATCATGATTTATAATTTAACAATTCTTAATTTAACAGTTTTTAATTCTTCTAATAATCAGTTTAACAGCTTTGGCAGTTTTTAAGTCTCCCAGAAAATAATTGAAAACAATCTGAAAGGACATTGCTTGAAAATTTATATTGGAAGGAGAGAGTGATGAAGTGTTGAGAGGAACTTTGGATATACTTAATATAAAAGTATAAATACATGAACCATGTGTCCTATTCTCAATAATTCTAATGTTAATCGTAAGACTAATTTCTTTTTAATGTCAAGAATACATTTTTGTACAAACATTTTGCTTAAAATAAAACATAATATTTTACTTTAATTCTTCCTGAAAATTATTGATACATATTAATATATTTTTGATTCTATGACAAAAACAGATGTTACTTTCTGAAAACATAAAACAATATTTGGTCATCTGCTTTTACCATAGAACAAAATAAAAATATACTTATTTTTTGCCTCATCTCAGTAATATAAATCTAAATGTTTTTTTTTATTCATAGCAGTTGTTGAATATTAGCAAAGTATATAGTTATTATCGCTGATAATATTAGGTATAAATATATATTTTGGCTGTATTCTAATTTCAATATTAGCACCATTTTTGGTCATATTTCATGTAACGAATGTAAAGCTTTTTTTTATGTACAGATAACATTCATTTCTATAAATAAATAATTAGATAAGGATAATCTTATCATAATAGGAAAAGTTTTGTAAAATTAAACTTAACAATAATAGTAAATAAATACTTTCTAATAATAATTATTTATAATATTTACTTTTTATATTCTACGCAGAAAATTTTCATTTGTGAACAGGATCAAAATATATTTTTATAATTCAATTCATATTAATATTACATTATTTGATCAAAAAATAAATATAATTATGAAAACCACAGCTCTAAATTTTTCATAATCGAGCACAAAATATTGTTATCAAAAATATTATTTAAAACTCAATATTGTTTTTGTGTGTGTGTGTGCGTGTGTGTATGTGGGGATGTTGGAAGGACGATTTCTCAAAAACTATAATACTTAATATCTGTTTAATTACGGTATTTCTCAATCGGACTTTATTGGAAAGAGCTGAAAAGGTTTTGGTAATAATTAAACAACCGGAATTAGCAGATTCTTAAAAAAAACTTCTAAATAATATTTTTTGAAAAAATTTGTTCTTGCTTGTATTAAAGAAAAGTATATTATGTATCTGATACATATAATTATTTTATTATATCTTTTATAGATTTAGAAATAAAGAAATATTGTATATATATTTATATATATCAACAAAAATCCAGAGATATTACTGAAGATTATTTCTGGGTAGTACATACATTATATTATTTCTTATTGTATTAATAGTTAAATATTTAAAATTATAGGTATATTACATATACCCTTCAAAAATACTGTCAATCCCGACAATGAATTGGAAACATTTCGAAAAATTAGAAGAGGACAAAATTTCGTCATAGAATGAATTTTAAATTAAAAATCTAAATATAAGGAATAGATGTAAGTAGAATTTTTGGTGTAGAGTGTAGGTATACAAGAACTGTTAAATACAATAGGGCGCGAGCAGTCTTATCACTTCGTTGGTCTTGACAAGCAGATATGGGTGCCCGTGTCAAAATAATAGGTAGTAATTATGTAAATAGATGTCAAATATCATAATTTTCATGCTAAATTTAGTGATTTACCAATTCCATGTGGTTTATTTTCCTGGTGACAAATTAACTACGTAATTTAGAAAATCTTGAAATTTTTAATGAAAAATTCTGACATTTGACATCTATGTACATAACTACTAGTTGTTATTCTGACACGGGCCCCCATATATGCTTGTCATATGACTGCTCGCGCTCTATATTTATGTAACCAAAAACGGAAGTGGCGAGATGTATTGTTTACAAAAGGCAAACAGGTTCAACAAAAAAAGGGTAAGACCTATGGCATGTTGATTAATCTTAACCACTCTCTGAGAAACAAAAGTGCAGTTAGATTTTCTGAAATGGTTAAGTTGAGTAATCCTAATTAACTGGAGATGAAAACATAGTTCTCCAAGTACGTAAATAGATTTTTGCACAATCAGGTTTTTTTAAAACTTTACCGATAGGGTTTCCAAGGCAGTAAGTTTTGTTTACAAATTACTCATCAGTAAGTGATGTGGTACTGATTAGTAAGTGATGTGGTACTGATCAGTAAGTGATGTGACTGACCGGTAAGTGATGTGACTACCTACCTACCGATCTGGAGGCGGTGAAAATTGCATAAATAAAAAATAAATGTACAATTTTTAAAGCTTTAACGATAAAAAAAACGCATAGCTTACTTAAAAATGACAACTAATTTTTTTTAATCTCAAAATAATTTTTAAATAATTCTAAACTTTAATTTGTTATTATTGGGACGATCGTGTTAAAAATATAATAAGCATTGCGGGCATTAAGTGCTTCTTACCGGTATCGGATATATTGGCGATTTCGACTTCGTCTCGATATCCTCCTCAACCGGTAAGGTGCACTTACTGCCCTTAATACTTAAATAACTATTATTTTCATTAATTTTAAAGTTAGGGGTAATTTTAAATTTTATTATCAAAAAAAATAATTAAGTTAGGTATATTTATCAATATTTTATTATTATTTTATAAAAACCTTACAAAAAATTACATATATAGAGGGGGGACTAATTCAGTTCTTATAGAATTGCAAGCGTACACCTTTACATTTTTCGTAAGCTTGACTTTGGCGAAACCTTGTTCATATTATGGCGCCATAAACCGGAAACTTCAATAAATGGTCTTTTAATTTTTGTGGGAAAACCCTCTAATTATTATAATCGGAACATATTTTAATCTGTTCACAAACGAATATAATGTTTTTTTTTACAATTTGTATTAAATTGATAGAACATAGGAAAATATACAAGATAGCACTATAAATTCGGTTTATTCTTTTATCAAAACCAAAGGAAAACCACATATTCCTGTTTGAACATGTATAGATGTAGAGTATAGGTGTAGAGTCCAATATCATATTAAACAATTTTTTATCGGTATTGTATTATTTATAACTATTATATGTGTATAAAAAAATCAGATAAAAAGTCGTGATACAAATGAACAATGTAGGTAGATAATAGATAGGTATAATGTATACATTCTCATAAATGTCACTTGCATTATCTTGAATCAAATAGGCTTTTTTTCATGTCAAGTTAATGTTAATGTTCGTCTACTTTGTGTCTAATTTAATTCTATAAATGTGAAACATTTTTAATCGTTTTAATAACATCATCATCATCTCGAAACCAGCGAGTTTTGATATGTAAATAACAAAATATCTTAATTAATAGAAGACGGAGTATAAATATACAAATAGTTCTAAACATTTATAAAAGTACAGAAAGTTCATACTTACACATTTTGATTTTAAACAACTTTTAATACATGTAGGTACAGCAAACTTATTTCAACTTGATATAAATACTTGCAGAACACAAAGGATTTTTTTATAATGCTAATGAACTAAAACAATATTTTAATTATAATAATTCTGTTCTTTAAAGTTTAACATGTTTTTAAAAAATGTAATTTTCGTAACAAAAATAATTACGCAACTAATTAACTAATTAATTAGATAGAATTTTTTGCGTGGTTTTGCACATTTTACTAAAACATTTGAAATTTACAAAATATTAATTAATATATGTGGCGTAGTGCAAGAACAACCTATGTCATCTTTTTCTGCAAGAACAGGATGAACTAAAAAATTTAGAACAAAGGCGACATAAATATTTTATGTAATAAGTTTAAAGTTGATAATCCGGCGTGTGATATGACAGCAGTGATCAAGCGAGCGTCTCGTTTTCAAAATCAAGTAACCCATCAAATTGCTTAAGACACGAAACGTCACACATACCTTCAATCGCTTGTAGTTTGCGAACAAATTAATATGTATACAATTTTTTTTACTATTATTAATTAAATTATGTATTTTTTTTCACTTTTTTGACTAAGATAGTTTTAAATTTTGACTACTATTGTTAAATATTGATTAAAAATGAAACCTTTTTTAGTTTAAATTCTGTATATTTATTTAAATAACGACGTTTCGGCAGTATTAACTACTGCATTCTTCAGGAATGAACAACAAATCAACAAATACAAATAAATAAATAAATAAAAAGGTTGTATCATTCTTATTGAAATATGAGTTCTGAAAGATTTTTTAATAATTGATATTGATTGTTTTTACATTAAGCTACAGATACAAAGTCACTTTAAAACTTGCTTATTTGATGTAAAGCAAAAAATTAAAATATGTTTCTCCAATTGTATTATTAATTTTTTTACTTCCTTGTAAGTAAGTAAAGGAAGTATTGTAATCGCGAAAAATTTCGGTTTTCAGATTTCAGCTGAAATATCCATTTTGATCATCCCTGAATCCATTTTGACTAATTTCGTCGTGACGTCTGTATTTACGTCCGTACGTACGTACGTACGTACGTACGTATCTCGCACAACTCATAAACGGTAAGCCGTAGAAAGTTGAAATTTTGTATTTAGGACTCCTATAACATCTAGTTGTGCACCTCCCTTTCTAGTTATTACACAATTTCCAGAAGTGGCACTTTACATGAAGCCTATAATAGATTTTAATGAAAAACTGTTTTTAAAATATAATCCAAAACTTTTCAAATTTGGTATACAAGACTTTTATGTCAATCGAAATAACATAATAGATTTTGGTTAAAATAGGCTAACCGGAAGTGGTAAATTACTTTTCTTGAATAAAATGATTTTATTTTGAGTTTAGAAATAAATGCTTCAAATAAAAGTTTTAGAGAATTAATTTCTGCGTCTAGCACATCAAGTATTATTAAATTAGCCCTTTGTATAAGCGAGATATATGTAAATTTAAAAATTATATACTTTTTTGTTTTTTAATAAAGCTTGCTATGGATTAGGACAAAAACATAAAAAAATGTTCATGTCAAATTACGTTAAATACGTGCAATTTTATGATTCGTACAACAACAAATATATTTTTATTGTGAAATTAGTCATATTCATTGTTGTAATCAAATATTTCTTTGTTGTAATCAAAACTCTCTTTAAAAAGAACCGCGTTAGATTATGGTCGTTATATATCTTACTGTTTTGAAGTTAAAATTAATATTTTGTAATTTATTTATTAAAAAAATATGTATAGTTTAATAATCGTACAAGGAAGTCGTGTGGTGTCCACATCAATTTTTTTTAGTTACGAGATGCACTAAAAAAAATTATTACAATTTTGTAAAACTGATTTTTTAATGAAAACGGTATTCGTTACACTCTTGATATTTTCTTACCAAGTTGAAATAAGTTGTCTGTAGTTCGAAGAACATGTGAGGGTTAACATTTTGTAGGCCCATTTGCTGAACAAGTCCGTTAAAGCGGAAAGGCACATATGATGACGGGATAGTTACTCAGTGTGTACAATTAACATTTCAGTTTCAACAGGGTAACATTTAACATATATTACTTGCTACTTTCTCTTTTAAAAAGAGTTCCATTATATTTCACAGATATTTTACTATAAATGTGTTTCAAATCAACTGAAAAACAAAAAAGGAAAATGCATGCATAAAGGAAACAATAAAAATAAATTAAATTAATAAGTATTTTTATTCAATGAGTTGTGTAAACAAAAACACTTCTTGCTGTGTGCATTGTACATTGGAATAAAAAATATAACAGAATTAACTGTAACAAGATCAAAAGTAATGAAAGAACTTTAGGCGTCGAATAACAATAATAAAAACAATTTTTGGAGGTAAACAAAACAGAATGAAATCCCACAACGCTTAAGACAAAAACGGTATTAACGAGCACACAAATGAAATTAAGTAGATGTGTCTTTGTACCTTGAACTATTACTTCATCTGTGGACACGTTGACAGAAACAGGCAAGACACGTTGAGAGTCAACAACAAATAACAAAAATAAATATTAAACGTAAAAATAATATAAAAATATAAAACAATGTTTACACGTTTTAAACGTTACGCGATTCGTTGTATCAATATGTCCACAGGAAGTGATTAATATTGTTTTCAACACTTTTCTAAAATGATGTTACCTGTTGTCAGAATAAATAATAAATACATATATACAAAAAATTACAAAATATATCTCAAAATTTTACTTTTGTGTATCAAGATTATGGAACAGTGCCTTTTATTCATGTATATGAAAAGTTACACAAAAATGTGATTATATTTTGTAAGGCATAAAGGGGGGCACTTGACATAACCATTATTATTTTAAAGCCAGTGGTACTCAACTTATAGGTCAATGTTACATTTTTTTAAATGACATTTTTTAATAACTTACATTGCGAAAAAATTGATAAAAATTAATTCAAATTTAGTATTTCATTTCTATTTTAAATATTTTAAGTAGGTTGTGCAAATATTTAATCATTAAAACAAAAGAAAATTATCTGTCATTTTCGTATTTCATTGTTATCCATTATTATAATTAAGGTAATTTTCGTTACCTGTGTAATAATTATTAATTTAATAATGGCAGCAGATTTAACAAATACTGATTTTATTTATTGATGCCCCATCAAAATGCAAGACTAAATAGTCATTAAGCGAAAAAAAAAAATAACGAAATTTGGAACATTTCGAAAAATAATATAATACGTAACAATATCATACAAAAATTACAAATAATTTTCTTATGTTTTAATAGTTGAATGTTTGTTTAGCCTACTTAAAAAAATTAAAATACTAACTTTGAATTAATTTTTATCAAACTTTACGCAATGTAAGGGTATGATATTATATTGTTGAATTCAGAAGAAAATTCGCTATTTAATGAATTAATAAAAAATATATGCCATTGAAAAAAATTAAACATTCATCCATAAGTTGAGTACCACTGGCTCTAAATTAATAATAGTTATGCCAAAATGTGTCGCCCTCTATGCTTTACAAAATATCTTAATCACTTTTTTGTGTAACTTTTCATATTCACGAATAAATGGAATTATTCCATTATCTTGATACACCCTGGATAAGGTTGTATTAACAAAAAAACCGTCAAATCATAGTTTATTTTATTACTACTTTCTCCAATGTAATAGCAATATTAGTCTGTTGAGAATAATTAATTTTATTTAAGTTAAAACGTCAAAAAATAAAATTCTGTCAGTTGTGAACATAAAGTAAAATGAATATCATCGAAAATAAGAACAAAACTTTATTGGTTCAACCCCGGCAACAAATTTACTTTTTCGGCCGCTTACAGCGACTAAAAAAGTATTTGCCAGTAAAGTAAAAAAGTTTTTTGACATTGGAAGAAAAATAAGCATTGTTTTAAGGTTCAGCGGTAAATTAACCTTTTCTGCTATTGTGACCTACAGAAAAAGTATGGTCAGAAAAATCCAACTTTATCTGCTTCTATGGAGTTCTAAATGTATTTTTTTTTTTGTAATTTGAAGGAAAAAGATATGTATTAATAAAAAATCGAATGTATTTACCAAAGTAATAAAAATGCAATATCGTATTTCATATGAATCAATTTCTACAATATTTAGGCACTGCACACTTTTACAGGTTAAAAATTTTTTATATTTTCCGATCATAATGTCATTAGAGTTCCCGTCAGCTTAGAAAAAGCCATTTGCGTCATCAGCGCAGAAACCAATTTTGGTTGTCATAGCTACGGGTAAAATAGCTTGTTCACGTGATCCGCCAATGTCGTTCGTGTATTATTCTGACGTTTAGTTCTAATGAAAATGTATGGCACGCCACTGTCTACAATATGTGTGAGCCTACGTCATCACTACGTCATTGCTTCGCGCATCTATTGATGACGTAAATGGCTTTTTCTTAGCTGACGAGCACTCTACGTAGCCCAATTTCGATAGCAATTTTTGGTTTAGAAGGCGATATTAGATGACATACTTTATAACATGAACTTTCAATAAATGTCAATCTAATATAACTCACACAACATTACTGAAGTTGGTAAAGTTGTTTTCATTTGTTATTTGTAAATAAAATAATAAAGTTTCACGTATTTTTTGATAACACATCCTTAAATATTTCCTGTTATTGATAATCTTTAAAAAAAATATCATTGTTGGAATACCACAATGGAAAATTAATACAAAATTATTTCAAATAAATTAATGGTAACGTCATTTTAAAAAAGGTTGCAAACAATGACAGGTCATACGATGTATATGAAAATGAAATGATGGAACTAATCTAACGAAACTATAATAAATCATAAATAATAATAATTAATAATAATAATAATAATTAAAAATAGAATGAACATGGGTCCTAGAGTAACATATTTTACAACAGAACATGTGGCACATGTATGAAGATTTTAAATTTACAAACCCCTCCGGGCACAGGTAACAAAATAACTTACTTTAATTTCTTATGTCTTTAAAATCTGGCACAAATTTAACGTTTATGTTTTCTCAACGTGCAACAATTCAGTATAAGAGCTTTGGCAGCCTTTGTCGTAAAATTTAAACGAATGAAATAAAATAGATTAATGTCAAATCGACAAGTACGCACGAGTTTCAAATTCTGGCAAGATTTTTAACAGTGCCCTGAATTAAATAATGAATTCAATCGTAAATATTTAAACTTCATTGGCATCAATAACAAAATTTGTAAATATCACATTTATAAAAAAACTCAATATAAAATACTGTAAATTTTTATTTTTATGAAATTTCGGGCAGACAAATGTTCATACTGACGTCAATGAAGATGATTTTGTAACAGAGGAGTGTAAGAAAATATAACGAATGAAAGGCCTATATTTAAAATACCATTTCTCAGTGTTGAATATCACAGCAGTGGGTTTTCTAATACAATATCCACTGTAGGTGCATTTGCACCGTGTCATGGCTCAGGCTCAGACACGATTTAAAATATACTGGATGTTTCATTCTCCAATGTTTCCCTGTTTTTCACGTAGAGATGCAAAGCATTTTGGAAACAATATTTTTAAAATATCAAAAAAAATTAAACATTTATTTTCAATACTTCAGTATCCTGATCACGAATATATATTTTTTAATGCGAAATTATGACATTGAAGGAATATTAGTATACTCTACTGAGGTGTATATTTTTACACTCTTTATCAGAATTTAGAAACTGCCCGAAAAAATTGCACCGAGCTTGTTTTGAACTCTTGAAAATGTCCAAGCCCGAAAAATAACCACGATGCGTTGTGGATAAGAAAGAGGAAATCTAACTGGATTGGAAATATTTTAAGGAGGGATGATATACGGAAAATTATAATTGCAGAAGAAGAAAATTTGGAATTTTACCTGAAATTAAAGACAAAAAGAATTACGAGAGTTTGAAGAGGGAGGCGCAAGGCAGTTTGGAGACATTTCCGTTGAGACCTGTTCAAGTTTAGAATTTACTAAATAAGGATGACAAAGAATGATATTTATTTGTTTTTAAACAAACCGTAACTTAACCATCACTAGTACTGTTCATTTCTGATTAAGTACGAGCCCAAACTCATAATATTTCGGCCGATTTACATTTTCAACTAACAAACTATAAAACCTACGTAAATGGTGAAAAATTTCTACAAATTTCTTTCTATTAATTGAAAATATAGATTTTAAAGTAAAAAAAAATATATCCCGCCATTTAAAATTGGGTTACATCGCCTTTACTAGTAATATAAGCTTCAATGCTATTAGGTGTTGTATTCCTAAACCCTGTAAACTTTTCTGTGAGTATTGGCGATTCAAATTAACTTTTCCCGCCGTTATATATCCCTGTTGTGACGTCACAACTGGGATGTACTGATACTGCATTTTACGTTGTTTAGAGAAATTTAAAAACATGAAACTTGTTTAAAGGATATTTTAAATTATTTAAATGGTCTGCAAACTCCAGAAAATTTCTATGAAAGGAAGGAAATAATATATTCTGAGAATATTTTAATTCAATTGAATCGCAGATTATCCCATTTGTCTTATAAGGCTAAACGAAGCTAAGATGACCCTTTAAATGCCAGTCGAACTATATCACCCGTCATTAGACCCACAGTTTATTGAAGTTTTAAGTAGATTAGTCTATATTTAAAGAAAACAAAAGATATTTGTAGAAATTTCTAACCATTTGTGTAGGTTTCATAATTTGTTAAAAATGCCGAACTCGTAATTACCGTTGAAATGATAAAATTCGAGTTTAGGAACTTTCAGGTGTTCAAAACTAGTCATGACCAAATTTTTTGGACAATGTCCGAATTCGGATGAAAAGTGTACCATATATACCTCTTTTTGATGACCGGAGCACCGGGGGTGGAACCCGTTAAATTTGCAAGAATAAAGAATTTCTAAATTTTATTGTAGGTATTACTCAAAACAGTAATAATTTGTTGACAGTTTGTTGAAAAATCCTTTTAATAATTGTAATTTAGTTCAGGACCCTCCTTGTCCAATTCTAAATAACCGTAATAAACAGTAGACGCTGCCGATGCAGCAATTTTGAACTTGTTACCTCCGAAATACAGAAAATTTAATGTCTTTACATGTCAAATGTTGTCCACATTTCGTCTCTAGAAGCATAATGGTATACATGTGGATCAATTCTGATTCAATAGAAATTGACTTTTACACTCGGTCATGGAAAAACACAAAACAAAAGTGAAGCGACCCGTTGTCATGTTCTTTCTCTTCTTACAATATGAATATGAGTTAGCATTTAGTGGCTAATATAGGGTCGCTGCCACGTAGCGCATCTAGCGGATATCCAAGAAAACTCGTATAACTCAGAAACTTAAAAACAATGAAATGAAAGACAAGTGGCACAACCAGTATAATTTAAATCGTGGGCTCAACAGATCTACGATTAGTTAGTCGTCATGGCAATGTACAAAATATCCAAAATGAAAAACTACACTACGAGATAAGTGTAAAAAACAAAAACAAGTGTTAACTATCTGGCGCACAAGTGTTTGGCACGAAGTAACATTAGGGGGGGGGGGGGGCGATGATTACATCTATCTATTGTATCGTACGAGTTATCGAGGCGGCGGGAGCGCTACGCTAGCCCTCGCACTGGAATGACTGTGGCAGGTTGCAGAAATGAGATCCGAGTCGAGTCCCCAATCGATATCTCCGCAAGGTCACGGCACGCTCGCGAGGCGTCGTGACCTCCCTGACCCACTGCACCGGTCAGGGTCAAGCGAACATCAACAAACAACAACACCAGAATCGATTCGATTGTATAGTAGCGTATACTTCTTCCACATTTCAAGTAGGTACGAAATAATCGTTATCGTTTTATTTGGTTACATAACAACGAATAAAACCGACCAGATCAGTATTCTTCACAAATTTTGACACAATCCGTACACTTTGTTGAAAAAGGCTTCAAGGATATGACTTCAAATATCCTATTCGTTTATTTCAGCGGATTGAAATGAATTTGATAGACCAGTGGCTCGTGCTACGTGAAAAAAATATCATGGTATTCCCAATACTGACTGACCCTTGATGCAAAGATGATCAACCCAGCTGTTAGCTCTGACTCAAAACTATTTAAAAAAGTAATATTTTAGAATCTAAGTATTCTGTATGAGACCTGGGCCCTTATTCTTGAGCGTTTGTAATTACATTCGTATTCGCTTTCGTTTTCATGTTAGTAGTGATAGTAGTCTGTGTTTCAAAAATAATGTTATATATGTCAGTGTCACTTGTATTGTCACATTTATTCAGATCACTTACAAGTTAAGAGTTCACTTTTATCATATATTTATTAACGATTAATAAATATATTTTTTTTAACTTGTAAATGATGTGAATAAATGCTGCAATACAGTTGACACTGACAATGACATATCCAATATTGTTTTTGAAACACAGACTACTGTGACTACTAACATGAAAACGAACTCGAATACGAACGAAATGACGCTCAAGAATACGGGCCCTGCATAGAATAACATGTACTCGTATCACTACAAAAGGCGCTAAAGCCTTTTACCTATCAAAAAATATCCATGCCATTCCATCTGGGCTTTAGTCAACTGACAATTTTTACCCTAAAAGACACAAAATATTGGACAAGCACTCTTGCAATTTCGTGAGCCGACTAAAATACCGCTTCATATTTCAGAGACAACTTATAATTACTATTTGAAATGGTCATGCATATATGTTTTATACTAAGGGTATTAGAACAGTTTAAAGTTGCACCAGTTACAATGGTGCCATCTTTATTATGGTATTTTATCTGGAACGGTAATTGTATATGTAAATAATGTTTAAAACATTGCACCATGACCCCTCTCATATCATCTGGTACTGAAGAGTATTTCATAGCATTTTGCGCACTAAATTATACAAAGATTTGTAATTTTGTAATCAACAATTGATTAAAGTGTGGTTTTATAGCTAACGGGGTCTTCAAAAATGTTTTTGATAGGTAAAATTCATAGCAATAAAAGGCTTTAGTGCCCCCTGTAACAATTGAAAATTACATATACATAATGTCATTTTACGCAAGTCCCATACAGAATACCTAAACAGTTTTGGATCATAGCCTACAGCTGGGTAGATTGTCTTTTTTTCGGGAAGACAATAAATCGTTCTCCAGGCTACTTAAAGCAACAAGGGAATACCATAATTCATTTTTCACGTACCACTAGTCCCCGGTCTATAAAGAGATAGTTAAATACTAAATTATGAAGCCAGAAAGAGAGAAGCTTATTCGCATAATGCGCTAGTTACACGTTGGTAATTTAACCTCAAAAATCTGAAAGTTATCATTTTTCTCACTTGTCTTCTGTTCCAAAAACGTGTAAAAAAGTTTTGTTCCTTTATCACTCCAAATATATTGTTTTTGGGCTTTTATAAAATGAGATAAAACGTAACAACCAACAAACGGATTTTTGGAGGAATATGAAGAATTAATTGCTGTTATGAAAATTTGCAAACTAACGAGGACATATAAAAGAACTGTTCAAAACTGAAAATGTGAGAAATGTAATTTTTTATTACGGCCTTGGTAGATGTTAAAATTGAGTGTTTTTTTCATTGTACCTCAATAAAACGTTAATGATTATCACTTTCTTAAAATCTGAAAGAACTATCGTCGTGTTTCGTTGTATAGCACGGCACGAAACGGCAAGCGTAAATGTGCAATCACAACCATGTTGGGGAATGCGATGAGCTAAACAGCCTGCGGCTAGCTCACTCCGTCTTGACAGCGGTGACGGGCACAGGGAACGCAGGCAGAGACACTGGGCCCGCGACGCCGGTCACAACGCCTGGTTCACATCGCTTATGAGTCCTCATGTGCCTGGTGATCATGTCCCGACGGCACGCGGCGTACGGGCAGTCCGGGCACTTGTACGGTTTCTCGCCGGTATGCGTGCGCTGGTGCGTGGACAGGTGATCGCTGCGGGAGAACACCTGGCCGCAGACGCGGCAAGTGTACGGCTTGACGCCCGTGTGTAGCCGCATGTGCCGCGTCAGCATATCGCTCCGCGCGAACGACCGCTTGCACACTTCGCACAGGTACGCCTTGGCTGCTTGATCTCCGCTTGATTGCTGCCGAGATTTGTGCCGGGAGGCCATGTGCTTCGCCAAACGATCATGCAGGCTAAACATTTGACCGCACACTGGACAAACATACGCTACGTCTGAACCAGGAGGCATTTCCTCCACCACTGGTGACACCTCCAAGTTATACCTCGAAGCCACTGATTCTTTCGTCGTCGGAGACGCTACGTCTCCTTTTACTACTGGCACCGAAACTGTTCCTCTTGGTGGCAGAAATCCAGCTGGTAGTAACTGCAACGGCGGTATCATAGGACTTTCCATGCTGGTGGAACTTCCAACTCGATCTCTACAGCTCTTCATGGATAAATCTAACGGCGAATCTTGCGGTGATGACGTGTCAGAATCCACTGACCCTTTGCCAGGACTAGTGAGGAGTGTAAACGGATGTGGTTGAGGCCAAGCCCCAGTAAACATCTGCTTTGCAGGAGTTGATCGTTCCGCTTTAGCGGCTTCAAACCAAACCGGCAAATCTGAGTCGGAGTGACTTCTTCGACGGAAAATATCTGGCAGGTACTTGGAGTGTAGGTAGTGTTCAAAATTGTACATAGGAGGAGGAAGCGGTGACATAGGTGTGAGGGGAGATACAGGTTGTGCAGGGAAAAATCTATCGCAGGGGTGGAGGGGAGATTGGTGGCCGAGACCTGTTGCGCAGTTGAAGCAGGCACATGAGAGAGGAACTCTAGGTACAGGTGGTCGGGGAGGTGGTGGACTACTGCTTACATCTTCATCTTTTAACCTTAACGGACTAAAACTGATTCGCGGTGAATCTGTAGAACTGTGAGGAGATTTGTTACTCGATCCTGCTGGACTGAACACATCCTCAACTTCCTCCTCTTCGGAAACGGTGCTTCCTGTATGCCGGTACCTCTCCTGGTCCATACTATCAAACCGAAACACTTGAGACATGTGTTTAGGAGTTTTCAAAGCACGTTCATTTTGTACTAAGTCTTTGTGATCGTCTGGATCGTTGGCGATGGGCGGTGTATTGTTGTTCTTCAAGGGTAGTAAGTTGTTATTGTTGGAGGCCTGCCCGGTGAGCTTATCCAGCACTTGGCTGAGCCTCTTGCGCTTGCGTTGCTTGGTGGCAGGCCGCTGAGTGTGGTTGTGGTTGGCGGCGAGAGGATGATTGTTGTTGTGGACTTTGTCACGGGTGCCAGCCACCACTGGCGAGGACTCGACGGCGGCTTCGGCCATCGTCATTAGCGCTGGGCGGCTGAGGGCCGCGAGCCTTCTCCCTGGGGGTGGTTGGGGGCTGCGGGGACCGCTAGCATGCTCTGATCACGCCACCGACTGATCCACGCAAGTGGACCCAGGGAAGAATCCGTTAGCGAAATCTGTAACAAGGAAAGAAGTCATTATTACAATATCAATAATGCAACGAATCGTCGAAAGACCGACAAACTTTATAACTACAGTTAAATAACATAATCTGCTCATACAGCCGCAGCTAACCTAATTTATTTTTGAAACTCCACCTAATATTGTCAAAACATTCTCCTGTTTGAAGTGGCGAAGTGTATTTTTAATTCCTCATATTAAATTGCGTATGTCGTTTAAATTGATATTGTCGGACCATGAATGTCTTGTTAATAAAAATAACTTTTATTTCCTGCACAATCACTATCGTCTAACGTGAAATAGAATTCGGTATCGATAATTAAAAAAATCTTATTTCAAGGCTTTAGATGCAGTTCACGCAGCAAGTGTTTCTGATTTATGAACAATCGCATTTTGCTATACTTTAGTACAGATTTTCTGTTTCTTAATATTATATTTTTTTCTTATAATATACATATTTACGTATATATATGTGAAAGTTTGAATTCTGCCTAAATTTCTTAAAGATTGTTTCTGTTCCAATAGATTCCGTCTTTTTACCTCCCGCTACCCTTGGTAAGGGAGGTATAGGGATCGTGCTAAAAATCGCATATCGAGATTTTGGTAAATGACCACGTTTTAAGGTCCTTACATTCCATTTTTAACATTTTCACTATGATGTCTGTTTGTATGTGTGTGTGTGTGTGTGTGTGGTTGTGGACCCTCTACGCTCTAACTCAAATACCATCGTTCAGAAATTTTTGAAATCTTCTATTTCTACCTTATTCTAATATGGAAAGAAGCCATTAGAATTTGGTGTCAATCGGACAACAATAGTTATATGGAAAGGAACTTAATATACAGCATTTCAAATTAATAATAATAACATTTTAAAACGAAAATTGTAAATAGAACTTAAGATACATAATTCAGCAAATATTCAGGTATGTATTTATATAAGAAAATAAATAAATATATTATCACGGCATATTACCCATTGTTGGGTGTGCTAATCTGCTTTGTTCACATCATTACCGATGATTACATATTTGTATCGTGCCAGCGTTTACCATAGGTATATGTATTTAATTTAATAAAAATTAAATGGCGAGAGGTTTTGTGTTGGTCACATCAGATTTTTTATATTTGACTAATGTAAACTGCAAACCAAATTAAATTTACTCCACATATATTACGTTTTAAAGAATATTTATATGTTAAACTTTGTGCAACTTTTTACTTTCTTATATGTGTCGCGCTTTCAGATTATTATTCAATGGTCAGAATAAGAAGATATTCTTGTCTAAGACTAACATCGTAGACACAATGACTGCTAGGCATGAAGGTTCTACGTTCAAATCCCGTAGTATCTATAATGTCATATTGAAGTGAAGTAGTGAAGGTTGTCGTGACGGCGACGGGTGATTAAAGTGGCTTCTGGTGATCGCGTTATGTTTTATTTGGAAGAGCCGCCGAGGAAGCCAAGCCGGTCGACCTCAGCCACTCCTTCCGAGAGCCGCGAGCGTTCGACCGATGTAAAAACTAGCAGCGAACCTCGTTCCACGCGACGCGTGGTTCTACGTAATCGATCCCAGGACGTGGCGGGAGTCAGAGTCAACACGCAAACCACTGCGCTCCCCACTTATATATCTATATCTGCAGTGCATAGATTTCTACAATACCTCATGCAAGCAGACTTCATTCGTGTCATAACCTATGCTACTATAATCAGCAATGGTAAAAATTGTAAATATAATATTTAGGTACAGGGCCCGTATTCTTGAGCGTTCGTATACGTATTCGCGTTCGTTTTCATGTTAGTAGTCACAGTAGTCTGTGTTTCAAAAACAATATTGGATATGTCATTGTCAGTGTCAACTGTATTGCAGCATTTATTCACATCATTTACAAGTTAAAAAATATATTTATTAATCGTTAATAAATATATGATAAAAGTGAACTCTTAGCTTGTAAGTGATCTGAATAAATGTGACAATACAATTGACACTGACACTGACATATATAATATTATTTTTGAAACACAGACTACTATCACTACTAACATGAAAACGAAAGCGAATACGAGTACGATTGTAATTACGAACGCACAGGAATAAGGGCCCAGATCAGTTCATAAAGACGATTCCGGACGACCCGGGTTCAATTACAAGTAACGTCAAAAAAAAGTGACTTGCAATTTCCTGATATTTCTAGTGCTATATTTTTAACTTCCGTCACATTTAGGTAAGGAAGGTTATTGTCTTTGGACAAAAAAATAAATGATAAGTTTTTAGTAAATAAGCACGTTTTAGGGACCATATAATACGATTTTACCATTTTTACGATGATGTCTGTATATGTGTTTTTAGTGTGCTTGTGTGTGTTGTGTGATCGCATAACTTCAATACCACGATTCCAAAAATTATAATTTTTTCGTATTCCTCAAGCTTACATCCAGAAGAAGAGGTGCTTAGATTTTGGTTATAATTGGTCAACCGGAAGTACCCTCATTTGAAGATTTTAACAGTTAAATATCATTTATTGATATTTAACGTTATTAAAACTTAAAGAATTTATTATTCTCTATACGATTTGATTGCATTTTATACTTATTCAATAGATATAGAGTTAAACAATTATAAAGATATTAAATTTCATGTATCAGCCAGCTAAGTTAACCATGGAAACTGCCACATCAGATTTTTTTTCTTATTAGGCTGGTACCACTGTCTGAAAAGTATATATCAGATTTCATTGATTTCAGCAGATGTGCCCGCATTTTTGACGGTACTATATGCAGTACATATGATAAATAATCAGATAGAATTAACTTGGTTCTCGCGTTAGGTATATTACCATAAAATTGACTTATAACCATTTTATCTACTCGCTTTTAATACTGTTAGTAGTAGTAGTTATTCTGTAGCACCTCACGTACCCGTATGGAGGATATAAAGTAAAACATAACAATTACTGGAGAGCGAAAAGCGAAGTAAGCGAGATTAGGTGATAACCAATGTCTTGAACCGGGTGCCGTTGCAGCCATGTAAATGTTAATGGACAGAATTAATTAAAGGTGGGCGTGTTTGCGTGGCCGTGAATCATTCGCACATGTGCCCAGCACAAAACAACGCACTGAATCCATTCTACTATCTCAACCACAGCGCAAGATACAAAACTGTTCGCTATCCGGCAATCCACACCTTCACGGCAAATAAAAGACTACGGTAGCGGTAGCCGACCAGGAGAAATAAATCTCGGGGAGAATAAATACAATTATAATCGTGCACTGCTTGCTGAGAATATTTTAGTTTACTGATTGTCCATAGAAATAGGACGCATCTTTTTCTTATTAATGTATCATAGCTTCAAAGTATACAGGATGTTATATTTTAATGGACCCAGCAAATATCTCGCTTATTTATTAAGTTAGTAATTTGTTTCAAATAATATGATTTATACAGCAACATGTAAGCTACTTGATGACGGATGTACATTCTTGATACCACTTCCGGTTTATTAGTAATTAATATTAACTTTGAAATTTCAAATAGAACATACTATATTTTTTTTTTACAAATTTGGAAAGAACGTAAAATTTGCTTTACAATCATGTAAAATAATCCATATGTTACATTATTAAAAAGTAAAATGGCGGGCACTTTTTTATACACCTAGTCGAAAAGAAAATAGTAAACCATGACTGTTGCTTGCAATAAAACAATGAACTAAAACAATTGTAACTATTATTATTAAACGAAATAATATTTTTTTGTCATAATAATACAGAAAATAAGAATAAGGAACACTTAATAACAACAATAGTGATTTACATTATAAAGCGAGGAAGTGAGGTATTACGGTACGTATGAGAAGTTTAGGAATTTCAAAATAAGGACATTTTATTTTATATTGTCTAAATGATTTTAAATTTATGTCAATATGTCAGTTTAAAATAGATCACATCACATCAGAATTTGTCTTAGTTACCTGTGTATGTATTATTTTTTTGTTGATTTTGTTTGTTTGCTTGTCATCAAAAATGAACGCTCCTTCTAGTAATAACTCAAACTTTCCGAACGATAATTTGGAAAAAATGCTGAGGCTATACGGAAACTGATTCCCACAAAGTCCTCCGGGAGATATAAAAAAGAATTTGAACTCGAGAAAAATATACAATGTCGCAAATAATGTAAATGAAAACATCATGCTGGCTTACTAATAAACAATTAGGGATGTTTCCAAGCAAAACTTCCCGGCTCGGGTACTGTAATGTATCACTTCCCGGACTCAAATTAGTAACCTAAAGTAGTAAATAGCGGACAGTTATAATATAAAATGATTTTACAACAAATATTTTCTCTTTGACTAGGTGTATAAAAAAGTGCTTGCCATTTTCTTTTTAATAATGTAACATATGGATTATTTTACATGATTGTAAAGCAAATTTGATGTTCTTTCCAAATTTGTAAAAAAATAGTATGTTCCATTTAAAATTTCAAAGTTGATATTAATTATTAATAAACCGAAAGTGGTATCATGAATGTACATCCGTCATCAAGTAGCTTACATGTTGCCGTATAAATCATGTTATATGAAAGAAATTACTAACTTAATATATAAGCGAGATATTTGCTGGGTCCACTAAAATATAACATCCTGTATATATACATATATTGTTAATTTGTTCTACGATAATTTTCTTTAGATAAAAAAGTGTTGAAAAGTTGAGAATCTGTACATTGTTGTTTTTATTTGATATTCCGATACATTATTACTGCGTATATGGAGGATGAGTATTCTTGCAGAGTTTACAATTAGCTCGACACGAGTGTATTCGTCTTTTTGTTTGAGACGGGCTTCGTTCTCCGACGCGATTGCGATCGTTGTGCAGTGACTGCATTGCGCTGCAGTGCAGACACGTGTTGTCAACACCCCCGCGGTCTAGCTACCCCTGCCCCCGTCGCACGCCACTGCGTCACTCTGCAGGGCACCGCAATCACAACATTTTTCCACAAATACGATTTTTTTGTGGAAAATCATAACCTACTGTTCAGCAAAAATAGAAACAGTGATTATTCATTTTTGTATTGATGCAGTTTGTATATAATTTTGATGGTGGCATATATTTAGATAAACGTTTTGCAATTATTTCTATAAATTACTGATAATTTTGTATTTATCAAAATATGTAATTTAATATGTTAATAGTCAAAATATAGCAAATATTTGCATAAAAACGTACAAAGGATAGGATGGATATTCTTACGAATGTTTTGGTTTATAGCTGATTAACATCCCTGAATTTCTGAGCAACAATTAAATGATAACTGTTATTTAGAATTCGGGGTAATTTAGTTCAGAATATAATGACATATCAGAAAAAAGCTGATGGCACTGTAACGTATATTTCTCTAAAAATAAATAATGGCGGCTGACACGGTGGATGCATGTGTTTAAAGAAGAATGATGTGTTCACATATACGGCATATAAAATATGGATGTGATAATGTGTACCTAATATAAAATGAAATAAGACACTTGCTAAAACATCTTCACCACTTCGCTTATTACATAAGTATATAACGTACACAATTGCACTCAAAATAACCAATAATCCACCTTTAAATAAATGAGATTATGTTTGGATGTTAAATCTAGTAGGTAGTGCAATAGCAAATTGGTCCTACATTTTTACCTCCCGCTACCCTTGGCAAAGGAGGTATAGGGATCGTGCTAAAAATCGCATATCGAGATTTTGGTAAATGACCTCGTTTTAAGGTCCGTAGAATCCATTTGTGTGTGTGTGTGTGTGTGTGTGTGGATCCTCTTTACGCTCTAACTACTATCATTCAGAAAGTTTTGAAACCATGTATTTCTACTTTGTTCTAATATAGAAAGAAGCCATTAGATTTTGGTGGAATCGGATAACCGGAAATGGCAGTTTACTTGAAGCTCAAGATAGTTTTCCTTCAAAAATTACCTTCAAATGTAATTTTCTCAATTTGTTATTATAAAAATTAAAGATTATTCTATTTTCTACAAGTTTGCTTTAATACTTTTTTCTATATATTTTATGGATAAATTTATAAAGTAATATAAAAATTATATCTCGGAGCTTATGCTTTAAACACATCTCTGTGGTTACATAGTTCATAATCATTTCAAATTAATAATAGTAACGTTTTAAAAGGAAAATTATACATAGAACACTAGTTTTATGGAAAGGGATTTAAAATACATAATTTCTAGCATTAGTAAATATGCAGGGGTGTATTTAAATAAAGAAACAAATAAATATATTATAACGGCATATTATCCATTGCTGGGTGAGCTAATCTGATTTATATACACATTTCGGTAACGATGATGACATATTTGTATTGTGCGGGCGTTTACCACAAGGGTTAATTTTATGCCATTTAAATTTCGAATTATTTGGCGTTGATCGGGATCGAATCGGATTCCCCAGGTTCGCAACCAGACACCATGCACGCGGCAACGAGACCCCATAGATAAATAGCGGGATTTGGTCACATTAGATTTTTATAGATGTATATCGTAGCCATATTGTAAAACCCGTCTTCCAATTGTCATATTTTTATTGTCTTAGCGATATTTTACACTTGGCTAATACATTTCTCTAAATATAACAACAATAACAACCTGACGTACAAAAGTCACACTAGGAAAACACGTGCTGAGTTTGTGTGTGTTTAAGTTCTCATTAGAGAAATATACCTTTTCAGACAGCTTATCAATAAACGCGGAATGTGTAAATATTGTACGCTATTATAAAATTACACGCCTAGAAAAATGTGAGGGAAATTCTAGCAGAATTTAAATCTCAGTAAAATTTAAAGTTTCAAAATCGAGGCCCAGGGACATTAACAACATCTGCAAAAAAATATAGCACACCTACGGCCGAATTCACCATAAATCCGTTGATTAATAATCAGTTGATTAAGGAATCAAGCTGATCTGTAGATTAACGAATGTTCTAATTCACCAACTTGATTTCTGAATCAAGGAATCGTGTTCAACTGATTCACAGTTTTGTTTTGGTTTTTGACAGTTAATGTAACTTTCATGTAATTTTATTCGTGGTAATTGTACTTTCCGTTCAAAAGGTATTAATTTGTAAGTTTTTCATTTATTTATAAAATATATTTTATAATTTTCCTATAATAATATTTTATTTTTAATTTGATATAGGTAGAAAATACACTGATTCCAATAAAGGAGTTTTTTTAAATATAGTGGAAATGAAAGATATAAAAGTATAGTTGAAAATAATGAAACCAATGCGGTTCTAAATAAAGATAAAGAAGAAGGATGAGGCAAAGTTACAAATGGGTACAACAGCCAGAATCCTAACATAGCTATAAATGTCAAAATTAGGATTCAAAGACGTGATCAGTCCTTGATTCATGGAATATGACGAATCAGTTGATCATTGATTTTGATTAGTAGATTAGCTTGATTTTTAATGGTGAATTGGATTGATTCAGAATCAGCGTTGATCTGTGAATCAACTCATGATTAAGGAATGGTGAATTCGGCCGTTAGAGTTTTAAATTTGTTTCACAAGATACAGACCACTTATAGGATTAAAACTTGAACTATAAAACATTTATTTTGACCTCATTTTGGTTGTGTATTAGTAATGGGTATCAATCAAAATCTTTTTATAATAGTGGTGACTAATTTTTGCTTTTAAAAGAACTAATGACATCAATTATCAATTTATTGAAATTTGGATAACATTTAATTTGCTTTCAAAGTAGTGGAAAGTGGATGATTCATAAGTTGAAAATATATTGCAGATCTACTCCCGTTAAACGCTAATTCTTTCTACCAATAAATATCAATATATCTTACTGTTCTTTAAAAAAAGTTGTAAATTCATATAGCAAATTATATTTTTATGATTTTCAATATCAGTTTTAACAGATATGTAGATAAAGTTGTTAAATATATGCCACCCTTGCGCTGAACATAAAAGTTTACTATACTATTGATATCTCAACAATCATTTATGTAAAATCTAAGCACTTTATCTAGCACAACAGCTGTTTAACAAGTAGAGAATTTCCTTGTAAATATAAATAAAACTACTATCTTACGAACGTACATATAGCGCACTACTGATAAAGAGAAGAACATTTGATAAAGTGTAATAAAAGTCCAGGGCTGGCTAACATGGAACCTTGATTAGCGATTATTATTATTACAGTTGATAATGATTCCCATTTGGCGAAGCGAAGCGTCATATAATATGATAATGTTATGGAATTCCTACACCCACCGGAGATTACGCTACTCGGTTGGAAGTATTCCCGGTACGATATCAGGCAGGTTGCACGATGAGTTTGAACTCAATTCGCCCCGTTACAAATCGACCCAGACAGAACACATTAAGGTCCTAAAATACTTCTACGACGGAAACTTATACGCCAAGTATTTGTACGATGTCTAAAAAAATTCAATATTCAATTTTCCCGCGCAAAATAATGACGATAAGGCGGCGCCAGTTTTCACAGTGGAGGGGGACGCCTTCATGCGCATGCCTGAATTTTCGCTTTTCTTTCGCTGTTTGGTAGCCGCTTTAAATAGTCGTCGAATTTCCGATTCGCTCGAAATGAATGGACACTGCCAACCAGGGCCATATTATCCAATAGGCTGACTAGGCTAAACCTTAGGGCGCCGAACTCAATCTAGTTTTTTTTTTTTTATTGTAACTTGTAATTCATTTTTACGCTTATGTATATGTTATTCAAATAAAGTAAATAATTTTTACCTCCCGCTACCCTTGGTAAGGGAGGTATAGGGATCGTGCTAAAAATGGCATATCGAGATTTTGGTAAATGACCGCGTTTTAAGGTCCCTAGAATCCATTTTTAACATTTTCACGATGATGTCTGTGTGTATGTATGTATGTATGTATGTATGTATGTATGTATGTATGTATGTATGTGTGTGTGTGTGTGTGTGTGTGTGGATTCTGTTTACTGTCTAACTCAAATACTATCATTCAGAAAGTTTTGAAACCATGTATTTCTACCTTATTCTAATATGGAACGAACTGATTAGATTTAGGCGGCAATCGGATAACCGGAAATGGCAGTTTACTTGAAGCTCAAGATAGTTTTTCTTCAAAAAATATCTTTAAATGTAATTTTTTCTGAATTTGTTATTATAAAAATTAAAGATTATTCCATTTTCTATAAGTTTGCTTTAATACTTTTTCTATATATTGTATGGAAAAATTTATAAAGTAATATAAAAATTATATACATAGGTAAATGGCGGGAGGTACTGTGTTGGTCACATCAGATTTTTACGCTTATGTATATGCAATAATACAGATGACACTGACAATGACATATCCAATATTGTTTTTGAAACACAGACTACTAACATGAAAACGAAAGCGATTACGAATACGAACGCAATGACGTACGCTCAAGAATACGGGCCCTGGATGGAAAATAGCGTTCGAGCATTTTGTAATATACCGAATTGTCGCGTGTCAAATTGAGTCCGCACCTTCGCAATATGTGTTCCCTTGGCATTCGTACTCATGATGCCCGCAGCCTAATGATTGCAAGCAGCGACTGCATTTACATGGATAATGTATTCTCACGCGATCTAAATCAGATTATCCGATACAAAAATCGATGATGAATGGAGATATGTTCGAATTACTGTATTTCGCTAGTTATCTACTGATTACATACGTTAATTTGAGTGGGAGTACGATTTATCTTGCTTTATATGAATACCAATTTATTAATTTCAGTATTAATCTTATAGGATTTATTTATTCCATTACGTGACAAACTACACAGATTTTTAATTAGATGTGGGTTGAGTTTACGCACTTCTGATACGTTTAATTGGACATGTAGCTTCATTTGAATAAGAAAGAAAGATAAATATATCCAATAATCTAACGTCAAATCATTAAAAATATCTGTATAAGTAGGTAAGTAAAAATGAATTCAATTTGGGAAAATTTCAGCACTTGTAAACGAAAAATATTGAACACACAGATCAGTGTACTGCAATGGGGGTCTACATTATTTTTACCTTCCGTCACCTTTAGGTAAGGAAGGTATTGTCTTTGGCCAAAAAAATAAATAATGAGTTTTTAGTGAATAAGCACGTTTTAGTGACAATATAATACGATTTTACCATTTTTACGATGATGTCTGTATGTATGTATGTATGTATGTATGTGTGGGTGTGTGTGTGTCTGTGTGTGTGTGTGACGAAAGTTTCGGATCGCATAACTTCAATACGATTCCAAAAATTATATTTTTTTCGTATTCCTCATGTTTAAATCCATGTGCAAATGTGTTTTGCAACTTTTAACAGTTTTTCTTTAAAAAAAGCAGTTAAATATCATTTATTGACATTTAATGTTTGGTATTAAAAATTTCACAAATAAACCAGCTATGTATGCTAACCAAGGAAATAGCTAATATATTCAGATAATTCAAATTGATGTTAGTGTCAATGAAATGAAAATGAATGTGGCAGAGATGAGGGTACCGAGATGGATGTTGGGAAGACACGGAAAGATAGAATAAGGAATGAAAGGTAAAGGAAATGGCTCGAATGATAAAGTTTCTAGAAAGATACAAGAGAGGAGATTACTACATTGGTTTGAACATGTCATGAGGAAACATGAAGAACATATTGGAAAAGAATAAATAACAGTAGTAGAAGGTAGAAGAAACAGAGGACGACCAAAGATAAGATGAAAGGACTGTATTGCGGGAGACTTGAGAGAAAGGAACTGAATGACGATGACACGCAAAACAGAAATGAGTAGAAGAAGAAAATAAAAAATAGGAATAGGAAAAGCTAAAGAAGAAGACGATCTCAGTGTCAAATGCAATTTTCATAATTTGTTTATAAAATAATTTTACAGGAAATATAGGATCTTTTTTAAGAAAATTTATGTATGGAATTTGTACATAATACACAGAATAGACGGAATGTAACGAGCTGGCCACATCAGATTTTTATTTATTGAAATTGTTATAGTGTATGTTTAAATAATAATTATATGTAGTTTTTAGAGAAAATTAAAATTTATGAAATCACCGTATTATTTTTGGATTATATAATCAATTTCAGTTACGTTCGTGCAATTGACCATATATGTTCTAAATAGTTTAAATTATGTTAAAAATAATCTCAAAGACTACAAATTAAACAGTGCAATACATTCTTACAACACCTAATTTTCATCACCATTATTTACGTCTTAATAAATCAAAATACAGTGTAAATTGCTATGCTATATACAGCTTTATAATTCCTTGCCTGACTTTCTGCGAGATTTGAGTATTAACGAATTCAAAATAAAATTTAAAAATATACTTATGGAATATGAGCCATTTACAACATCAGAAGTTATGGAATTACTGAAAAACATGTAATTTGTAAATTTATCAATTTTTCGTATTGTATTGTGTTTCTCCATAATACTTATTTTTTATATTAGCACTCAATAAATATTATTATTATTATAATATGGTCTTTCTTTATAGGATGTTTTTGTAGAAACGTTCTAACTTTAAAATGTAATACCTGGTGGCTAAGATACTTTTTGCAAAAACCACTTTTACCAAACTGAATTGCATCCTTGAAAATAAGAGTACATGTCGCTGTTACCATAAACTCCTCAATTTAAAGTGATAACAAAAATTGTAAATTAAAAATTAGACAAACAGGGTCCATTAAAATCTCAAGCAACTTTTCTCAAACCCGTATATTTATTAATATGGAAGAAGGAATCTTCTAGGTTGTATCTATATTTATGTAAGTATTTCCAACCGTTATTGGTACGGGATTGAACAAATTACAGCAAGTATCTTGCTGAGTACGCTTGTGACAGTCCCATAAACCGTGTAACAGCAATATTGCAGCAAATGCGAATGCTCATGTATGGGTTACGAAACCGCGGCTAGAATACGAATTCTGCGTTCATCCCACGCTTTAGACTGATTTGTATACACTGGCCGATGTGGGACATTGCGCATATTGCTATTGCTTTTGAACATACATGGATACTTGTGTGCTCAATTATTTACTTTATTTGAATTGCATTGCGAGAGTAGATACGGGAACGCGCATTGCCGTGTGATTGTGTTTTAACATATGGCCAGTAGCAAGTGGGACACACCACTCGACTTTGGATTGTTCAAGATTGCAGGCTTAGCTTTTCTCAATGATTATTGTGTTTATTGCAGTGTAAATACCTTTATTATCTGCGGAATTGTTGTATTTAATTGCTGCGTTCAATAAGTGGCTATAACGAAATAACTGTGCACTTATCGAGAAGTTGTCTGTCATTCTTTTGATTTATACACCATTACCGCAATATTTCAAATATTTATATTTTTATATTGTTTGGTATTGTTGTAATCTCGCAAAAAAATCTTTAATAATTTACATTTCTGTATTTCTATTTCAATATTATTACAATTCCTTTTATCCACTCTTTCTAATTGGTTATTTATTGACACACCATTATATTTGGAGATTCTTCTTATAAGATTCCAAAACAAAATAACAATTACCTATTCAAAATCTTAGTTATATGGTATTTATTTTACAAAACCGATGTTTCGGTAAATTCCTCTTCTATAACCTTGAAATTCTACAAATCGACGATATTTGTTTTAGGGTAGGTATTGAAATGTTCAGGCAGAACAATATCAACGCAAGAACTGAATACAGGCCTTAAAGAATATACACGGTGACATTGAAAAACGGGCCACTCAAAATAACTTTTTATTTATAATTTTGACCTCTCGCTAAGAGAAGTATTGGATTCATGCTAAAAATTGCATATCCAGATTTGACTGATTAAGCACGTTTTAATGTACCTACAATCCGGTTTTAATATTTTTACGATGATGTCTGTGTGTGTGTGTTTGTGTGTGTGTGTATGTGTGTGTGTGTGTGTATGTGTGTGTATGTGTGTGTGTGTATGTGTGTGTGTGTGAGGATGTTGAAAGGACGATATCTTAAAAACTATAATACTTAATATCTGTTTAACTACGTATTTCTCAGTCGGACATTACTGGGAAGAGCAGAAAAGGTTTTGGTAATAATTGGACAACCGAAAGTAGCTGATCCTTAAAAAAAAATCTAAATATTAATTTTTGAAAAAATTTGTTCTTGCTAGTATTAAAGAAGAGTAAATTCTCTATCTGATACATATAAATATTTTGTTATATCTTTTATAGATTTAGAGATTAAGAAATATAAGAGGTATATAATAACCTGTTGTAATAAATCTCAGCACAAATAATGTCATGGAAACCAATTGAAAAATTAAAATGTTTATAACTGACAGTTAAATGTCAGTGCCAAAAATACAGAGACATTACTGAAGATTTTTTCTGGGAAGTACATACATTATATTATTTCTTATTGTATTAATAATTAAATATTTAAAATTATAATAAATATATGTTAAATACAATAGGGCGCGATCAGTCATGTGACTTTGTTGGCATTGATAGGGGCCCGTGTCTGAATGAAAGCTAGTAATTATGTATATAGATGTCAAATATTATAATTTTTTATTCTAAATTTAGTGATTTTCCAATTCCATGTGGTTTATTTTCCTCGACAAGTAAATTCCACACTCCTGGTGACAAATTAACTACGTGAATTTAGAAAATCTTGAAATTTTTAATGAAAAATTCTGCCATTTCACATCTATGTACATATCACTAATTGTCATTCGGACACGAGCCCAAATATCAGCTTGTCAAGGCTAACTATGTCACATGACTGCTCGCGCCCTATACTTAGGTAACAAAAATCGGAGATTCTATATTTTCTTACAAAAAATAATCAATTTGTTATCACTAGTATATCGAAATCTGTGTATAAAGCAGATTGCATAACCAGCAATGATATATTTTTTATTTTTTAATATAATGAATTTACGGGGTTCAAAGCAGCAAACTGAAAAAAGAATAAAGCGAAAATAAGCAAACATCGACAATTTGTTTTTTATTGAAGAAAATTTAGGGCCATTTCAGACGTAGGCTGTTAATGTCTCGGAATATAAAGTTATAAAAAATTAGAAATACATATTAAATATTATTAGCTTTAACAAATTGATCACGTCTTAAGATATAATTTATTTGTGTGTGGAGGGGCCGTAAAATATAGTTCCCACACCTACGCCCATGACAACGTGACCACAACGACACATGACACGATGTGTTATGTTCGAATAGTGGGAGGATTGTTATAGGTTCTTGTATTACACTTAGAGGGAAAGCTGAGCTATAATTTATATCTTCATGTCGCGCAATAACATTCAAACATAAACAATTTTATTATTATGTTAGAAGATAAGATATGCAATGTAACAGAATTTAGCATAAATGTATAATGGCCAATTATCATTTAAGTAAACATATTATGTCGTAGGTACAAGCAATCGTTCCCACACATACAAACGTTGAATTTGTTAAACAGGATCATTTATTTATAACCCGTGTAAAAAATCTGTTGTGGCCAGCACAATACCTTCCGTCAATCCTATGCATTATGTATAAATTCCATAAATAAATTTTCTTGCAAAAGATTCTAAATTTCCAGTAAAATTATTTCATAAACAAACTATGCAAATTGCGCTTGACACTAACATTTTCTTCTTCTTTAGCTTTCCCCATTCCTTAGGGGTCGCTGTTTTTTTTATTTATTTTTTCCACTCACTTCTGTTTTGCGTGTTGTTCTCATTCAGTTCCTTTTCCCTCAAGTCTTCCGCAATACAGTCCTTCCATCTTATCTTTGGTCTTCCTCTGTTTCTTCAACCTTTTACTAAGCTACGCATAATATATTCTTCAATTTCTCCTCATGACATTTTCAAACCAATGTAATCATCTCGCTTGTATCTTTCTAGAAACTTGTAACACTAGAGTTATTTCCTTACCTATCTTTCCGTGTCTTCCCCAACATCTACTTCAACATCCTCATCTCTGCACATTAATTTACTTTTTATTTATACTGACATCTGTCAATTTGAATTATATGAATATATTAGTAGTTTCCATGTTTAGCATAGATGGTTGATTTTTAAAATTTAATTTCTTTAAAATTCTTTAACTCTATATCTATTGAATATGAAGTATAAAATGCAATCAAATCGTATAGACAATAATATAATATTTAAGTTATAATATCGTTAAATGTCAATACATCAAATTTAACTGTTAAATCTTCAAATGAGGCTACTTCCGGTTCACCAATTATAACCAAAATCTAATCAGTTGTTCTTCTGGATGTAAACTTACGAAAAAAATATAATTTTTGGAATCGTGATATTAAAGTTATGCGATACGAAACACACACACACACACACACAGACATCATCGTAAAATATCTGGATATGCAATTTTTAGCATGGATCCAGTACCTTTCTTAGCGAGAGGTAAAAATACAATTCTTTCGTATTCCTCTTCCTTATATACACATGCAGACGTGATTAAATTTTAGTTATAATTGATCAACCCGAAGTACCCTAAATTGAAGATTTTTACAGTTTTTCTTGAAAATATCATTTTTCACATTTAATGTTATTATAAGTATTTTATTCCCTATATCATTTGATTGTATTTTACATTTCATATTCAATGGATATAGAGTTAAATAATTATAAAGAAATTAAATTTCATGAAGCAGTCAGCTATGCTATAAGCATAAGGAAACAGCTACTATATTAAGAAAATTCTGATTGAAAGATGTCAGTGTCAAGTGATTTTGACACAGTATGTTTGTGTTATAATTTTACTGAAAATATAGAATTTTCTGTATGGAATTTGTACTAAATACATAGAACTGACAGAAGGTAATGTGCTGGCCACATCAAATATTTTATACTGGAAATGACCACCCGTTTAACTGTTAAAGTAGAGGAACAAATAATAATATGTAATTAAACTATAAAACATGACATTTCAATTTAAACCGTTGATAAAAATGCATTTTAAATAGAATACAAGTTTTTTATTCTACTTTTAATAGACCGACTCCTACGTAACAAATCTAATTTATACTCACTACTTACAAGTAACAAAATTATTTAAATTTATTTATAAAAACTTGATTCATTTCCCATTCTATTATATTTAAGGCTAGCTATACTCTATTTGATTGATTACTTCACTAAAAGTCACTAGATAAAATGTTAAATTTTCAGTGCCCATACATTAATCTAATTAATTTAGTAATTAAGAATAATTTCAATCATTTTAATGAAGCATTTATTTTCAAACAAAACAGAAAAAAAACAGACGTATATTTTTTGTTATACTTGCCAAAGGCAGTCCACGAATAACTCATGCCAAATGGTATTTGTCATTCATGGCCCACTAGACCAGTTGCTGTCAATCGAACTAAGGTTTCAAAGTTTTATTATTAGTTAGAAAGAACTTAGTTCCTTGCACCTTTGATCATATCACGTCAGTTGGAATGATCGCTATAAAAACTATATTTTCCACAAACAGTAATATCGACCAAAAATATAGATACACTTGCTGATTTCTTAAATTCATGTACAGTAAATACAGGGTGTCCCTTAACTTCGAGCAAAAACTTTAAGGGCATATAGTACTGCCCAAAATGAATAAAAAAGCTTCATCAACATAGGAATGATCTTCAACTGTTTCCGAGAAAAGCGAAAAATCTAAGAAAAACTGACAAAGATAGCGATCGAATAAAATTTTGTCTATGTCAGTAAAAAGACTATAAAAAACAATAAAATTTTATATGAAACATTTTTCTCAATTTCTTATAGTTACGTAGTTATATGAAAATTAAATATTGACCAAGGTCGCCACAACATTTCACTTTTGATTTTTATAAAATAACAAAAGGCCATCTAAGATTACCTCTCAAAGGTAAACAAAAAGTCTCAATTAATCAAAATCGTAATTCTTATAGTTTTTGAGATAGCAAAGGTAAATCTCGTAAAAACTCATTTTTCACTGCGTTATATCTGGGAAACTATTAAAGATCGGACACATTTTGACTAAGCTTTTTTTACTCATTTTGATCAGTATTATATGCCCTTAAAGTTTGTGCACCAAGTTAAGGGACATCCTGTATAAGTATTGTACTTCACATTTCTTGCACACACAAAAAATTCTAATTACATCTAATCTTTATATATAGATATTTTATATAATTTTAAATTCATTCTGTGAGCAAGTTTTCTCCTACTCTTCTAAATGTTCCAGGTTCTTCCAAATCATTGACGGGATTGGCGCTAGGTATTTCTGAAGGGTGTATGTAATATACCTATAATTTTAAATATATAATTAATAATACAATAAGAAATATTAAATATCGTTCCCAGAAAAAGCCTTCAGTAATATTTCTGAATTTAGTGACATTTATCTGTCTATTACAGACATTTCAACTGGTTACCATGAAGATGTTTATTGTCCAATTGTTACCAGAACCTATTCAACTCTTCCCATTACTGTCCGATTGAGATCAGTAGTTACACAGGTCTTTAGCCTTATAGAATTTGAGAAATCGTACCCCCAACATCCTCACATACATACACACACGCACACCCACACACATACATCTACGCACATACACACACACACAGACATCATCGTAAAAATATTAAAATCGTGCTTATTCATTAAAATTACATTTTTTTCGTATTCCTCTTCCTTACTATATATATGTACCGTCCTAAAATATAGGTACACATGCTGATTTGTTAAATTCATTGTATTATAACCGTAAAAATTTTGAAAGATGTCCGATCAAGGTTATCTACGAATTGTATGAATTCAGATTTTTGCTCCGCCCATTCTGACAAATTCAGTAGTGTCGTTTGCTTAGTTTTTATGAGGCTACATAAGATACTACGGTTATTTTATTATTATAAAAATATATTACAATAAATGCATTCCAAATTCAAAAATAAGTCAACTGGTAAGTTTATTAGCAATTTTAAAAACCAAATATATGTGAAAAATAGGATACTGACACAATGTCAGTATCACCGACATAACGTTATTCGTACGGCTATGAATCAAGGTAATGTATCTGAATTAATAAATAAACTTACGTTACAGAGAAAGTATTGTCAACAACGAGCATCGTTTTAAAGTGGAATGTCAACACAATATGAATTTTTGAAAGACAAGCGTGTTATATCCATCCTTATCGCACACGCTTATAGCCTTTGCAAAGGAGAGATATAAATGTATGCCAATTTGTTAATTCGTTCATGATACAGATGACCTTGATCGGACATCTTTAAAAAAATACTGTAAGTCCATTCACAATATTGTGATTGATTATTAAGTGGAACTTAAAAAAGCAAATCGAAATTTTGACAGACTTAAAACTGCAAAATCATGTGTTCCTATTTAAAAGTATATATTAGAGGTGTGCGAGGTATTAAATGTATGCTGTTTGAACTACTTTTTCATAAAAGGAATAACAAGTTATCAAATAAAACTTTTACGACTAATAAAATACAAATAAATAATTGTTAAACGTTTGAAATTTGTACAGAATATGTAATTAGCAGGCAATTATTTTAAAATTCTGATTGTAATCAGTTGATTTTCATGCTAGAACAAACAACGACCTGTCAAACAAGCTGACAGGTAAATCAATCAACACATTTGGTTAGGAATAAATTATTTCGCTTTATGCCTGCGACTAGTGCTACACATTTAAATTATTTAAACAAATTAAACTGACGACACATCAATCAATAAATTTGTTAACCGTCTCTGTAAATGCAAATGTAGATAAATATTGTCATTATTATTTCTATCTACTAATTATATACTATAATATCTGTGGTCAAAAAATTCAATAGTGAGTTTCTGATGAATAAGCAAGTTTTGGGGTCCTTAAAATACATAGTTACTATTTTTACGACGTCTGCATGTGTGTGTGCGCCTGTGTGTTCGTATTCCTCGAGTTTAGATAGATACACAGACGTGATTAAATTTTGGTTACAATTCGTCCACCGGAAGTACCTTCAATTGCAATATGAAAACAAATCGCAGCTAAATATCATTTATTGGCATTTATTGATTATAAATTTTAAAGAACATATTATTCTCTATACGATTTGATTGAATTTTATACTTCATATTCAATAGATATAGAGTTAAAGAATAATTATAAAGATATTAAATTTCTTAAATTAGCAATTATGCTAACCATGGAAACTACTAATATATTCAGATAATTCAAATTGATAGATGTCAGTATGAATGAAAAGAAAATGAATATGGCTGAGACTAGAATATTGAGAATTGAAATAGATGTTGGGAAAAACGCGGAAAGATAGGATAAGGAATGAAAGGTAATGGAAATGGCTTGAGTGATAAAGTTTCTAGAAAGATACAAGAGAGACGGTTACATTGGTTTGAACATATCATGAGGAAAGATGAAGAATATATTGGAAGAAAAATGAATACAGTAATAGAAGGTAGAAGAAACAGAGGACGATCAAAATAAGATGCAAGGACTGTACTGCGGAAGACTTGAGAGAAAAGAAACTGAATGAGGACGACACGCAAAACAGAAATGAGTGGAAGAAGAAAATAAAAAACAGCGACCCATAACGAATGAGAAAAGCAAAGTGCAATTTTCATAGTTTGTTTATGAAATAATTTTACTGGAAATATAGGATCTTTTGTAAGAAAATTTATGTATGAAAATTGTACATAATACACAGGATAGACGCAAGGTAATGTGCTGGCCACATCAGATTTTTTAAAATTGTTTCCGTAAGAATTCTTGACCTCGACGTTATTAAAGCTCAAATATACACACACAAAATTAGAGGAATACCAAGAAAAAAACCGAGTATTTAAAAAAGTATGAACCGTTTGTCTTTCAAATTTGTGTTGGTAATTCTACATCTACAACAAATAACAAATGACGATATACCACCTAAATATAGCCACCTACCAAAATTTGATTGTCATTTATCGAAGTGTTAAATATTGCTCAGTCTTCTGTTATTAAATATGCGTCTTTTTGAGGACGATACATCAACGTATGAGCGAAAATATTTTGCTACTTGTACTCTCTTTATCTGTAGTACTTATTTTGTACAAAAATCTTGTTCCATCCATTGTTTTATTTATCACCCTTGTCCCAATACAATAATGTTACATTATCCAGAACAATTCGAGTAATTTTCAATAAAATGACAAAGTATTGAAACCTTATCTATAATTGGACACAAATTGTTCGTTTGAATAAATTATTGAGAGCGTGGGTTAGGAGAAAAAACAAGTGAAATAACATGTTACCAACTAATTTTATATTCTAACGAATTTAATAAATACAAGCGTGGGTGTATAAACTTTCAGTGGTGACAGATAAGGATTGTATTTATTATAACGCGACGGAGGAGTGGTACTTCACCTAGTTTGTCACTCCAACTGACACTCACTATCTCTTAAGCCTTCTTCTCCATTGCCACGATCTATAAGCAAGTGTTTCTCTGTCTCCTAGGCTCACATTATAATATGGTATCTGCAGTTTATTACAGCGAAATTATTTATCATATCATAAAAGTGAATAAGAAAACAGAACAATAATGTATACATAATTACAAATGATTATATCTTAAAGGAGTTTTTTAATGCGATGCTTTTGTCTGCTATAATTATGTGCAATGTTTGTGTTGTGAGACAAGAATTTTATATCAATTGTAATAATTATAAACTTCAGACATCTCTATTTTTTATAGTAACTACTCGAGTTGTCGAATTTGACAGCACACTGATGTGCATGTGTTTTTATAAATTTTTGTAAGATGGTGAAAAGCTGATTGTAAAAAAATCTGGCCAGCACATTACCTTCCGTCAATCCTGGGTATTATGTATAAATTCCATGCATAAATTTTCTTGCAAAAGATTATATATTTCCAGTAAAATTATTTCTTAAACAAACAAGTCTTCCACGATACAGTCCTTCCATTTTATCTTTGGTCTTCCTCTGTTTCGTGTACCTTCTATTACTAAGCTATTCATTCTTCTTCCAATATATTCTTCATCTCTCCTTATGACATGTTCAAATCAATGTAATAGTCTCTCTTGTAACTTTCTAGAAACTTTATCTCTCGAGACATTTCCTTTATTCTTTCATTCCATATCCTATCTTTCCGTGTCGTCCCCAACATCTATCTCGCCACATTCATTTTCTTTTCATTGTCACTGACATCTGTCAGTTAAAATTTTCTTAATATAGTAGCTGTTTCCATGGTTATAGCATAGCTGGCTGATTTAAAACATTTAATTTCTTTATAATTCTTTAACTCTAAAACATATTTAACAGCGTTTTTTCAAGAATAACTGTTATCTTCAAATGAGGGTACTTCCGGTTGACCAGTTATAATCAAAATCTAATCAACACACAATATATTATTCTCTATACGATTTGATTGCATTTTATACTTCATATTCAATAGATATACTTAAAGAATTATAAAGATATTAAATTCATAAATCAGCCAGCTACGCTGATCATGGAATTCAAATTGACTGATGTCAGTGTCAATGAAACGAAAATAAATATGACAGAGATAAGGATGTTGATATAAATGTTGGGGAAGATACAGTAAGAAATGTAAGAATAACGGAAATAACTCGTGTTAAAACTTTCTAGAAAGATATAAGAGAGACGATTACATTGGTTTGAACATGTCATAAGGAAAGATTAAGAATATATCAGAAGAAGAATGAATAGCTTAGTAACAGAAGATTAAAGAAACAGAGGAAGACCACAGATAAGATGGAAGGACTGTATTGCGGAAGACTTGAGAGAAAGGGAACTGAATGAGAACGACACGCAAAATAGAAATGATTGGAAGAAGAAAATAAAAAATAGCAATCCTTAACGAAGAGGAAAAGCTAAAGAAGAAGAAGATGTCAGTGTCAAATGCGATTTGCATAGTTTGTTTATGAAATGTATAGAATTTATACATAATACACAGTATTGACGGAAAGTATTGTGCTGGCTACATCAGATTTTTTAGATAGCATTTGTTAATATCCTATAAGACGAGTATATCATTACTCGCATTCTGCCCACAACAATGTAGTTTTAAATTTTGCATATAATCTCACAATATGTATACAATGTCAACAACACCACGTTCATGTAATGAATTGTGATATCGTTCAATAATGCCTATAATACCTATTGAACGCTTGTCAGTAACCGTGAAGACATATTGTATACCAACAACGGCATATCTAACATCATAAGCCGGCCCTGCATACTGTAGTGTAATTCATCAATAGGATTTTTACTACTGCGTGATGTGATACGTTATGTATCAGAGCCGTAACCAATTAATTGCAAATTTGAATATCTGTGATCGGCTGAACGTGTGACAGGTAGCTATAATGAACGGATTGCCGTGCACATGAATTTAAATGAAGATCATTGAATACACATACATACTGAGTAGATGGTAGTATGGTAGGTGGGTTGCTCTTGCTGGTTTTCTCACTCCACCAGAAGGATTTAGTTTAATAACTACTGCTGTTTATGCTGGGAGAAGGTTGCAGAAGTCCTGATCCATTAACAGATATAACTATATTTTTAAAATAGTTTATTCATAGATATAAATGGAATAAAATAAATATATTATATCGCGAGTTTTGTCAACTTGTGTGGGATGCCACAGAGTTATTTAGCCATGAAACAAAAGACGAGTGATTGTAATTTTTGTTGCCAAGTGGTAAAATCTATCGAGTTATGAAACAAAAGAAGAACGATTGTAATCTTTTGCTGTCAAGTTGATACAAAATTTGTCTGCTTATTTAATGAGTTTATAGATTCTACAAAGGTTTGAACAAGAGATGAATGAAAAATAGTATTTACTCGTATGCCTATAGTACATACGGAGAAACTTTTGGCTAAGTTTCCTAAAGAAGAAGAAGAAGAAGTACGATAAGTTGCCCGAAAGTTCACAGCGTCGTTTAAACGCAAGAGGTTTTGTGAAGATTTCGATAAATAATGAAATATTTGTACCGTGTGGGTGCTTACCAGGCGTCACCTCACGGGCACTCATTACTGCCGTGGAAATTGCGCCACGGGGTCAATTTTGTGCCATTAAAACTCAAAGTAATTTTTCGGTCGGGATGGAACCCGTGTCATAATTAACGAATTTAACATTTCTTGTACATACAAATAATTCAAATTGTATCTATTCTTTCGTTCTATGAGGAATTTTATCCTACTCTCCTAATATATTCAAAATTCTTTATATTCACTGATGGTATTAGCGGTATATGTAATTAATATTAATATACCTATAATTTTAAATATTTATTTAATAATACAATAAGAAATTTTAAATGTACTACTTCCCAGAAAAAGCTTTCTGTAATGGAGTTGTTTGGGCAGCGAGATTTATTACAAGAGATTATAGAAGATATAATAAAATTTTAAATGTATCAGATTGAGAAATTAAAGATCTTTATTATTGTAATCACATAAATTTTCAAAAAATAATACTTAGAAGTTTTTTTTAAGAAACTACTACTTCTGGTTGTCCAATTGTTACCAAAACCTATTCAACTCTTCCCATTAATGTTAGATTGCTGAATCCGTAGTTATACAGGTCTTTAGCTGTATAGAATTTGAGAAATCGTACCTACAACATCCTAACACACACACACACACACACACACACACACACACACAAGCAAACACCCCCCCCCCACACATACACACACACATCATCGTAAAAATGTTAAAAACGTATTCTAAGGACCTTAAAACGTGGTTACTCAATAAAATGCGAATATGCGAGTTTTAGCATGAATCCAATACCTCTCTTAACGAGAGGTAAAAATGACTAACAGGAAGAAGATTTTATTCAAACGAGGAGGTAATTGCGGAAACGAAACCCTATTTTGCAAAATTAGATCAATACTTTTATTCGGAAAAGATCAAGAAACTACGTTGAACAATATAAAAAGATTTGTCCTGAAAAATTAAGTAGTTTTTACTTTTGCAAGGACTTATCAAACCACCACCTTATATAAAATTTAATTTTTATCTTTCGCTGGTAACTAACTTGTCATACAACCGAAAAAAAATGGTTTCGTTTTCGTTTACCTACAAATCAGGGCATCGAACCCGCCAAAACTGGGTTCGGTTCAGGTTCAGGTTAATGTATTTTTTGAGAGACGGGTTCAGGTGCGGTTCTGGTTCAAACATTAATAATTCAATTGAATAATATATTTAAGTTTCGGTTCTGAGTTTGGGTTCGCTAAAATGTTACGGTTTGGTCCCGGTTTTGGTTTGGTTCAGGGTCGGGTTCGGTGCCCTGCTACAAATCATAAGTTTCCCTCATCAATCCTGCGGGCGTTGAAAACCTAACCTCTCCTGCTCCTCTCACCGTGCTGGCGCGCAGATGGCAGCACCTGTCCCTCGCCCTGCGCCGTGACAAACATGACTTGTAACTCGCGCGTTAACAAGACGTTACCACCGTCACAATTCGCAACTAACGGCCTTGGTGCTGACAGACTAAAGAAAGATCTGTCGGCGCGTAGTTCGCTGTTGTTTGGTTAGTTTGGTTTACCACTGCTGGCCTGCGGGCGCCTCTAGCACACACTTTATGGGATGGGTGTAATTTTGACTCTGGGGGCAAACGGTCGTTGAGTTTTATGATGCTTTAGATATTTATTTATATACCTAAAGATATTTATACTATAATCTTGAGTTTACTGGAGTAGCTGGAATATTTCATTCAAACGACAATCTTGTCTTTATCGTTGGATTATCTTTACACGGAATCTCTATTTTCTCTTCAATAGATTCCTATATAAAACAAATATTATCTTGATCGCCACTCGTAAAAATTATTGGAGCTCTCTCATGCATATCCCAAGCACGGACGACCGAGGTAAATAAAATAATAAACCAAGACGGTAGTATTATGATTTTTAACCAAGTAACTCTATCTAAGATCATCTCAAATCTCATACTTAAAACGGGGAATTTTATGGACATAACTTTTATATACAATACATACTTGAATGTATAGCACTTAGAATATTTGGATATATATATTTATAAATTATTGTAATGGATTGTGTTTGAGTAACGTTTAAATTTATAATTTTATCAATCGTAGGTAATTAAAGAAGAGTGTTGCATTTTTACCTCTAGCTAAGAGAGGTATTGGATTCATGCTAAAAATCGCATATCCGGGTGTTAATGATGAAGCACCCTACAATCAGATTTTAATATTTTTACGATGGTGTCTGTATGGTTGTGTGCGTGTGTGTGTGGATGTGTGTATGTGTGTGTGTGTGTGTGTGTGTGTGTGTGTGTGTGTGTGTGTGTGTGTGTGGTTGTGTGTGTGTGTATATATATATTGTTTGAATGTGTGTAGAGGTTGGACGGACGGTTTCTGAAAAACTATAATACTTATATCTGTTTAACTACGTATTTCTCAATCGGACATTACAGGGAAGAGTTGAAAAGGTTTTGGTAATAATTGGACAACCGGAAGTAGCAGATTCTTAAAAAAAAAATCTTCTAAATATTATTTTTTGAAAAAAAAATGTTCTTACTTATTAAAGAAGAGTAAATTTTCTATCTCACAGCCCAAATAATGTCATGGAAACCAATTGAAAAATTAAAATATTTATAACTGACAGATAAATGTCAGTGTCAAAAATCCAGAGATATTACTAAAGATTTTTTCTGGTTACATACATTATATTATTTCTTATTGTATTAATAGTTAAATATTCAAAATTATAGGTATACATATACCCTTCAAAAATACTGACAATCCCGACAATGAATTGGAAATATTTCGAAAAATAAGAAGAGGACATAATTTCTCCATAGAATGAATTTAAAAACAAAAAATCTAAATATAAAGAATAGATGTAAGTAGAATTTTTGGTGTACAGTGTAGGTATACAAGAAATGTTAAATACAATACGGCGCGAGCAGTTATGTCACTTTGTTGGCCTTGACAAGCAGATATGGGGGCCCGTATCAGAATGATAGCTAGTAATTATGTACATAGATGTCAAATATCATAATTTTCATTCTAAATTTAGTGATTTTCCCATTGCATGTAGTTTATTTTCCTCTACATGTACATAATTACTAATTGTTATTCTGACACGGGTCCCCATATCTGCTTGTCAAGGCCAACAATGTCACAAGACTGCTCGCACCCTATACTTATGCAACCGAAAACGGAAGTGGCGAGAGATATTGTGCTGGCCACAACAGATTTTTTTGTTCTGAACATATGTTAATGTATTTTGTGAAAAATGCTAAATAATTTTAACAATTTTAAGTATGTATAAATCTTAGCATGTAATGAAAAGTAAAACAAATTAAGATTTAAGTTTTTTAAGTTTGATAGTTGCCATAAATTAATTGTTTTATAAATCCAAGTTATGGAAACATTTCTTCGAACTATATATACATTTATATACTTATATTAATGTACAAGCGTTCAAACTGGAATTGAAAATGTCGGAAAAACGGCACTTTCTACTCCAAATCACTGTTAGTGTCGTCAGAATTAACAGCATTGACATATGAAAAGTTTTATAATGACAAAGGAAATGATGTAACTTAAATCATATAATTACTGCAGCAGCGGTCATGATAGACGACAAGAAGTAGTTATTTACTTATTTCTGCTAAATTACTTTCAACACGACATTGACTTTTTAAGACTTGTGTCATCCGTGAAATGCCAAGTCACATATATTTTTTTTTGTAGACATTCTCATATTAAGTTGTAGCACTTTACCTTCGAAAACTAACCTCTACATCTACAACAAGAGTGTGTGATTTAATAGGTATCATAGTGAACATGAATCTCCAATAAATTATGTGTTGCAAACAGTGACGGCTTTTGAAATAAAAATGAAATTGTGGAAATTTCAAATTAAGAACAATAACTTAATTCATTGTGAAACAATGTTTGAACAACACAGGATTTTGGGAAAAGATTTTAAAATTTTAAAAAACACCAAATACATTACAAAAATATATATTCAAATGTATTATTGAAATTTTATAAGTTATAACAGCCTAAAAAAATATTCGGCACTTCACGAATATACCTCGCACAATGACTTCTGTTAAGAAATAAAAAATTAAATTTCCCAACCAAAAAAAAAAAACAATAAAACCTAGATTAGTTATTTATGTGTTTAGTTGCAAAATAATGGTGATTTTCGCACTAGACGTGAAAATGTCAAATGCAAAACACGATTTTGCACTGTATCACATTCACATACTAGGTTTTTATAATTCCGTCTATGATGAAGCTTCTTGACTGGATGAGTGCATGGAAACGAGTAAATTTCTGGATTGCAGTCAAAATTATTCTATTTAATTTTCGGCCTTAACCGGTTTCGGCATCTCTTATGCCTTCTTCAGGAGCTACAAATTGATACAAAATTTTGAAAATCTTTTAAATACATCGTGATTTTTTTTACATTTGTATGAGACATTAAAATATTAACAAAAAATCTGATGTGACCAACACAGTACCTCCTGCCATTTACCTATGTATATAATTTTTATATTACTTTATAAATTTATCCATACAATATATAGAAAACGTATTAAAGCAAACTTGTAGAAAATGGAATAATCTTTAATTTTCATAATAACAAATTGAGAAAAAAATACATTTAAAGGTATTTTTTGAAGAAAAACTATCTTGATCTTCAAGTAAACTGCCATTTCTGGTTATCCGATTGCCACCAAAACCTAATCAGTTCTTTCCATATTAGAATAAGGTAGAAATACATGGTTTCAAAACTTGTATCCCTATATCTCCCTTACCAAGGGTTGCGGGAGGTAAAAACATAACACACGTAGGACGTTAAAACAAAAAGTCGTCCAAGTATTTTAAAAACAAAATAAATGTGTGAATTTTCGGCACCCTTATGAAAAAATATAATTTAGTTTTAACATATATAGTTTGGAAATTGTTGTTTTACTGCTAAAAAAATTTAAAAATATTTTATTGTTTAGTCTTAAGTTTAATTATTTTTAAAGGGTTACTGGTAAATAAATAGAGTTGCATTCTGTTGATAAATGTTAAATTAAATCCTAATAAACATTTATCACCAGACTGCAACTCCATTTATTTACCAGTAACCCTTTACATCATACCAACAGTCAAGAAATACCCAAGAAATTAATTATTTTTGTTTTATTTAATGTTGTTGTTGTATTTTAAAATGCAAACAGATATTTATACTATAGCTGTGTTCCTTCGGACTGTGATTGTGATTTTGTGAATCCTGATTAGTTTAACCGTGATCCTTTTGAATCATGATTTAAAAATTATATCAAGAAAACATCTTGAATAATATAAACACCATCTAGCGTCAAATATCGTATGCAGACCAATGCAAACTGATTGATAATTTTTTACGCTCGAAAACCTATTGTCGTTAGCCATTTTTAAATTTGCTCTGAAATGAATCTGTATGATCACTCAAAAAGGATGATTCAGAAGAGAAAGGGGAAGGTTATCTAGTGATCACAAAATGAGAAAGTGGGGATAACGAATAAGAAATGAAAAAACATACTTCTTCTTAATCATAATCATTTTGATGATTTAGATTGTGAATCAAAGCACGAAGGAACACGACTTATATAAACAAATATTTTAAGAGATGCCGAAACCGGTTGAGGCCAAAAATTAAATAAAATAATTTTGACTGCAATCCATAGAAATTTACTTTTTTCCATTTTTATAATTCCGTTTAATTAGAAGCAAATAATGACTTATTATAAATTAGAACTGTCGCTTTAAACATTAGTGCGAAAAAGAGTCAGGTTATCGCTGATTTGGTCACTTTTTCGCATTAGTTTGAAAAAGTGGCATACAAACGCACTAATGCGAAAAAAATGTCATTTTGAATGTGAAATTTAATTTATAATGTGTAATTATTATAAAAGAAATATTGTAACATTAAGTTCATAATTATAATATAATCCATAAATGCAAAAAAGCCCTGGATTAAATATGCACATATAAATAAATCTACAGAAAAATTAAAATAACTGCGAAATACTATTCGGTTTTATTGATGATTCAGTTTCTGGTTTTGTGCAAATATATTACAAAAATAATTAGTATTTCGATGAATACCTACTAATTATTCATAGATTGGCATTCCTTAGTTTGGTGAAATCCAAAATGCATGAATATCAGTTTAGAAAGTACTTAAATTTAGGAAATTCTTAGTTAGGCAACGGTTTAGGAAACGTGGTAGCTATATGTGGGGCGACGACGATCCAAAAGGTTGGATACTCGTGCTCTATAAAATGCGTTAATCAAGTATTTAAATAGATGTTATCGATTAAAATGAAGACATTCAACACAGATGGTGTGTCTTATAATTATTAAAAATAATTATTTTAATCGCTGATAAAGCACTGATAAGCTCTCCCAAATTTGAAAGCAATTTTGGTGAAATAAAGAAAATTGAACGACCCTATCAATTAAAATAATGGGCCAACATTAAGTCAGGTATATTTTAATTGAAACTGACTTATTCTAAAACAATTTTGTTATAATGATGAACTACTACGGGCAGATATAGAGACAGTAATTAGCATACGTACGCGCAATTACATATAATGATAGCTCAAGTTCATTTATTATGGATACAAATTTTATTCGTATATTGTTAAACAATTTAATGTATGGTTACGGGATATTGGAGCAAGATAAATGATCTACTACAACACAATTAAATCTATCAAACATGCAAGTGGACGGGAATAATTAATGAAAAAGATATGGATGACGGCACGAGGCGCTTAATATTTAAAATCGAATAACTGTTCGTTAGATCTGCACGTACGAGTTCTCGCAGTAGCAATTAAATTAGTTTCATAATGCAGTAGTTCGTTCTATGAACTTTGTACACCTTTCAAATTTAATCATGTATGATCTTTAGATTACTTCCAGTAGTGCTAATTGGTAATGCTCTTTGCATAATATCACTTTATTAACTCTACACCAGTTACAAAAAGCAAACCTGCAATACCTACACGATACTTTTCGAGATCCCCATGCAAGAAATTGTTTCGTGTTTCGTTTGCTTGAACATCTGTCCAAAATTTAAGTCGTCTTCCTTACATATGCTAAAAATACTTTTTTCTGTACTGGAGGTTTACGGTTACTTTACGGCAAAATAATAACCTTTATAAATTTGTTCAAAGAACAAGAAATAAGCAAGAGTCTTGCTAGCAACACAAGAATTAAGCATACAAAAAATTAATGAGCAAGACACGAAATCTTGGTTTGTGCATCACCACAGCGAACTTAGCACGCCCTAATTAAGAAACAAAAGCTAGGTGCAATATTCGAGGCAATTATCCATCAACAATCTTTCTGCCATGTATTAGAAAACAAAACGACTCTTCAATTATCTTGAATCCTACCAAATTAAAAATGCGGAATCCTGTAAAATTTTAAATTCTATAAAAAGATTAGAAATGATAACTTAACCTCATTCAGTCTCTATTGTATTATTATTGATTCAAAAATTTAACAATGTTTTAGTGTGAGCATACAACATGTATAGGTCGATGACATATTGTTCATCAAAATTATTGATAGATTAATATTCCCTGGAAAAATCGGCCGGATCCGACATTTGCAATAATAATAATAATAAATTGCCAAATTTATAATTTGATGATCTATGCATTTTTTTCTCCAATACACACCTGTTGCAACGACCAGACGTATAGGCCCGTGCAAGCGGTTTGAGTCAGTCCAGTAGAGAAATAGGGCAGGGTAAAAAGGATTGTTTAGGGTTTGGGCGCCAGATGATTGTACTAGCCCTCTCAATTTAGTATGATTCAACGCACTATACAGGAAGGAACAAGGGTACACAACAGAGAAATGTCCAAATTAACAACAAAACATTTAACATTGTACGTGGTACAAAAATAAGTCTGTACCGAAGTTCGCGGCGTTGTTTAAATAATAAATTACAAATAAATAGTCTGGAGACTAAAGCCGTGTTCCTTAGGGCTGTGATTCGCAATCTATATCATCAAAGTGATTATGATTAAGAAGAAGTATGTTTTTACCTTCCGTCACCTATAGGTAAGGAAGGTATTGTCTTTGGTCAAAAAAATCGGTGGTGAGTTTCCATTGAATAAGCACGTTTTAGGGTCTTTACAATACGATTTTAATATTTTTACGATGATGTCTGTATGTGTGTGTGTGTGTTCGTATGTGCGTGTGTGTGTGTGTGTGTATGTGTGTATGTGTGTGTGTGTGTGTATGTGACCGTTTTTTCCTGCACGATATCTCCAATACTAGAATTCCAAAAATTACAATTCTTGCGTATTCCTCTTCCTTACAACCATATGCAGACTTGATTAGATTTTGGTTATAATTGGTCAACCGGAAGTACCCTCATTTGAAGATTTTAACAGTTTTTCTTGAAAAACTCAGTTAAATGTTATTATAACTTAAAGAATATATTATTGTCTATACGATTTGATTGCATTTTATATTTCATATTTAACAGATATAGGATTAAAGAATAATAAAGATAAAAAAATTCATATAAATTTCATAATTCAGCCAGCTATGCTAACTTAACCATGGAAACTGCTAATTCAAATTGACAGATATCAGTATCAATAAAATGTAAATCAATGACAGAATAAGGGAAGTAACTCTAGTGTTAGAAGTTTCTGGATATAAGAAAGACGATTACATTGGTTTGAACATGTCATGAGAAGCGATGAATATATTAATAGAAGGTGGAAGAAACATAGGAAGACCAAATATAAGATGAAAAGATTGTATTGCAGAAGACTTGAGAGAAAAGGAACTGAATGAGAAAGACACGCAAAACAAAAATGAGTGGAAGAAGAAAATAAAAAATAGCGACCCCCTAACGAATGGGAAAAACTAAAGAAGAAGAAGTAGATGTCAGTGTCAAGTGCAATTTGCATAGTTTGTTTATGAAATAACTTTACTGGAAATATAGCATCTTTTGCAAAAAAAAATATGTATAGGGCGCGTGCCTTTGGCAAGCAGATATGGGAACCCGTATCAAAATGACAGCAATTAATTATGTCCATAACTGACAAGTGTCATAATTTTTCATTCAAAATTTCATGATTTTCTTATTTCATGTGGTTTGTTTGTTATCAGGAGAATGGAATTCAGTTGCCGAGAAAGGGAATCATAAAATACCAAAAAATTAGAATCTTTTAGAAGAAAATTTATGTATGGAATTTGTACATAATACACAGGATTGACGGAAGGTATTGTGCTGGCCACAACAGATTTTTTCGTTTCCTATTCCTTATCCCCACTTTCTCATTTTGTGATCACTAGACAACCTTCCCCTTTCCCGTGATCACACGGATTCAGTTCAGAACAAATTTAAAAATGGCAATAGGTTTTAGAGCATGGAAATTTATCAATGTGGAGTCTGTTGCATCAAAGGAAATATGATTTTTCTTCAAAATCATGCAATGATTCTTCATACTTTTGAAAACAAAGAAAATGTTACATAAAAGATTTGTTTTAAATAAACATATGACGTATGTAACACTTAACAGTAGATTATTTATAAAATAAAATAAATTAGTTTGCATTGGTTTGCATATGATATTTGACGCTAGATGGTGTGTATATTATTTAATTTGTTTCCTTGGTATCATTTTTAAATCATGATTCAAAAGGATCACGATTAAATTAATCAGGATTCACAAAATCACAATCATACCCCGAAGGAACAAGGCTTAAGATGCGATAGGTAGAAGCGAAAAGTAACAAAAAAATGTTCGATTTGGTATAACTTCGCATTGGCCATTATAGGTTCCCACATATTAACATTAAGAATAATTACATATACAGTCTATATCTTAACTACGTAGGTACAAAGCATAATGAAATGATTTAAAGAAATACAAGAATGCATAATCAAAAATACAAATTAAACATACATACAAATATATAAGCAATATAAAAATTAAGACAAAAAAATATACACCTATATGAATAACGAAAACACTCAAATAGACGAATTCATTATTTCTTTTTTAAATGAAGTGAAATTTAAATAAAAAGTATCTATATGGGTGAAACTAGCATTATATTTTGACATCATTCTATGGACAGGAGATATTTTGTGGTTATTAGTTGCGGTTTTAGGTAAATGAAAAAGTATATTTGAACGAGTTGTTTTCTGAGGCACATGTAAATTAAAAAGTTGCAAAATTGCACTGCACTTAATTTTGTTATTAAATATTTTATAGAGAAGTGCCATGCCTGCAAAAATTCTTCTGTTTTCTAGACTGATCATATTGAAATGATGAAATCTAGCTTAATAGTTATTCGCATCTACTTTAAATTTATTACATAATACGTACAGAATTTTTTTTTAATACTTGGAACAAGCCTTACGTTTTTATTATACATGGGATTCCAAATTACTGATGCGTATTCTAATTTAGAACGTACAAGGGAGTTATACAAAGTAATAATTGAGAACGGATCAGTGAAGTTTTTACACTTAATATGAAACCAAGCATCCTATAGGATTGTTTTACCATTTCTTCTATATGATTATTATCAGTTAATTTCGGATCAAAAATTATTCCCAAATCTCTAACAATTGACTTTTTTACCTTCCGTCACCTCTAGGTAAGGAAGGTATTCTTTGGTCAAAAAATTCGGTGGTGAGTTTTCATTGAATAAGCACGTTTTAGGGTCTTTACAATACGATTTTACTATTTTTACGATGATGTCTGTATGTGTGTGTGTGTGTGTATGTGTGTGTGTTCGTGTGTGCGTGTGTGTGTGCGTGTGTGTGTATGTGTGTGTGTGTGTGGACCGCCGTTTCGTGCACGAAATCTCCAATACTAGAATTCCAAAAATTACAATTCTTGCGTATTCCTCTTCCTTATACAACCATATACAGACTTGATTAGATTTTGATTATAATTGGTCAACCGAAAGTACCCTTATTTGAAGATTTTAACAGTTTTTCTTGAAAAACTCAGTTAAATGTTACTATAACTTAAAGAATATATTATTCTCTATACGATTTGATTGCATTTTATATTTCATATTCAACAGATATAGAGTTAAAGAATTATAAAGATAATAAATTTTATAATTCAGCCAGCTATGCTAACTTAACCATGGAAACTGCTAATATATTCAAGTAATTCAAATTGACAGATGCCAGTATCAATAAATAGTAAATGTATGAAAGAGTAAGGGAAATAACTGTAGTGTTCAACGTTTTTAGAAAGATATAAGAGAGAAGATTACATTGGTTTGAACATGTCATGAGAGATGAGTATATTGGAAGAATGAATAGCTTATAACAGAAGGTGGAAGAAACATATAAAGACCAAATATAAGATGAAAGAAGAGAAAAGGAACTGAATGAGGACGACACGTAAAACAAGAATTAGTGGAAAAAGAAAATAAAAAATAGCGATCCCCTAACGAATGGGAAAAACTAAAGAAGAAGATGTTAGTGTCAAGTGCAATTCGCATAATTTTATTAAATATTTTAACTGGAAATATAGGATCTTTTATGTGTAGGGCGCGTGCAGTGTCGTGACTTTACTGACTTTGGCAAGCAGATACGAATGTGGACTCGTGTAAAAATGACAGCTAATAATTACGTCCATAACTGACAAATGTCGTAATTTTTCATTCCAAATTTCATGATTTTCTTATTTCATGTGGTATATTTATTATCATGGGTGTGGAATTCAGTTGCCGAGAAAAGGAATCATAAAATACCAAAAAATGAAATTTTGAATGAAAAATTTTGACGTGAGGATGACCCGCAAAACAGAAATGAATGGAAGTAGAAAATAAAAAATAGCGACCCCTAACGAATGGAAAAGCTAAAGAAGAAGAAGATGTCAGTGTCAAGTGCCATTTGCATGAAATAATATTACTGGAAATTTATAATCTTTTGCAAGACATTTTATGAATGGAATTTGTACATAATACACAGGATTGACGGAAGGTATTGTGCTGGCCACATCAGATTTTTTTTATAGTAATCATATTGAGATATATTAAAATGATAAAGTTGAAAAGCATGAATTAAATAAATAACAGAGGTCAGTATACGTTATACATTACAATATAATTAGAATTGCTCACCTTTTCTATGTACATACTGATGCAATTACATTTGAAAAACATTATAATTATAACAATTCTTTACTTATTAATTCACATGCAATACATAAAACATAATCGAAAAATAAGTTTATCGTGCTAACTGCATCCTACATACTATACGTTCATATGCATGAAGTAAAAACACTATAAAAATCAAAATTAATCCAGTTCATATATCGTGCAACAACGATACGTATCAGCTCATATCACACGGGACTCGTAATTTCATTACATTAATTAAACGTCGGAAGGCAGCAATAACAACGAAGTATACCGAGATTATTAACTAAAATCGAAAGTATATAATTACCCATATATAAATACCGCAAATAGCATTCTTTATGATCTCGTGTGAGAACAAATAAAAAGTAAAAAATTAAATGCATTTGAATGGAGCACTATCTCTACGTGATATTGCAGCAGTACTCGTAAATATTGTGCACTGTAGCAGCAATACGGTGTTCGCATACTCAAGTGTTACAGGTGTAGTAGGTTCCAATTGGGTTTGGCAGTAGCCAAGCGGTAGTACTTTCAAATCACATGCGACTAGCAAATAACGAAAAATTAACTTCCACAGGAGTGTCTAGTGACAGATGCAAAGGACTGGTTCCATTAAATAAATATTTAACTTGTTCATTTGTCCAGTTACAGTATGTCTGAAGAGAATGCCCCTCGATGCTAAATCAAATTACACCTCGAGAAAAATTATTTCTCTCCCTTGATGTATAATATACTTTTACTTTCCGTCACCTTTAGGTAAGGAAGGTATTGTCATTGGTCAAATAAGCACGTTTCGGGCGTCGCAAGAATATGATTTTACTATTTTTACGATTATGTCTGTATGTGTGTGTGCGTGTGTATGTGGGCGTAAGTTTATATGATGATCGTTTCGGATCACATAACTCCAATACCACGATTCCAAAAATTTCTACAGTGTACATAGAAAGTAGCCATTTGCGCTCTCTTTTGTCAACGCAAAATGTCACTTTGCCGCTCTAGCACGACAAAGTAGAAAAAAACGTTCGCTGTCCAAATTTCTAACTATACAATGTTGAGAAATGTCACTTGTCTACATTCTTAATGGAAACGTTTAGTCAGGAACTAATGGCACTGTAGTGACACATTTACCACCTTTACAAATCAATCTGTCATATAACTGCTCTGTCGGTATATTACATAACCAAAAAAATGCCGCACTATTATGAAAATAAAATAGGGCATTCATTTACAAAAACGAAAGTATAAAATGTTTAGATTAGATTGAAGCAATAGGTCAAGAAGAATGGGAAATAACGATAAATTAAAATTATATATAAAAGATGTTTTTTCTTTATATTAATCCTTATTAATTGAGTAGTAGTGTAAGTACAAAGTGTACATTTTATTATTTTTTGTTATGGTGGCGACTGTAGAAAAAATCTTGTGTGTGTTTCGAGCGCAAATGGACATTGTCGATTTCGAGAGAACAACAACTTCTCAATCGACAATGTCTTATTTTGCGCTCTTAATACACAAATAGCTATTTTCATATTCCTCGAATTTAGATCCATATGCAAACGTGAATAGATTTTGATTATAATTGGTCATCTAAAAGTACCCTCTTTTTCAACTTTTAACAATTTTTCTTGAAAACAGAGTTCTGTTTATTAATTTATATCTGAAACCGAAAAGACCTACCAACAATTCTAATTATTATTGTTATTATTATTGTTTGTTTCGCTTCCTTATGTCAAAAATGTCAGAATGTAGAAGAACATGAAGATTTCGTTTTCCCTATATGTTAAAATTCGACATTTGTTGAGACAAGTAAAAGACGTCATCTCTCTTCAGTCATCAGGGATTTACCAGATTATATGTGTCTGCGGGAAAGTTTACATTGACCAGACTGGTAGAACTATTTCAACAAGACTGAATGAACACCAGCGTTCGAGCAGATTGAACCAGCCAGAAAAATCTTCAGTTGCAGAGCATGCCCTGGAAGAATTCCACCGTATAAAATTCGAAGTAACAAAAATACTAGCGAGACGAACACACCTAAACAATGTTAATTAGAGAAGCCATTGTGATTTTTAAAATCAAGAGGAATAATCTCAATCATTGTGACGGTCTAGATCTTAGTCGTGCATGGCTTCCTATATTAAATATGTTGTAATTTGTCACGATGGTTAACTGTTGCTAATGTTTTTGTTATTATTTATTTATTGATTTTTTGTTCATTCCCTGAAGAAGGCAGTAGTTCATGCTGCCGAAACGCCCGTTTTTATAAAAATAACATAACTATAACTAAAAAGGTTGAATCATTTTAATTGAAATGTGAAATCTGAAAGATTTTTTAATAATTTGTAATATTTTTACCTCTCGCTAAGAGAGGTATTGCATTCATGCTAAAAATCACATATCCATATTTTATTGAATAAGCACGTTTTAAGGTCCCTACAATCCGATTTTAACATTTTTACGATGATGTCTGTGTGTGTGTGTGTGTGTGGATGTATGTGTGTGTGTGTGTATGTATGTATGTAGGATGTTGGAAGGACGATTACTCAAAAACTATAAGACTTAAAAATTGTTTAATTACGTATTTTCCAATCGAACATTCATGGGAAGATCTGAAAAGGTTTTGGTAACAATTGGACAACCGGAAGTAGAAGATTCTTGAAAAAAAATCTTCTAAATAATATTTTTTGAAAATTTTTCTTGGTAATATTAAAGAAAATTAAATTCTCTATCTGATACATTTAAATATTTTATTATATATTCTATGGATTTAGAGATAAAAGAAATATAATAAATAAAATAACGTTATAATAAATTTTACAGCCGAAAGGATGCCATGGAAAATAGTTGACCAGTTGAACTGTTTGTAACTGACAGATAAATGTCAGTGTCAGAAATTCATAGATATTACTAAAGAGTTTTTCTGGGAAGTACATATACATTATATTATTTCTTAATGTATTAGTAGTTAAATATTTAAGATTATAGGTCTATTACATATATCCTTCAAAAATACAGTCAATCCTGACAATGAATTGGAAACATTTCGAAAAATTAGAAGAGGACAAAATTTCTTCATATAATGAATTTAAAATTAAACAATCTAAATATAAGGAATAGATATATGTAAGTACAATTTTTGGTGTAGAATGTAGGTATACAAGAAATGTTAAATATAATAGGGCGCCTTGACAAGCAGATATGGGGACTCATGTCAGAATGATAGCTAGTAATTATGTATATAGATGTATCATAATTTCTCATTCTAAATTTAGTGATTTTCCAATTCCATATGGTTTATTTTCCTCGACAAGTAAATTCCACACTCCTGGTGACAAATTAACTACGTGTATTTTGAAAATCTTGAAATTCTGAATGAAACATACTGACTAATTATCATTCTGAAACGGGCCCCCACATCTGCTTGTCAAGGCCAACAATGTAACATGACTGTTCGCGCCCTATACTTATGTAACCAAAAAAGGAAGTGGCGAGAGGTATTGTGCTGGCCACAACAGATTTTTATTATAGCTATTATAATCATGGCTACAATATTTTAAAAAATCTGACGGCAGATGTCAGTGTCAATTAAAATTGACATAGTATATTTGTGTTATAATTTTACAGAAAATATAGAATCTTTTTCAAGAAACTTTCTGTATGGAATTTGTACAAAATATTGTAACAAGGCGAGCAATAACAAATAAATAACTTTTTATAAACTCTTTTAAATTATAGTTTCAAGATCAATATTTTAACTTTGTTATCTTTGTTAGTCAAAATTCTGTTTAGAAACAATTATCATTTTCTATTAAGTGACTGTTTAGTCTGAATGTTAGCGGACAAGACAGTTATTTGTTGACAATTAAATCTAGTTATTGCAAGCCCACGTGTAGGGTGGATATTTTGATATGGATGCTATAATATAATAATAATACTCTTCAACTCTTCAGTGATAATTCTCTCAGGAAGATGATAATGGTTTTAGTTTTTGGGCAGTATTTTGACCTAAGGGTCCAGCGGCATCTTTAGTATTTAGTAAAGTTGCAGTGTAATTGTAAATAATAAGTTAATAATAAGTTTAATTTCGAAGAATGCTCTTGTCCATAATGTAAAGTGTTCATCAATTCATCATAAGATAAGTACAAGTGTATGTATTTAAAAAGGCAGTTATTGCAATTTGAAAATGAACTTCTCATATACGACTAAATATTACAGTACAGATTATGCTTCAAGGAGAAAAGTATAAAAGACCAATATGATAGAATTAATTTTCTGGTATAAATTTTATTAGTTGATAAGTTTAAAACGTGCGAAAAATTACTATTCATTGTCGTTATAGGAATTAACTTAGTAGCCTCCTATCAGATTAAAGTAAGCTGTTACGAAGTATATAAAATTCTACAAAATCTTAAATATGCAAATATTCTCAGAGATATGAAAATAGAGGATTTAAGCTTCACAATGTTAGTCTAGTGAGATTAAAAACCGCGTTTATCGATAAAATTTATGAGGCTTGGATAATTTTAATCAGAGTCCAGTCTAAATGCTGTTTAGAGTAATCTGATGACAGAGTTAATTTTAAATAATAATTGCTTGCGAAGTCCTCGTCCTCGTTATCGATAGTAAGCATTGTTGATTGATTATAATAATTAAGTTGGTGGACTTTAATGGCTGCGTTAATATGCTCGCATTTACTTAAGCCTTTATCTCCTAATAGATAGGACTGGTATTTGCGCATTTAGTGCGTAATGAACGTTCCTTTGAGATTTTTACTCGACTATTATGTTTTTGGTACGGTTTGCCAAGTGGTTTATTTTATAGGGTCATTAGAATTTAATTGATGGTGGTCTAAGATGGAATTAACGTAAAATTTTATTTTATAATAAAAGTTATTGTATGATAATCGTAAAGTAAAAAGTTTTATAAAAGTAATGATTCGAAAACAGTGCAGTTTCGTTTTATTTGCCTGAGGGGATAAACTTGTAAATTTCTACCATCTAAAGTCTTTAAAAAAGCTACCCGTACAGTTTATTATCTGCAAAAATTTAAATTAAAGCGAACATAACGCCTAATGTTTTCTATCTACTACATCTACATATATAACTATTTTTACCTTCCGTCACCTCTAGGTAAGAAAGGTGTCTTTGGTCAAAAAATTCAGTGGTGAGTTTTCAATGAATAAGCACGTTTTAGGGTCTCTACAATGCAATTCTACTATTTATATGATGATGTTTGTATGTGTGTGTGTGTGTGTGTTCGTGTATGCGTGTATGTGTGTGCGTGTACGTGTGTGTGTGTACGTGTGTGTGTATGTGTGTGTGTGTGTGCGTGTGACCGCGGTTTCGGTCGCGATACCTCCAATACTAGAATTCCAAAAATTACAATTCTTACGTATTCCTCTTCCTTACATCCATATGCAGACTTGATTTGATTTGGATTATAATTGGTCAACCGGAAGTACCCTCATTTGAAGATTTAACAGTTTTTCTTGAAAAAACACTGTTAATTAAATTTATTACACATTTAATGTTAGTATAAATATAAAAGAATATTCTATTATCTATACGAATTGATTGCCTTCTATATTTCATATTCAATGGATATAAAGTTGAAGAATTATAAAGAAATTAAATTTTATAAATCAGACAGCTATGCTATAACCATGGAAACAGTTACTATATTAAGAAAATTCTAACTGACAGATGTCAGTGTCATTGAAAAGAAAATAAATGTGGCAGAGATGAGGATGTTGAGAAAGATATTGGGGAAGACACGGAAAGATACGATAAGGAATGAAAGAATAAAGGAAATAACTCGAGACTATAAGTTTCTAGAAAGATACAAGAGAGACGATTACATTGGTTTGAAGAGAGATAAATATATTGGAAGAAGAATGAATACCTTAGTAATAGAAGGTGGAAGAAACAAAGGAAGACCAAAGATAAGATGGAAGGACTGTATTGCGGAATACTTCAGAGAAAAGCATCCGAATGAGGATGACCCGCAAAACAGAAATGAATGGAAGAAGAAATTAAAAAATAGCGACCCCTAACGAATGGGAAAAGTTAAAGTAGAAAAAGATGTCAGTGTCAAGTGCCATTTGCATAGTTTGTTTATGAAATAATTTTACTGGAAATTTAGAATCTTTTGCAAGAAAATTTATGTATGCAATTTGTACAAAATACACAGGATAGACGGAAGGTATTGCGCTGGCCACATCAGATTTTTTAAATAATAAGTTATAAAATGATTAGTACTTAATGATTAAATTATCCAGGGCCGGATTAAGCCTCCAGCGGGCCCTAGAAAAAATATAAATCTATTCCCATCTATATAATTTTTATTCATAATCATTATAGTAATAAGTCGATTTCTAACCTTTTAGGGGTATGGAAATACGTCATTCCGAATTGTAATAACACTCTCGTGGGTGGGAAATGACAGATTTCACTTCCATCTCACGGTTTGTAAATGTTTATCCCTACAATATAGTAGGCCAAACAAATTTTAAATAGAGCTGTCAAAAATATTAATAAAATGAAAGGTTATACCTTATTGATTTATTTGAAAATTATTGATTTAAAAAGAGAATGACTGTGAATAAAATGGTATACATTTTTATTTAATTTTAAGGATAGGGGTAATTTTTAATTTCAAAGAAGGAAATAATGCTGAAATAATAAACTCAGGTATATTTATCAGCCCTTAATTATTTTGTTTTAAAAAATGCTCAAACCTCTTACAAAATGCTTCAAAAACTGTCGCGAAGTTAAAATTATAAATTATTTATGTGGTGAATTATTTACAGAATTTCCATGTCGTAATTTTGATCGCAGCGTTATAGCGGTCAGATTGAATTAAAAATGAAGCAAAAAGGCATCTAGATCGTAAAAACTGCCGACTAAGTCACATATCAGTTTCATCTTCCAAGTCATCAAACCTTAATCACTTTCCAAAACAACGGCATGCATCTATATCATATCTGTATTGACATGGCTCGTTCTCGTTCACTTGTTTATACCCCGTCTCGTTACCATGGCGACCGCGGGCATTTCGCACTGACTTACCGTCGTTAGGTTGTCCCGTAACTCTGGCGAAATTACACAAAAACTGGCCGTTCTTGTCACCCACGAGTTCTCGGTCGGATTTATGCGCGTCGTTAGCAGTTCTCTAATCAGACGCCGAGCCAGGATATGTAGTCCAGACAGCGCTCACTCTGACCAACGATCGCTGATGGAAGAACCATCACTTGGTATTCCAACGACCACTATCAATTTCGAATTGTCATTGCCAGAGAATGAAGGTTGTTTCAATAATTTTTAAAAAGCAAGTTGAAAAGTGTACTCAAATTACTTGTCTTACATAATTCTTAATAAATGTTTCAAAAGGCAATCAAATTAAATATATTTTTTGCCACCGTTAATCTTTTTCTAAATTTGTCGAAATTCTGTGAGAGGAAATGAGAAGACTTGTTATTAAACCCAGATCAATCAATATTCATCACCTGTAGTATCATTTGCAAAACATTTGGTAATCAGTTTCTATTAATGTTTTAAAAACTAATTACAGTTTGTTAAGCCGTTATCAAAGATCAACGTATGAAGATATTTGTCGAGGAATCCAAAATTCAAATTCTGTAAGTAATTCTTGTCGGCTAAATACTTATAAAAATGTTTAATTTTGTTACAATAACAGTATATTGTGTTATTAGGAGTAAAGTAATACTTTGTGTGACGAGCGTGGAAGTTTAAACGACGAGCGAAGCGAGTTGGATAAATGCACGCGAGGCACACAAAGACACTTTTACTCCGAATGACACATATTTTTTCTTCAAACGTAGATATTTAAAAAAAATATCTACTACTGACGTTACATTTTACGTAAATTACGTTTGCGATTTCAATTGCCCTGTAGCTATGGATACCTATTTGTTCACTTTTTGTTATAAACATTGACATGAAAATTTCACGTTTTGAGATTTAAATAAAAACTGTGCAATTTTATATCCTCCTTGTGTGCAATTATGTCGGAATTTGAAGTATTACATTATACGCCCTCTGAAGTTGTTCAATTGGATGGAAATCTAACAGTGTGGCTGAAAGATATGTCCAGGAATCACTGCAAAACAATATAAACTTTTCTTATCACTTTAATTCTAAGTATTCTTATGCTCATTATCGTCCCTGTAATTGTAATCTGTAAGTATGCTATTCTTTAATATGTTATTTCCTCAAAAGCAAAATCTGTTTATAATTCAATTCACAGGTTATATATTTAAATTTGACAGCTATTGATCGTATTTAGTAACTTTATTCTTAGGTTATCTAGCGTGTTATAGTGCCATTTAGGGCGATATTACAGATTTATTTTATTAAAGTTATTTCTTATTCGTTGATCTTTATAGTTTCTATGGATATTTATTTATTTTATTTCTACGCCGGCGGCGTTCATACATATAAGAGAAGCGCGGAAGCCGACGTGTTAAAAACAAGCTATTATTAAAATGCAGTAAAAAGGTTTTCTGTCCCGGTAAATAAACGCGTGGGAAAAAATATTGAAAGGCGGGATCATAAGAATTTTTTTTCCTTTTTACCTCTCGCTAAGAGAGGTATTGGATTCATGCTAAAAATCGCATATCCAGATTTTATTGAGTAAGCACGATTTAAGGTCCATAGAATCCGATTCTAACATTTTTACAATGATGTCTGTGTGTGTGTGTGTGTGTGGATGTGTGTGTGTGAGGTTGTTGGAGACACGATTTCTGAAATTCTATAAGACTAAAGACCTATATAACTACGGATTCCTCAATCTAACAGTAATGGGAAGAGTTGAATAGGTTCCCGTAACAATTGGACAACCGGAAGTGGTAGTTTCTAAAAAAAAAATTTCTAAATATTATTTTTTTTAAATTTGTTACTACAAATATTAAAGATAATTAAATTCTCAATCTGACACATTTAATTTTTTTATTATATCTCGTATAGGTTTGGAGATATAGTATATAATAATATAGAATAATCTGTTGTAATAAATCTCGTTGCCCGAAGAACAGTTGCGATATTCAAATTTTTGTAATTGACAAATAAATGCAAAATGTCAGTGTCAGATTTTTCTGGGAGGTATGAGTACATTTAATATATATTATTGTATTATTAATTTAATATGTTTTTAAATTACAGGTATGTTAATATTACATATATCCTTAAAATATTATGCTAATACCATCAATGAATTTCAAGAATTTTGAACATATTAGAATAGTACGATAAAATTTCTCATAGAACGAAAGAAGAGAAACAATTACAATTATTTGTATGTATACAAGAAATGTTAAATTCGTTACGTATAGGGCGCGAACAGTCATGTGACTTTGTTGGCCTTAGCAAGCAGATGAGGATCCGTGTCAGAATGACGGCTAGTAGTTATTTACATAGATGTCATAATTGTCATGTCATAATTTTTCATTCAAAATTTCAAAATATTCTGATGTTTATTTGTCATCCATTGTCGAGGAAAATAATCCACATGGATTTGGAAAATCATAATGTTTCGGATGAAAACTTATGATACTTGACCCCTATGTATATTACTAGCTCTTATTCTGACATGGGCCCCCATGTCTGCTTGCCAAGGCCAACAAAGTTACATAACTGCTCGCGCCCTATGCAACATAAAATGAAAATGGCGAGAGGTATTGTGCTGGCCACAACAGATTTTTAGTAGGTACATTTTAACAAAATCTTGTTTTTCAAAGATTTATTTATTTATTTATTTATTATTCTTGCGGAGAAATAAAAATAAGAGAACATAAATTACCGCGTTTGCAGCGTGTTCGCGAAAGATACATCGAACAAAATAAGATCGAGGGCGTACATCTGAAATAATCTATAAATTATTAAGTAGCTGGCACCATAAATTTCTCCAACAATCCGGCAATTTATTTTCTTTACTCCCTTACAAATACCAAAAATAAACAACTAGTAATCGAAACGTCCCACTGCGAAGATAACCTCGAAAGCAAACTTACATCGATTCGCGCAATATAAAATTCTAATTCCCAGCATCTAGAAGGCTTGGCAAGGCTTAATTATACAGGCGGCTGTGGACTAGCGCTATTGACACCCCGGTAAATTGTTGCTCGCACCTGAGAGAATTCTAACCTCAATCTCTGGAGGGAGGAGAGGATTCCGAGTGCAATGAAGGTTACATATTCATGCTCTATATGTTGTATAGAGGGCGACTGAACCCGCACCTGCTTACATAGGATGAATATACATGCGATGTTTAATGTTCTGCGATAAACGTTTCAACAAATGATGTTTTGTGTGCACCGTTTATCGTCTCATTGACGTGAGACTTTTTTCTTATCATTTTCATGTCTGGAAGTGTTTACTTCTTCAATAGGGGACGCTCAAGATTTTTTTTCTGTGATGTCATAAAAAAGTTTATTAACCTCTGAGGGTATGTAATGAGAGTATTTATTGTTCGATTATTTAATAGCGTTTTCCATTTATACACACATCGGAAAAAAAAGTTATTTTAAAAAGTATGAACCCTCTGTTTTTCATATTTGTTTTGGTAATTCTACATCTACAATAAATAACAAATGACGATATGACGCCTAAAGCCGTATTCTTTCGCTGGGTTGGATCAGATCCAACTGATCGTATGGATTAGATCAGATCAGGTCACGTGGACGCAGATGAATTTATTCGAAAGAACACAAGTATCTGTCAAAATCAGTCGAAAAAATGAATTTCAATTTTCTATATTTACCATTGTTTATTCTTGTTTAAATTTCTTATAGAACTATTAAAAAAAATCTTTCAGAACTCATTATTCGATTAAAATGATACAACCTTTTTAGTTTTAGTTTTGTTTATTGTTATAAAAACCGACTTTTCGGCAGCATGAACTGCTGCCTTCTTCATGGAACCTTAAATGTAACCTCTTGTCCTTAATGACTTATAAAATGACAGATTCTTCCGCCATTTTTGAATCTTAAGTGATATGATCTTTCTAATCCAAGTTTTTGTTGGAGTAGATAGCACTGATCCGGATTACTTGGTGTTGGGGTGGGGGGTACTGATCAGAATTGGAACATGCAATTTGCTGATCCATGTAACATAGATCTGATCCAATGCAGCGAAAGAATACAGCTTAAATATAATCACCTACTAAACATTGGTTATCATTTATTGAGGTATTAAATATTGCTTGGTCTTTAGATTTCTTAAATATGGGTGTTTAATTCGTGTTTATTATAGATCCAGGGTTGACAATCATTTCTGCTTTTGATGTCATTTTAAATATTTAGTTTTAAATTATTAATTATTACTTACAAACATAATTTTATCTACTTTAAATCCTTAGAATATAATGTTGACCATAGACATTTCTTAAAGGAAAAAAAGAAGAAATATACCAAAGGTGTGCTACTTTTGCACGACAACGCACACGTTCACAACAACAATGTTGCATTAACTGTTTTTCTCGGCCGTGGCTTTCAAACTGAAAATCACCCTTCCTACAGGCCAGACCTGGCTCTGTCTGACTATTATTTATTTCCAAACTTAAAAAGCAGATCCTGGGTAGAAGTTTACTGAAGAAGAAAAAGTAAAAAGTAGAATTTCCGATTATTTTGAATCAAATAACACAACATATTTCTATCTCTCGCTGAGAGAGGCATTGGATTCATGCTAAAAATCGCATATCCGCATTTTATTGAATAAGTACATTTTAAGATCCCTAGAATACGATTTTAACATTTTTACGATGATGTCTGTGTGTATGTGTCTGTTCGTGTGTGTGTGTGTGTGTGTGTGTGTAAGGCTGTTGGAAGTACGATTTTTCAAGGTTTTGGTAACAATTGGACAACCGGAAGTGGTAGTTTCTTAAAAATATATTATTTTTGAAAATTTATGTTAATACGATAATAAAGACCTAATCTGAGGTTAAAAATATATTAAATTGTGCCGTTTTTTTGTGGTCCTGAGAAAAATAGTTTTCAATTAAAACCACAAAAATATAACATTTAATTAAATTTGTTCTGTTACAAAACGTGAAAATCAAAATATGATAGTGAATTTGGCGAAGAATATAATAGCCTTCTACAACATTTATTTTAAGCATTATTGTCTAAAATGATTGATTATTACTCTTATTCACTTACATCTCTATTTTTAGCATGATTCCTTTACGTCCATTATCCGTGGTAACAGTCGGATAATAATATTCATTATTTATGTTTTTTAGCATAATCTCGTTAGAATTAATATCCATTTAAGTATTGTTTTCATGGGCGTAACGTCACATAAATAAATAGAAACAGAATGCAAATCACAGCATATCATAAAAACTAGATAATATATGATCGGAATATATGAACCGTGAAAATTTTCTAATTAATATTAATTATAAACATAAGTATTGTTTATGTTGCTCCAAGGACATGTACTTAATAAATATTTATTTCCTACAGCCAATCAAGAATTTATTATTTACAACATGTCCTCAATTTGCACTTTGTAAACGTCGAGGTAAATGGTCTTCAACAAAATTAATCACTTTTTAATAGAGTAGAAAAAAGAAACCCGTTTATCCGGACTTGACCAAACCTGGTCCAGATGCTGGAAAGTTCGGATAATCCGTTAAATTGTGTGGATTTTTATTCAACGATTTGAATGGGCAAAACAGAAAAATTAATCGAATTATCCGATTTTTTGGGGAATTTTTGGTTATATCTCCAGTGCGAACTTTATAATATTTGATATTTCAAACTATAGGTAAGTTTTTCTAATCTATAGTCCATTTCCACGACTTGATCCCTACGTCATCAATCGTAAGCATATGATTAAAATTGATGACGTCATGTCAAATAAAAACTAACAACTAGCAGTATTATAATAAATATAACCTATTGGGAATTCGATGAGTTATCTAGAAATAATTAACCAGTTGAATTGAAGGTCAGTAACTGTTGCCAATGAAAAAAATCTGTTGTGGCCAGCACAATATCTTCCGTCAATCCTGTGTATAATGTATAAATTCCATACATATTTTTTCTTGGAAAAGATTCTAAATTTCCAGTAAAATTATTTCATAAACAAACTATTCAAATTGCACTTGACACTGACATCTTCTTCCTCTTTAGCTTTTCCCATTCGTTAGGAGTCGATATTTTTGCGTGTCGTTCTCATTCGGTTTTTTTTCTCTCAAGTCTTCCGCAATACAGTCCTTCCATCTTATCTTTGGTCTTTCTCTGCTTCTTCAACCTTCCATTACTAAACTACTCATTCTTGTTCAAATATAATTCTTCATTTCTCCTCATGACATGTTCAAACCAATGTAATCGCCTTTCTTGTATCTTTCTAGAAAATTGTAACAGTAGAGTTATTTTCTTACCGTATCTTTCCGTGTTTCCCCAACATCTACTTCAACATCCTCATCTCTGCCACATTAATTTACTTTTTACTCATACTGACATCTGTCAATTTGAATTATATGAATATAATAGCAGTTTCCATGTTTAGTATAGCTGGCTGAATTATAAAATTTAATTTCTTTAAAATTCTTTAACTCTGTATCTATTAAATATGAAGTATAAAATGTAATCAAATCGTATAGAGAATAATATATTCTTTAAATTATAATAATATTAAATGTCAATAAATCAAATTTAACTGTTAAATCTTCAAATGTGGCAACTTCCGGTTCACCAATTATAACCAAAATCTAATCACTTGTTCTTCTGGATGTAAACTTGAGGAATACGAAAAAATTATATTTTTTGGAATCGTGGTATTGAAGTTATGGGATCCGGAACTTTTGTCACACACACAGAGACACACATACATACATACAAACATCATCGTAAAAATGGTAAAATCGTATTATAGGGACCCTAAAACATGCTTATTCAGTAAAAACTCATCACTGAATTTTTTGACCAAAGACAATACCTTCCTTACCTAAAGGTGACGGAAGGTAAAAACATCAATTTGATTCACGATATGGCCATGGTATCGACAAATTTTGGTCCAAAAATGGCAGAGGCTGTAGATCTATCGTATGAACGGGGTAAAAATATTCCGACCAATTAATTACAAAAGACAAAAATTTCCCGCTTCTGACGATCAATTAGAAACTTGCTCTTTTCCAGACGTCGTTTGAATTGCTGCTCCGTTATGAATCTGATTCTGATATGTTTATGAGACATGAGTTCCCCACTATCAACATCTTTTTTCGAGAGGCCATAAAGAGATGTAAAGAAAAAATAAAAAATAAAGAATGGTCCAGATAATCCGGAGGTCTGAATAAATACAAAAAAAAACTTTAAATGTAATAACGATGTAAATTGTAAGCAATTTTAAACCAATTATAAAACATCAAAAAGTGATGTGTTAATCTGATCCTAAAAAATATAGTAAAACAAATATGAAAAGTCAATTTCACAAGAGTGAAAAAAATCGGTCGGTAGGCGTTATAACACGACCCGCGATAAATTTCCGGTGGATGTATATTTTTATCAAGTGATAGTTATCTGCTGAAACTTCGTTGACACCGGGTAATTTATGATAAAAGTGTGCGAACCGCCACACCCAATGCGGAAAGTGAGTAGCGAGACACCTTCTCGGTGACTTTTCATTTCAACCTTTCCCGATACGGCGACATTGATTTACTCCCAGTACATACGAAAAAAAGTAGTTTACTACAGTTTTAATGTGGTGATAATTACCTTACAAGTTTTATGGTGAACTTGATTAAGCAAGAAATTAACATTTCTAGAAAACCATCCAACTCTCTATTATTATTGTTAAATATTAGCATTCTAACGTCCCTTGGTATCCATGACACAAACATTCCACAATTTTAACAATGCATATATACTTATACCTTCAGTAATTTTTTTAAAGATGTCCGATCAAGGTCATCTACATATTGTATGAATTAGGATTTTTGCTCCGCCCATTCTCTCAAATTATGTAATGTCGTTTGTTTAGTTTTTATGAAGGTACATAAGACACAGTAAAATTTTTGAAAGATGTCCGATCAAGGTTGTCTACGAATTGTATGAATTCAGATTTTTGCTCCGCCCATTCTGACAAATTCAGTAGTGTCATTTGCTTAGTTTTCATGAGGATATGTAATATACTACTGTTATTTTATTATTATAAAAATATATGTTACAAAAAAAACATTCAAAATTCAAAAATAAGTCAACTGGTAAGTTTATTAGCAAATGTAAAACCAAATATGTGAAAATTAAGATACTGACATAATGTCAGCGTTAGTGACACTGACAGAAAATAACGTTATTCGTACGGCTATGAATTAAGGTAATGTATCTGAATTAATAAATAAACTTACGTTACAGCGAAAGTATTATCAACAACGAGCATTGTTTAAAAGTGGAATGTCCTAACTTAGTCGAAGCAATATGAATTTTTGAAAGACAAGCGTGTTATATCCATCCTTATCGTACACGCTTATAGCCTTTGCAAAGAAAAGAGATAAATGTATGCCAATTTGTTAATCGTTTATGATACAGATGACCTTGATCGGACATCTTTTAAAAATTTTACTGTACTACTGTTATTTTATTATTATAAAAATGTTACAGTACAAGCATTCAAAATTCAAAAATAAGTCCACTGGTAAGTTTATTAGCAAAGTTAAAACCAAATATGTGAAACATAAGATACTGACAGAAAATAACGTTATTCGTATGACTATGAATCAAGGTAATATATCTGAATTAATAAATAAACTTACAAACGTTACAGCGAAAGTATTTTGAACAACGAACATAATTTTAAATTGGAATGCCCTTAGTCGAAACAATATGAATCTTTGAAAGACAAGGGTGTTATATCCATTCTTTTAGCACACACTCGTAGACTTTGCAAATGACAGAGATAAATGTATGAAACACTTATATTGCGCTTAATTTGGGAAATTGCTTAACTTCGTATTTTCCACGGCATATCAGTAATTCTTAAAGAACAACAACACAAGAAAATAAATAAAGCGAAGCTTAAACAATCTATAAAGTTCTTAGCGAAATTTCTGGCAAATGTTGCATATAAAGAAATTGTGCTGGCAATAATATTAATTATTATAATAGCATATGGGTCACGAGCTCACACGTGTGAGCCCGCGACCCAAACGCTGTTAGGACCTCTGACATAGATGACATATTGAGTAATTCTAATATCTCTTTATTCTCTTAATACGGTTTCGCGTAAAATTTTACTACATTGTTCTCGAAACATTTGACTTTATTTTAAGGTTAGGGGTAATTTTTAATTTTATTATATATTATAGCATTTTTAATGTGTTCCAAAAGTGAGTGGTTGTGCTGTTAAGACAATTTACCATTGATTAATAACTACTGGTGGTCGAATTATCCTGCCCTTTCTCTCAGGAAATGAGCGCCCGCAAACAGCCAACTGCTGTAAATTTATCGTCCTGATATAGCAGATTACAACAAACAACAAATCATACAGGCGCACATATCGTGCGTAATCGAAACGAGAATTAAAACAGCGGCAACTACCAACAGTTTTTACCGATGCAGGGATATATTTCAAATGAGGAATGTTATAGTGATTTCAGTGATAATTCCAGGATGATTTATGCACTACTTCGTGATTATATATTTAAAGATTTTTAATCATTCATTCATAAATTATGATCAAGCAGGCTGCTATACCTATCACAAGCATACAGTTAGGTTAATTAAGTTTTCTTATATTTTATCGCAATTAGAAAAACTATTTTGTATAAAACTATTAATTGTAATATATTGATCATATCGCCTTTGCATATTGTTTGAAGTAGAAATGCACCTGTTGCATTAACAATTGCATTTTAATTTTTTAATGGTGCAGTTTAACGTAACAAGCCTGGATCTGATTAACAATTTTTATATTTTTATTTCAAAATTATATTATCAACATTTATATGGAACAAATTATTTATTTGAATAAAATAGTTGAGAAAATATAAATTACAAGATTTTGCTTGCACATAGTAGGCTGTGCTCCGCTGTGTAACGGTCGCTTGAATTCAAATGTTTAGTTCGCGATGTCACTTGAGATAATGCATATTGTTGTGCAGTTTTTTAAAGTTTTTCGTGGTAAAATTATTGGTACTGATAATAAATTATATATCATTGGATTCGGTATTTCTTCACAATTTAGTGTATAATATAATTAGTGTATGAACATTTTCGACTGTTTTTAAACAGCAGAAGATATGCCTTGCTACTACACACGGTGAACCAGGTAAGAAAGTATGGTTATTGTTTTCGTTGTCATGACTAAAATAAATATGTAGTAATAATGAGTAAAATAATGAATTCTAAACAATAAATGTTATAAAAATAATTATTATTGTACAGTGTGTTTGAAAAAGTGGACACATCTTTTTTCTCGCGATATTGTATATACAATACACTTACTGGTTTGTAAAACAAAAATATATTAAAGTTGTTTCCCATCATAATAATTCATGTTTTGTAAGTTTTATAGATAAGAATTATTTGTGACCTTTCCCAAAAGTTTAATTCGTAGAAATGGGCTTAATCGTATTCATCTCTCCAGTTAGGAGAGTGTACTCGTTTCGATTTGTAAAAAAGACTTGTGAAACATTCATTGACTTCGATGGGAATTCGTAGCTCAGTTGGTTAGAGCGTCCTACTAAATACAGGAAGACCCTGGATTCAAATTCCAGCGAGGTCCATGAATTTTTCATAAATTCTTTCTTCGTTTATTTAAAAATCTCCTTGATCTATTAAACCCATTTCTACAAATTAAATTTTTTGTAAGTTTCATTAACAATTATACGAAGCAAACAATAGAGGATCTTCTAACAAAAACAACCTTTGTCCATTCGAATCTGAGGTTAAAAAATAATCTTTTACCTTCCATTCTGTTAAAGATTTTGTAATTAAATTTAACTCAAGTTCATAATTAAATATTAGAAAATGGAAGCATGTTTAGTAATAGAAAATTAAAAAATAATGGGATATTACATATGTATTAGTTATTTTTATAGGATATTGGTTGTTTTTGCAAGAAACTGATAATATGTAAACAGGAGAATCAATGAACATTTTCTTTTATTGAAAATAAATTCATTTATTATACAAAATTGGCCGAAATGTTTTCATCAAAAACAACCAATGCACCGGTATTAAGATTGTTTTTGTTGTATATGTATAGGACTAATGTTTTTTACCTCCCGCTACCATTGATAAGGGAGGTATAGGGATCGTGCTAAAAATCACATATCGACATTTTGGAAAATGACCACGTTTTAAGGTCCCTACAATTCGATTTTATCATTTTCACGATGATGTCTGTGTGTGTGTATGTATGTGTGTGTGTGGCTCCTCTTTACGCTCTAACTCAAATACTATCGTTCAGAAGATTTTGAAACCTTGTATTTCTACCTTACTCTTATATGGAAATATGTCATTAGATTTTGGTGTAAATCAGATAACCGAAAATGGCACTTTATTGGAAACTCAAAATAGTTTTTCTTCGAAAAATACCTTTAAATATTATTTTATCGAGATTTATGTTATATAAAAATTAAAGATCTTTAAATTTTCTACAGGTTTGCATTAATACTTTTTCTATATATTTTATGGATAAATTTATAAAACTATTTATAATTTTAATCCAGGAGCCTACGTTTTAAACACAACTCATTCACATGGCTACACAATTCAGATCTCAAATGTTTGTAACTGACAGATATATGTCACTGTCAACGAACTAATCATTTCAAATAATAATAACGGTTTTAAAATATAAAAATTTATTTAGGCTTTTAGGTTCACATATTTAATTGAATATGAAGTCAGTATATTTGGACGAGACCCCTCAATTTTAAGTACATTGATTTTTACAAATCAGCATGTGTACTCATATTTTTGAACGGTATACTGTAGTTTTATATGTTTCTTTAAAGTCAATTAAAATCTTGAGTTAATTTACGGCTTATCTGTTGTTGGAATCCTGATTTGTTGAAAGACAGATAGCATTGTCATCCGAACGCGAAGAAATCAAAGAATTTTAACTTCCATAAGTATTTGGCGAAGAATTTTGATGAGATAATACATTGTAGACGCGTTGGTTATACAAACCCATAAATGGCCATTTATATTTACTTGTATTTCATTTATCTTAATGCGATATCGGAGGCAGATAGCATCGGATGCGATGTACCGCGAACTTTAATTAGAAGGCTGGAACGCTCTGTTATTAATACAATTATGATATGCGCCTACAAGGCCGTTTGTATCTGTCTCCAGCTAGCGCACTAGCTATTTGCACTTAGCTAATGCATTTCCTCCGCATTGTCTTAACATACTTTTACATTTTTATCATCGTGTACTACACAGCTAAATTAGATTATCTTGATCGTATGTTAATATTCTGTTTGTCATTGTTTATGTCATTTAAATGAAGCTAAATAAATTATCATTTTAATATTTGCAATATATGTGTAGGCTTACTTTTAATTGAAATATTTTACATTTTCTACACCATATATTTGGTGTTTAGTACAGTAATATAAAAGATTTATTACCAGCAAGGCACATTGATAATATAGAATTGCGAAAAATATTAACAAAATGCTTTACTCGTATATGGAGTTATGTATAGAGGAAAAAGATAAAATTATATTTAGAAAGTTTTTGATTGGAATGAGAGAAAGGTAAGAATGAGGAGGTTTTGAAAAGAATTGAAAAAGAGATTAGAATTTTGAGAAAAATAAAAAAAAAGTATAGCAAACTGGATTGGGCATAATTTAAGGAGGGATTGTATTAAGAACATTATAATTGAAGAAAGGATACATAGGAGAAGGGGAAGAAGAAGAATTCTGATAAATAAATATTAAGGAGAATTATAATATGCAGTTTATATAATTTGATTAAAGCCCGGTTTTGTCAGCTCTAGATGAAGTGTCAGTTAACTGTCAGATAAAATGAAAATATCGGATCGATATTACAGCGTAAATTGACAAAATTATACACATGTCAATTATATGATGATAAGTTAACTGGCACTTTATCAAGAGGTGAAAAAACCTAGCCTAAGGGTACATTTTTCTTAAAAAATTATAGAACTTTGAAATTAAGTTAAATTCCCTCTAACCTTATTCTGGAGGCTTCTGGGACTCTCTTATGAAGCTCAAAATAGTTTCTCTTGAAACATTAATTATTATTTTTTCGCGATTTACGAGTATATTATAAAAATTTAAGACTATTAAGTTTTTTTAAAATTTTGAAATTATTTATTTATTCTTCGTAGATGTTGGAGGCACAATTTCTCAAATTCTATAAGACTAAAGACCTGTGTGACTACGGATTCCTCAATCTAACAATAATAGGAACAATGGAGTAGATTCTAGTAACAATTGGACAACCGCAAGGAATAGTATTTTAACAAAAATGTAAATATTATTTTTTGAAAATTTGTTATTACAAATATCCGACACATTTAAAATAATTGTTATATCTTCTATAGATTTAAAAATATAGAAATATAACCTATAAAATAATCTGTTGTAGTAAATTTCTTATAGTATTATTAATTATATATTTAAAATTATAGATATATTACATGAACTCTTCAATCGCCAATCCCGTCAATAAATTGGAAGAATCTCGAACATTTAGAAGAGTAGAATGAATTTAAAATTATAGAAAATACATAAATATAAAGATTAGGTGTAAAAAGATTTTTTTGTGTGTGCAAGACATGTTAAATAAATACTTATATACCACAATTGAAAGGGCGAGAGGTTTTGTGATGGCCACAACATTTTTTTTTTTTTGTAGCGTCATTTTGTAGTTGTGACAACAGTTTGTTTTTTAATAAACAAAACAATAATGAATAGTTTTAGCGATGTCACACAATGAGTTGTATTCTCCGAACCAATTTTAATAATAACAGTTCATTAGTTTGGAATGCCCTACTTATACCACTTTAATTTTCCCAACTTTGAAAACTAATTTAAAATCCTCCAATTGACACAAACTTCTTGGGAATTACAACATTGAAACTTTAAATTATAGACGAAAAAAGTAATTTGCATAACTTTCCTAAGTTCGTGTTGAGAATTAATAACATATTGCTTAAGTGACAATTTGATCGATGACAGTTTATATTTTTTAAATAACCCGCCCGCAATAATAAAGATAATGAGATGGATGTTTAATGTTCGGTAATTTTTGTATGATAACATGTTAAAACGCGTTCACACCTCGTATTAAAATACTGATCTACATCTGTCTGTTGGATGATTGATTATATTTTTTCATCGGTGATTTAAAAAAATACCGGTTTTTATTTCTCTAGGGTCAACTGAATTATTATCATGATTGGTTTGTTTTACAACGGTACAAGCAATCAAAGAGAATTGTCTTTATGAAACAATGAAATTTGATATCTAATGTTGATGATCGGATCCAAAGCGGTAGCCTCTACTGTTTTAAGTTACACGAGTTTCAAATTCTTTCAATAGAGAAACACTTTGATTTACCGATAAAAGAATTTTAAAAATATTCAAGATTTCTCCATACAAATGACATGAATTTAAAAATTTACATTGTAATGTGTCTTTAGAAATATTTTGCGGTGTTGGACTGCCCATTAAGATTTAGATTTAAAATCAAATATTCAAAAAACAATGACTGAAATTACAAATACTCGAGTCTTCACGCGCTAAGATTAAACAGTAGTCGTATAGTTCTTGTTTTATTTTAATAGATAGCGAACTGACAGATGAAATAATGCCAGCATTGGATAGTAAGTTAAATGGAAATTTTTCTCGAGGTTGCCAAACAAATACTTGGCAGGGACATCAATTTACATATAAATAAGGATAATAGATTCTTTATTGAACTACAGTATTTTATCGTTTATTTATTTTCTTGCTATATGTCGCAAGGTATTGCCTTATCTCAAAAAATTTTACACAAATTTTAGGAAGCATGTCTGTTCCTGGATAAGTTTTGTCTTCGCTACTTTCAATAAATAAAATTCGGCCAATGCAATGTTAAAACAAGAATTTCGGTTAGAACCAAATATCTTCGGCCATATTAAAAATGATTATATTTCGTCATTTTTACCTCTCGCTAAGAGAGGTAATGGATTCATGCTAAAAATCGCATATCCAGATTTTATTGAATAAGCACGTTTTAAGGTCCATACAATCCGATTTTAACATTTTTACGATGATGTCTGTGTGTGTGTGGATGTGTGTGTGTGTGTGTGTGTGTGTGTGTGTATATGTGTGTGTGTGTGTGTGTGGGATGTTGGAAGGACGGTTACTCAAAAACTATAAGACTTTAAATTTGTTTAACTACGTATTTCCCAATCGGACATTCATGGGAAGATCTGAAAAGGTTTTGGTAACAATTGGACAACCGGAAGTAGAAGATTCTTGAAAAAAAATCTTCTAAATAATATTTTTTTAAAGTTTTTCTTGGTAATATTAAAGAAAATTAAATTCTCTATCTGATACATTTAAATATTTTATTATATATTCTATAGATTTAGAGATAAAAGAAATATAATATGTAAAATAATCTGTTATAATAAATTTACAGCCGAAAAAATGGCCATGGAAAATAGTTGAAAATTTAAATTGTTTGTAACTGACAGATAAATGTCAGTGTAAGAAATCCGGAGACATTACTGAAGACTTTTTCTGGGAAGTACATACATTATATTATTTCTTAAAGTATTAATAGCTAAATATTAAATATTACAGTTATATTACATATATCCTTCAAAAATACTGTCAATCCTGACAATGAATTGGAAACATTTCGAAAAATTAGAAGACGACAAAATTTCTTCATAAAATGAATTTAAAATTAAACAATCTAAATATAAGGAATAGATATATGCGTAAGTAGAATTTTTGGTGTAGATTGTAGGTATATAAGAAATGTTAAATACAATAGGGCGCGAGCAGTCATGTGATTTTGTTGGCCTTGTCAAGCAGATATGGGGGCCCATGTCAGAATGATAGCTAGTAATTATGTATATAGATGTCAAATATCATATATCAGCAGAATTAAATGTTAAATATCTAAGGCATACGACAAGTAAATTTTAAACTCCTGGTGATAAATTAACTACGTAAATTTAGAAAATCTTGAAATTTTTAATGTAAAATTCTGACATTTGACATCTATGTACATAATTACTAATTATCATTCTGAAACGGGCCCACACATCTGCTTGTCAAGCCTAAATATGTAACATTACTGTTCGCGCACTATACTTATATAACCAAAAAAAGGAAGTGGCGAGAGGTATTGTGCTGGCCACAACAGATTTTTAGGTATAGGAATCATGCTAAAAATCGCATACCGAGATTTTGGTAAATGACCACGTATTAAGGTCCCTACAATCCAATTTTAACATTTTCACGGTGATGTCTGCTTGTGTGTGCGTATGTGTGTGTGCGTATGTGTGTGTGCGTGTGTGTGTGTGGATCCTCTTTACGCCCTAACTCAAATACTATCGTTTAGAAAATTTTGAAACCTTGTATTTCTATCTTATTCTAATATGGAAAGAAACCATTAGATTTTGATGTAAATCCTCAGGGTTCTGGAAAACATCAACTGGGCACAAATATCATGCTCTACAAATTTTAAGAAACTGGTCACTTACATGTCTAAAATGTTTTTAGATTTGTTGAAAAATAATGAATTGTACATAATTATAAAGAAGAAGGCTGAAGATGTCGTCAAACTATAAAAATATATAAAACACGTATATTCTTATCAGAGTTCATTATAAAACTGACGAAGGGTTGATTCTTGTATTGGAAGGAGCAAGGTGCAACACGTATTTATTTTATTAAATTTCTGTAGTATTTCACCAATATACCATTGTAAATGACTTAGATTTTGTATGTCTGCGAGTTAATCGAGTTTTTATGTTTGTGTATTTCTAACATCTCTAGTGTAAGTCTTGATATTATCTGATTCCGGGGATTATCTTCAATCGACTCTCTTCCTTTGTTTAAATAGATTGTCTCATATAAATCACAGTTTTCCCATGGCAAGAGTCAAATTCCTAACATTTTTTCAAAAATGATGTGAGATGATTATCCTTCTTGTGAGTAACTTAATCCCCTTCTTATCAATAAGCTCCATTATTTCAATGCCATTTAATCCCCGCATGATTTTTGCGCGGGTGACATTTTAAAACTCCGTTGCAATTGTACTAACGAGTTGTTGTCAATATAAGAAGTATGCATCAGTCTCTCTATGACGGCGACCACACAGCCCGAGCACTCCTGCGAGTTGCTGACGAGATTAATCCTCTTAAACGCGCCGGAGTCAGGTTGCGAATCATCGACGATCTGACTTCAAATCCTAGGATTTTAATCAGTCGTACATGAGTTACAGCGTGCTATGTTAATGCCTGCTTGCGGCCAACGGCGCTTGGCGTGGCGTGGCGCGGCTTCGCGATTGTTTCAGATGTTTGCGGAAACAAAACACAACGGATTTTCTATAGATCGTGGATTATTTTTAGTTCTGGTTTGTGGTTATCTACCTCTGGACACCAGTTCAATCCGTTATATAGATTCTATAATAAAGGAGCTGAGCTGTTTACATAAATTTATGTCCATATTTTCAACAACCTCCACTTTTGATATTTTATTGTTTCAGGAATAGATTATTTTATTCCAATTACTACTTAAATGAATATTTGCTATTTCATGTTAGTTGTACGTAGTTTTAGAAAATGAGTGCGAAGAATAAAAAAGTCTGGTTTTACTTTTCAATAAATAAAAATCTGATGTGGCCAACACAATGACTTCCGTTTAAATAAATTTTTATTTATGTAAATATTTAAAATTTAAATTGAGGGATAAATAACCCTCTAAAAATTGTTAAAAACTAGAAGAATTTACCTTATAAAAAAAACCTTACAATATCTCAATTTCATGTAGTTAATTATATCAAACATGTTCGCGGAATACCGCACTTACATACCTGTCAATAAATGCAAAAGCGCGATCAAAACTTGTAATTAAAATTTCATTACTTGTGGATGGACGACAGCAGCTGAGATTTAGATAGTACGGCGTACACACTTCAACAATTATCTTTTCTAATTTCATGGTTCTAATTGACACTTTTATCAGACTTCCTCGTTGGATATTTGCCCGATCTGACTAACTGTGTCCTGAAAGCTTCTTGCAGTATTTAATTCACTATCAAGTAGCGACGAATGAGTGCCTTCAAGATAATTATACCAAGAAACAAGTAGCTAAATTCCAGGTTTATTTTCTTCATTTTCTAAGAGTCGAGAGTTTAAAGTTTTGTTTGGAAAGGGGTGATTTAGATTTTAACCTCCCGCTACCCTTCGTAAGGGAGGTATAGAGATCGTGCTAAAAATCGCATATCGAGATTTTGGTAAATCACCACGTTTTAAGGTCCCTACAATCCAATTTTAACATTTTCACGATGATGCCTGTGTGTATGTGTGTGTGTGTCTGTGGATCCTCTTTATGCTCTAACTCAAATATTATCGTTCAGAAAATTTTGAAACCTTGTATTTCTACCTTACTCTTATATGGAAAGATGCCATTAGATTTTGGAGTAAATCAGATAACCAGAAATGGCACTTTACTGGAAGCTCAAAATAGTTTTTCTTTTTCTTGGAAAAATACATTTAAATGTTATTTTTTCGAGATTTATGTTATATAGTAGTTAAAGATTATTAAATTTCTACTAGTTTGCATTAATACTTTTTCTATATATTTTATGGACAAATATAAAACTATCTATAATTTTAATCCCGGAGCTTACGCATTAAACACAACTCATACACATGGTTACACAATTCAGATCTCAAATGTTTGTAACTGACAGATATATTTCATTGTCAACAAACTAATCATTTCAAATAATAATATTAAGGTTTTAAAAACAAAATAGTAAATGGAATAATAATTATATGGAAAGGAACTTAATACAGTTTCCAGCATAAAAACATGTATCAACACGGCATATTACCCATCGATGGGTGAGCCAATCCGCTTTGTACGTAGATGTCGGTAATAATGGTAACATATTTGTTCTGTGTAGGCGTATACCCGGCGTCACTTCACGCGAATCTTGCAACCAGGTTCGATTCCAAATATGTTAGAATTTTAAATGACACAAAATTGACCCCTGTGGTGCACTCTCCACGCCAGCAATGAATATAGGTAAGTATATAAATAAATATATCATCACGGCATATTACCCATTGCTGGGTCTGCCAATCTGCTTTGTACACAGATTTCGGTAACGATGATGTCATATATGTACCGTGCGGGCGTTTACCAGGTGTCACCTCACGAGCACTTTTTGCTGGCGTGGAGAGTGCACCACAGGGGTAATTTTTGTGCTAATTAAAATTCGAAATATTTGGTCGGTATTTAAATTAAATTAAATTTAAAGTATTTACATGAATAAAAATTAAAATAAACGGGAGGTATTGTGTTGGCCACATCAGATTTTTATCTACCTAGTCGCGAAACAAAAGACAAACGATTATAATATTTGACAATTGTTTTAAATTTAAAGTGTTTTGCAGTTTCTACTATACTTAGAATATGTGCTGCATCGAGTGGTCAAGCATTAATGTCTCAATAATACGCTGATAATTCAGCAAAATATTCTTTCTTCGGAAAGATTTGCTAAAGTTATGCTGGTTAAAGTGCAGCATAAACAGTTCATAATCCTGCAAGTGCATTGCGATTGCACATTGCACTTGGTATCATGATCTGCAATGCAGCCGCTTCTAAGAACAAAGTCATACGCGTCACTTCATCGATAACATCTCAACGTTCGCAAACGTTGTTTCTCCTCCGAAACATAAACAGACAACGGCTATCACAATCACAAAGAAGATTTCACACAATATTAATGTCTCTCTTCCACGTATCTAAATCTTACTGATCAATAATTTAAAACATCTTAATAAAAGAATACGTATAGAAAGTGATTTATTATAAACCGTATTTCAACGAGAAATTCTATTTGATTTGTGGATATGTGGATTCTAACAATAAATTCTGATCGAGACATGTTTTATTTTATTTGTATGTCTAGTATGTGTGGAATGTTTTCTTAAAGTAGGGCATTGTTTTTATGGAATTTTTGAAAAAGGTGAAGTAGTATAAAAACATGAATATCCAAAAATGGTTATATTGACTATTTTTAAATACAAAACGATTGAGATTATTTGTAATTCTTAGCCGTACAAGATATTCCAATATAAAATTGAACATACACAATAAATTCATTGTTTCGAAATAGCAAACTGTATTTAACTACCTACTTTTCGCTTCAAAATATTCATGTTCTGGTAATGTTTGGGTAGTTAACCCTTAACTGTAGCTGATTAAATAAAGGCTTTTGTCTTATTTATAAGCCAAATCCTAAAACTTTATAGTCTCATTGTGTATGTACATTTTTTAACATTAAAAATATTTCTCTTTAATTTTCTCTCTTAATTGGAAATAAAAAAATCTGATGTGGACACCACACGACTTCCTTGTACAATTATTAAACCATACATTTTTTTTAATAACTAAATTACAAAATATTAATTTTAACTTCAAAACAGTAAGATATATAGCGACCATAATCTAACCCGGTTCTTTTTAAAGAGCGTTTTGATTACAACAAAGAAATATTTGATTACAACAATGAATATGACTAATTTCACAATAAAAATATAATATTTGTTATTGTACGAATCATAAAATTGCACGTATTTAACGTAATTTGACATGAACATTTTTTTATGTTTTTGTCCTAATCCATAGCAAGCTTTATTACAAAAACAAAAAAGTATATAATTTTTAAATTTACATATCTCGCTTATACAAAGGGTTAATTTAATAATACTTGATGTGCTAGACGCAGAAATTAGTTCTCTAAAACTTTTATTTGAAGCATTTATTTCTAAAATCAAAATGAAATAATTTTATTCAAGAAAAACTGTTAACAACTTCAAGTAACGTACCACTTCCGGTTAGCCTATTTTAACCAAAATCTATTATGTTATTTCGATTGACATAAAAGTCTTGTATACCAAATTTGAAAAGTTTTGGATTATATTTTAATACAGTTTTTCATTAAAATCTTTTATAGGCTTCATGTAAAGTGCCACTTCTGGAAATTGCGTAATAACCAGAAAAGGAGGTGCACAACTAGATGTTATAGGAGTCCTAAATACAAAATTTCAACTTTCTACGGTTTACCGTTTTTGAGTTATGCGAGATACGTACGTACGTACAGACGTCACGACGAAATTAGTCAAAATGGATTCAGGGATGATCAAAATGGATATTTCCGCTGAAATCTGAAACCCGAAATTTTTCGCGATTACAATACTTCCTTTACTTACGTACAAGGAAGTAAAAAATCTGATGTGGCCAATTCAATACCTCCCGCCATTTAATTTTTATTAATTTAAATACATTTACCTATTGGGTCTCATAGCGGCTATGCCTGAGTGTCTGGTCGCGAATCTGGGGAACTGGATTCAATTCTTACTATCAAATATTTCGAATTTTAAATGACACAAAACTTACCCCTGTGATGCACTCTCCACGCCAAAAATAAGTACCCGTGAGGTGACGCATGGTAAACGCCCGCACGGTACAAACATGTCATCATCATTACCGAAATCTGTGTATAATGCAGATTAGCATACCCAGCAATGGGTAATATGATGTGATAATACATATTTATTTATTTTCTTATTTAAATACATACCTGTATATTTACTAATACTAGAAATTATGTATCTTAAGTTCCTTTCCATATAACTATTGTTCTACTTACAATTTTCTTTTTAAAACGTTATTATTAATTTGAAATTATGTATATTAAGTTCCTTTCCATGTAACTATTGTTCTATTTACAATTTTCTTTTGAAAACGTTGCTGTTATTAATTTGAAATGATTATTTTTTTGACAGTGACATTTATCTGTCAGTTACATACATTTGAGCTGAACTGTGTAACTATGGAGTTGTGTTTAAAGCATAAGCTCCAAGATATAATATTTATTTTATTTTATAAATTTATCCATAAAATATATAGAAAAAGTATTAATGCATACCTGTGGAAAATGAAATAATATTACCAAGGGTAGCGGGAGGTAAAAATAAAAATTACCTACTTGTAATGATCAAATCACGATAAAGCTAATCTTTACTTTTCGGTACGTGTTACTACAATATTTCATCTCTGCGAATATTTGTATTATCTGTCAAAACTCGGCGGCAATTTAGTGTAATTTCTTCGAACATTCAACTCTTACATAACAGTTCGGAACTACACAAGAATCTCAAGCGCAAATACGCGTGAAGCGAACATATTTTGCGCCTCATCTGCTGCGCAGCTTCCGTCATAACGGCGAATACCAAAACTTACGGTCGGTTGACCAGAGAACACTCGTATATACGCCCGCGAAGCCACCTGGTTTCCAGCGCTCGCGGCCAACGGTTTACAATGTTTATCTGCGCCGAAATTACCGTGATTACTAATTCCCAGTACAACAAAGCCGGCGTCCGGCGACAGTAATTGGAGTTACTCATCGGAATTAACGGTCCAAGCAGGCCACTTGCGAGCCCTGGGCGCAGGAACGATGATGACGGAGTCCGATCGTTCGCTCCATTGGAATTATGCTCCCGAACGAGTCATCAACATCGGAAGTTATGTTTGGTATTAATTCAAACGCTGTACTGGTAGTAGTGATACCGTTGGAGGAATATTTTGCTGATAGAAATGCCAGATATGAATAAAATATGAAATACTATCTACAGAGTGAATGTTTCAATAGTCAAGGACTCTACCATGCTTTAAATTAAATTTAATTTGAGCGATATGTAGTAATGCACAAACCAAGATGTCTTGTCTTTGTGACAAGGCGAGCAATAATAAATAAATAACTTTTATACACTCTTCTAAATTATAGTTTCAGGATCAATATTTCAAGTTTGTTATCTTTGTTAGTCAAATAATTATCATTTTTCCCAAAGCCATTTGTTTAGAATGACTGTTAACGGACTAGAAAGTTATTTGTTGACAATTAAGTTTAGAAATTATTGCAAGCCTACGTGCAGGGTTATTTTGATATGGATGCCATATAATACCCTCTTTAACCCCTCAGAAATAAGCCTCTCATGAAAGTAACGCTTTGTTTTAGATAGTCTGTCTTAGATACTCGTGTCGACGAGACATGTAGTCTGTGTTTTAGTTTTTGGCGTGGTCTAAACGTCCGCCTGCTGAATTCCAATGTAACTATTTAGTTTATTTCATTTAGTTATGTTTAGTTTAGTTCAAGAATGTTTGTGTCCATAATATAAGTGTTCATCGGCCATCAAAGATAAGTGCGAGTGAGTGTATGTTCGTCCTCCGTAATCAAGTGGTGGTCGACCATCCAAGCGACCACCAGTTAGTGAAAGTTGTCATCGTTGGTAAAAGAAGTAAGACCACCATTATCAGAGCTTCTGCAACACACCCTTCGTGTTACATCTTGCTCAGTAATTTATTGTCTTGCAAATTTCTTGCAGGCTTCATTCGTGTCTTGATAGCAAAACTCTTGCTTATTTCTTGTTCTTGATAGCAGGGGAATTCCCCGAGCTCTTTAGTAGGCCATTCAAAAATTTGTATAAATTTATAAAGGTTATTATTTTCCCGAAAATGCCTCAAACTTCACCTCTAGTACAGAAGAAAATACTTTAAGCATCTTCAATAAAGACGACTTAAATTTTGGTCAGATATTTAATCAAACAACGAAACAATTTCTTGCACATCCAGATGGAGACAAGAACCTAATGATTATTTCAACTCTAGACCAATGAAAAAACAAATATTCTTGACTGGTGGAGGAATCATGAGTTACAGTAAAAATTTTGAAAGATGTCCGATCAAGGTAATCTACGAATTGTATGAATTCAGATTTTTGCTCCGCCCATTCTGACAAATTCAGTAGTGTCGTTTGCTCAGTTTTTATGAAAGTACATAAGTTACGACTGTTATTTTATTATTATAAAAATATGTTACAATAAAGCCATTCAAAATTCATAAATAAATCAACTGGTACGTTTTTTAGCAACTATGACCACTTTTAATTCAATTAAATTGTTTACTAACATTTAGGAAAACTGTGTAAATTAAGTAATATTTACAATTTTATTAGTGTAGCGATGGAAATTACATAGAATCACAACTTTTTCTTAGTTCGCGTTCAAAAAGTGAATTGTGTTCAACTATTTTTTCCAAAAACAGTGTTACAATGAACAATTTTGTTCAATTGTTTTTGGGGTTTTTTTTGTGACGTTCGTCTAAGTGACAAACACGTATATTTCATTTTAGTTATCATAACTTGTTATTAAACATGAAAAAATACTGCAATTATATTTTTTATATTAAAATCATTACATCAAACAGTAAAGCACTCTTTTATATTTGTTGTTTTATAACATAACCTAACTTATAAATAACTATTGTCAAAATGTCCAATGTCAAAATAAATTAAATATCAAATGTTTATTGAAATTGTAATTGTTACCAACCTTGATATTTTAATATTTCTTTAAATAATAATTTTGAAATAAGTTTTTTTTTATTATATCATTCATTACTCATGTTACACTGTGCCGAAAGGTTAAACAATAAAATAATGTTATAAATTACATATACTGCATTATCATTTTGTTTTCCCGGTTCCAGCAACTTTAAAATCGGCGTATTATAACATCTATATTTTGTGTGTCTATATAAAACAAGAAATCTTGTTCTTGCTCCATGCTAGTCTTGTCTTGTTTCTTGCAACTAAACTCTTGTTCTTGTAGCAAGAACAAGAATCTTGTGAAACACTAACTATATGATTTTTTAAAAGTGAAATTAACCATCGAAATGCAGAATAGGTCCGTTTATACACAACCAATTTCATTTTGGTCAAAAATTGACAACACAGGTTGATGTATTCTTATATAGGATATCTTTTTTATGGAGGACTGAACAACAAGTAGTCAATCCGTGTCATCACTAATGACTAGATCCCGAATGAAGATAGTTGTAAGTATTTGGGACATGCATGTAGTGTTGTGCTACACGCAGCGCTGCCATGCTGCTTTTATCTCCGCGGAGATCAATGCTTGATGCCCGATCCTGCTTTGCTTACTGTTTGTTGCAGTACTGCACCAGCTCCAACTGCACAATATACTTCCTATTTGCACCTGTTGTGTTTGTCTTACAGAATGTTATGTTTCACTAACAGCTTACTGTAATATCAACAACAATATCAAGTAACAACAAGCAGAAACTTAAGAAGACACTGAATTACATTATACTTTTCTGTGTAGTTTCTCGCTATATTTCTAAAGTTCATTTCAGTTAAGAATAAAATGCCTTCTATATTTAGGTTGAAAATATGACGAAGTATATAGGTGTCTCTACATAGCGATCTACAGAACTATATACTATAATTGTTAAATTAGAGAAAAGTTGCCACAATAGAAAACTATTTTAATGCATAAATACAAAAATGTAAATTTTGTAGTTTTTACCTCTCGCTAAGAGAGGTATTGGATTCATGCTAAATATCGCATATCCAGATTTTAATGAATAAGCATGTTTTAAGGTTCCTACTATCCAAATTTAACAATTTTTACGATGATGTATGTGTGTGATGTGTGTGTGTGTCGACATTGGAAGGACGATTTCTCAAAAACTATAAAACTTAATATCAGTTTAACTACGTATTTCTCAATTGGACATTAATGGGAAGAGTTGAAAAGGTTCTGGTAGCAATTGGACAACCAGAATTAGCAGATTCTTAAAAAAAATCTTCTAAATATTATTTTATGAAAATTTTTGTTCTTGCTTAAAGAAGATTAAATTCTCTATCTGATACATATAAACATTTTATTATATCTCTTATTGATTTAGAGATAAACGAATATAATATATAAAATAATCTATTGTAATAAATCTCATAACCCAAAGAATGCTATGGAAACCAATTGAAAAAATAAAATGTTCGTAACTGATGGATAAAAGTGTCAGTAATCCGGAGACATTACTGAAGACTTTTTCTGGGAAGTACATACATATATTATTTCTAATTGTATTAAAAGTTAAATATTTAAAATTATAGGTATATTACATATACCCTTCAAAAATACTGTCAATCCCGACAATGAATTGAAAACATTTCGAAAAATTAGTAAGACAAAATTTCTTTATAGATTGAATTTAAATTTAAAAAATCTAAATATAAAAAATAGATGTAAGTAGAATTTTTGGTGTAGAGTGTAGGAATACAAGAAATGTTAAATACAATAGGGCGCGAGCAGTCATGTGACTTCGTTGGTGTTGACAAATTAACCACGTGAACTTAGGAAATCTTGAAATTTTAAATGAAAAAATTATGATATTTGACATCTATATACATAATTACTAGTTGTCATTCTGACACGGGCCCCCATATCTGCTTGTTATGCCAACAAAGTCAAATGACTGTCTCGCGCGCTATGCCTATGTAACCAAAAATGGAAATGGCGAGAGGTATTGTGCTGGCCACAACAGATTTTTTTATTTTTGCAGATAACTGCCAAGTGTGATTTTGGTTTGCAGGCTCTTTAGGCCAATTTTTTATGTTCTTTCAATGCTCACAATTTTTTATCACTGTTGGATTTCGAATTTTGTCGGTTTTATTTTTTTTTGTGCAACCGGCCGCGAAATAGGCATTTCGCAGCCGCAATATAGGCCACGAAATTGAGTAAACAATCACTATGACTTTTTCAAAACTAATTGTTTTGTTTATCAAATGTCAATTCCATAGCTACCTTGAAAGCCAACTTTCAATTTACAGTGAAACTGTTTAAAATTAATAAAATTTGTAATTACATATTTTTTACGGTTGCACAAAAAATATTGTGTACACCTTGTCCGCGAAATCCTTTAGCGTCCTCGAGATTGTCTTGCCTCGGCCGCAAGCGGCCTCGGCGACAATTTTTCTCTCGGTACGCTAAAGAGTGATTTCGCGGCCTTGATATACAAATAACTATTAATGTCTTTGTCTATGAGTCTATAAACCTGCGGTTCCCAAACTGTGTTCGTAAAAATAAAAGAAAGATAAAGGTGAATATTTAATATATTTATTTAAAGAAAATTGCATCCCTAATTCGTGTGGAGCCAAGCGATTTTGCAAGTCTGTCTGATTGAGACCTGCTGCTGAAAACAGTCTTTTGAATTCCACAGAATTCATCGCGCCAAAAAATCAACGTATTCGTTTCTCTTGCCTATTAAGGGCTTTCAAATATCTCTCGACTTTGTGGGAATCAGGGATCAGGTGTCAGGTGCTAGAGGATTGGTCGATGAAACGAAATGTTGGAATTCGTTTATGTATCACAGAAAAGTACTGTCGGTATTACTAACACTGACAGTTTCTTGTTGATTTTAATTAACTCATTACGAAATGTTAACATTGTTTTTGCATCAAGCCACATATCTATAAAATTGGCTAAATTTTCTTAATTAAAAATTTGGCATGAATCTAGACGAAAAAAGTATGTGATTCAGACTTAAAAAGAGACATATTCCTCCGCAGTCTGGTTTTAAAAAGATTAATAACTACAACGGCGAGCAAGACCATTAAACTTGTAGCAAACACAAAGTAAATTGTAGTACACGAAAAATCTTCCGAGAAACAGTAATGGCGTATTCGGAACAAAAAAAGTATTTGGTTAGGTCGTAATGGTGTAATGGTTCAGAGCCAGCAGAGCAATGTGTCATGGCCTTCGGACGTGAGCGCGAAACGACGACGTGAAACATGATTTAGGAGGCTGGAAGCCGCTTTGCGGTAACAGGAAATCGTACACTTGCTGTTGCTGTATCCAAGCCAAATCAAAACTGCTACTTCCGACAAATATATTTCACACTTTTATTTCTCAGGAAATTCTAAAAGTTTTTGCAAATACTATTGTTATTGGTCGTTTACAAATCTGGTATTTTGAGGATGGATTGAAATATTTGCTCCATTGATACTGCAATATTCCATAATACCGGTCTTATAAAATACTTCACCCTAATCTACAAAATATCCCGTTACAACTGCAACAACTTCAGTGCACGGAAATTGGTACCCTCCCAGGAGTTTTTTGAATCTAATAAAACGATCAAATAAATTTCAGTTTCTTTATTTTTATTTCTTCACAAAGTAAATGTAACAATTTCGATTAATATTGTCATGTAATAAATCTTTCAGAACTCATATTTTAATAAGAATGATACAACCTTTTTTAGTTTAAATTCTGTTATATTTATTTAAATAACGACGTTTCAGCAATATAACTATTGCCTTCTTCAGGAATGAACATGAACAACAAATCAACAAATACAAATAAAAAAAAAATCTGTTGTGGCCAGCACAATACCTCTCGCCACTTCCTTTTTTTGGTTACATAAGTATAGGGCGCGAACAGTAATGTTACATTTTTGGGCTTCACAAGCAGATGTGTGGGCCCGTTTCACAATGATAATTAGTAATTATGTACATAGATGTCAAATGTTAGAATTTTTCATTAAAAATTTTAAGATTTTCTAAATTTACGTCAATTTATCACCAGGAGTTTAAAATTTACTTGTATGCCTTAGATATTTAACATTTAATTCTGCTCCACATGGAATTGGAAAATCACTAAATTTAGAATGAGAACTTTATACATAATTACTAGCTATCATTCTGACATGGGCCTCCATATCTGCTTGTCAAGGCCAACAAAATCATATGACTGCTCGCTCCCTATTGTATTTAACATTTCTTGTATACTCTACACCAAAAATTCTACTTACGCATATATCTATTCCATATATATTTAGATTGTTTAATTTTAAATTCATTTTTGATGAAGAAATTTTGTCCTCTTCTAATTTTTCGAAATGTTTCCAATTCTATTAATACATTAAGAAATAATATAATGTATGTACTTCCCAGAAAAACTCTTCAGTAATGTCTTCGGATTTCTGACACTGACATTTATCTGTCAGTTACAAAAAAATTAAATTTTCAACTATTTTCCATGGCCATTCTTTCGGCTGTAAAATTTATTATAACAGATTATTTTACATATTATATTTCTTTTATCTCTAAATCTATAGAATATATTATAAAATATTTAAATGTATCAGAAAGAAAATTTATTTTTCTTTAATATTATCAAGAAAAAATTTCAAAAAATATTATTTAGAAGATTTTTTTCAAGAATCTTCTACTTCCGGTTGTTCAATTGTTACCAAAACCTTTTCAGATCTTCCCATGAATGTCCGATTGGGAAATACGTAGTTAAACAAATTTAAAGTCTTATAGTTTTTGAGTAATCGTCCTTCCAACATCCTACATACATACACACACACACACACACATACATCCACACACACACACACACACACACACACATCATCGTAAAAATGTTAAAATCGGATTGTAGGGACCTTAAAACGTGCTTATTCAATAAAATCTGGATATGCGATTTTTAGCATGAATCCAATACCTCTCTTAGCGAGAGGTAATAACAGGAAATTACCTCGCCAGTTCCCAAAGGACAACAATAATCGAAATAATTAGATATAGAAAGATGACTATCCAAGGTGTTTGAAGAAAGAATATACAGCCCTTTATGTAGCAGTAGCTTAGCAACATTTCATGTTAGAAAGAGAAAGATTATTTGACAAATGTATTTCTAATTTATGTTGTATGACAAATATAAGTAAATTGGTGACATTACTTTCTAACACACTACATATAAAGCTGGATTCAGAGATTGCGTAGTACACACAACATAGGAATACACAACACAGGAAAACATAGAAACTTAAAACCAATTCAGAGATTGTACAGAAAACATAGAATTGTTGTATGTAGATAACTTCATGTCAGTATTTGTTGCTGATTTCACAAGTTTTATTTAGCTGTCACTTTTTAAATAATTATAATAAACACAACTGCAATACAAAATAACTTAAAAGTTGTCTTAACCAAATTTCAAAACAAATGTTAGCTAGTTGTCAACATTAACGCGCTGTAGAAGTAGGCGTGGTTTAATTACGAATACTCACGAAACATAGCGCACATGGCCGAACATGGCAAAACATAGCTTGAAAATAAAATATGGCCAATTTCCCGTGTTATGCTGTGTTGTGCTATGCTATGTCTGTAACTCTGAATCAGTACACGCTTTTCCGTATGTTCATTATCTATGTTTTTCTGTGCTATTCTATGCTATGTTTACTACGCAATCTCTGAATCCAGCTTAATAATGACGGTTGTTGTAGAGTTACATATATCTAATTATCTACTACACTGCCCTCTATTATAATGTTTACCCAGTGGCGCGACGTTTAAATTAAATTATTATTCCATGGTTTATGTAAGTTTATGTTTGTGTTTTTTGCACAAACACAAATGTTTGAGGAAGGCATTATTTAAAAAAAAACAATTTTCAAATAAATTACACTTATTTTTTTCAGTTACCTACATAAATATTTCATGTTGCACGCCTATGCATACGAAAAGCAGTGAAGTAATATTATAACAGACGACTTATAAATGACCTTGAATAGTCATATTTCGTGAGCCAAACTATATGTGTATTGTTTTCCATGCTAAAATAAGAAAGCATGATTGACTTTAATTTTTTAAACTATTGCGCCCCTCCTGTAGAAAAAACATGAGCCATCACTGCTGACCCTACTAAGGAACTATCTTTTTCTGAATCAAAAACCCAGCATGCCGACAAGACCATTATTCTAGCCTTTTCCAATATTTTTTTTGCATTGTTGCTAAATCACGTAAATCAACACGAAACATAAAAATGTTAAAATACACGGTAATGTATACGTACTATGTTGACAATTCCACATTATTTTCTGAGTATAGTTACGACATACGTGGAGAATACTATACTCGTATTATTATGGTGTTCGAAGTATAAGCGAAGTCTCTTGTGTAAGGGTCTATACGAGTAAAACGTTATCTCCTCCCGCACTGCATTCGCCTGAAGCGGTCCGCGTTTATGGCCATAATTAATATTCCCGTCTTGGCTGACTTTAAATTTTAGACGAAATATGTTTTGTTAATTGCGCCGTCAGTCACGGCAGCAGCGGCAGTTAAGACCAGGATGAAAATCCTCACTTTATGATCCCAAGACGGTAGTTAATTATACGTCCGTGCGTGCGTGTTAATGGAGGAGACTAACCAAGGCGAAGGCTCCGCCACCGCGCCAATATTTAAATATCGCTGTAATTAATTAAACGCGCACGGTGGATGAAGCCCGCGGCTATCTCGATGTGAAAGTGGTTCCAATATAGAGTGAGATGTCCGTGTGAAAAGACCAGTGCCATGTGGGCTACTGTTGCCTTATTGTGTTGGCTACTTGGCTTTGCTTGTGGTTTCACTTTTGATTTATTGGATTTCTATACATCACACTCAGCTTATCAATATAACAGTTAGAAAACTTTAATACAATGCCACGAAAGAAAACATTTTCTATTAACGAACTTTTGTCTTTTGTATCTTGTTTTATCCTTTGGAAGAATTCCATCTTTGTATTTTGTTTTCTTTTTTACCTCTCGCTAAGAGAGGTATTGCATTCATGCTAAAAATCGCATATCCAGATTTTATTGAATAAGCACGTTTTAAGGTCCCTACAATCCGATTTTAACATTTTTACGATGATGTCTGTGTGTGTGTGTGTGTGTGTGTGTGGATGTGTGTGTGTGTGTGTGTGTGTGTGTGGGATGTTGGAAGGACGGTTACTCAAAAACTATAAGACTTAAAATTTGTTTAACAACGTATTTCCCAATCGGACATTCCCGGGAAGATCTGAAAAGGTTTTGGTAACAATTGGACAACCGGAAGTAGAAGATTCTTGAAAAAAAATCTTCTAAATATTATTTTTTGAAAATTTTTCTTGATAATATTAAAGAAAAATAAATTCTCTTTCTGATACATAATGTTTTGGTAACAATTGGACAACCGGAAGTAGAAGATTCTTGAAAAAAAATCTTCTAAATATTATTTTTTGAAAATTTTTCTTGATAATATTAAAGAAAAATAAATTCTCTTTCTGATACATTTAAATATTTTTATACATATTTTATAGATTTAGAGATAAAAGGAATATAATATATAAAATAATCTGTTGTAATTAATTTTACAACCGAAAGGATGCCATGAAAAATAGTTGATAATTTAAATTATTTGTAACTGACAGATAAATGTCAGTGTCAGAAATAATGAGTAATGAATTAAAAATGTACTTGGAGAATCCCTTAGTTCTTGATCTGTGACTATTATGGAGATGACAAGTCTAGGTTGAAGGACTTAAATTTGTTTCAAACATTATGGGACAATGTACACCAGTACTGTAGACTAGAGTAACTTTGAATTGCGAAAAAGCTATCAAATTCTTCTCAAGTAAGTTGTAAATATTGACAAAATTACACATCGATATAAGAATAATCGGAGTGCAATCTATCCGTCACTTTATTAAAAGGAATTAGTGTTATTTAGATATAACAAGTATGAAAAAATAAAATGTAAAAGAAGATATGTAAGAATAGATGCACAATCCAGATATATACATTTTAGACCGCCCAAAATTAATGTTTTTACTAGAAGAATATGAAGAGAAAGTAAACAAAGTTGTTCGAATTGAAAATTGCTGTTACCAGCCTAATATTTATATATGGTAAACTCTACTTTGTAATTTATTGTAACATAATTTATGGTAAATATCTTTATGTTGAGACATGCTATTATTGAATAATAAAGAAGTTTATACGTCATAGATTTATATGAATATATTATTTGTATTTATAAAAATATTCTTTGCTTTATGCATACAGCCAGGTAAAATATACGGCGAGAGGTTATGTGCTGGCCACATCAGATTTTTTCCTTTGATTCTATTATCTTTTTGTAGAGCATAGGACACACATGTGTTTCACCTGCTCCAATAATACTTAGTTGTTTTATACAGATGTCTCTAAACTCTAAAGTGACGTCCGTGCTTTCGGAATTTGAATCAAGAAACTACAACAAATTTTGTGTTGTCCTTCGTTATGAAGTAGTTAATAAAAATGTACATAAGTTTTAATGCTCGCTCCAATATGTTACGAGCAAAGACCGCAAATGCTCAGTAAGCGAAAATTCATTTAAACTTTCAAAGACAGATTTGTTATTATTTTAAACAAACCGTAATACAACCTTACATAGCGCTCAACAGGATGTTCAGAAACAAATAAGACATAGAGAAGAAGTCAAAATAAGTCGAATAGTTTTATACTATATGTGTCCAAAAATGAACTGTTAAAGAGGTCATTTTGTATTAGAAGACAAAAAAAACTGACAAAGATAGTGACCGAACAAAATTTTGTCTATGCAAGTAATATGAAACATTTTTCTTAATTTTTAATTGTTAAGAACTTATTTGAAAATTAAATATTGGTCATGGTCGCAACAACATTTTACTTAGTACAATTATTTGTTGTTTTTTTTTTAATAAAATAAAAACATACCTAAGATCCCATAAAAGGTAAACAAGAAGTCTCATTTCATCGAACTTGTAACTCTTATAATTTCCAGAGATTTTCCTATTTTATTTCTGCAGTTATGAAGAAGCCAAAATGATTTTTTTTATTGATTAGGATGTAGAAAATTTTGCTTTAAAACATCCATTTGAAACTTTTTTGTCTAAAATAATTAGGGGAGCAATGCGCACGGAAAAACTATGTTTCACTTTCCGTGATACAATTGGAAACAATTGAAGATCTGACAAATATTGTATAAAACTTTTCGACTTATTTTGACTTCTCTATAAGTCCCATAAATGTGTTACACTTGTTTCTTAACATCCTGTATATTTCTTAGTTTTATAAACCAACTTAATTATGCCTTGTATCTTCAATTTTTAATTGAAAATTTACCAATGGTATTGCTTAATGAAGTTCCATTAGTAGTTAGATTAAAATGTTGTTCCCCACATAATGATGCATCGGAATATATTATGGAATACAAGTGAGAAATTTGTTCGCCTACTAGATCACAAGATCTGAATCTATTGGATTTCTTTCCTTGGTGCTATTTTGAAAGAAAAAGGTTATGGCGAATCTTGAAGATGTAACACTTTTTTGCGCTACTATGGCATTAATACAGCATACATGCTTCCATGATAAATCTGAGTGTTTATGTAGGAAGCAATCTATTTGATAATAATATATGAAAAATATTTTGTTTTTCAGGTCTATTCGTTTTTAGTAAAGTTTAAATGTTAATATTTGTTTTTATCAATAACTGGATAACAATAGACAATTATAATTTTTCCCAATTTGCAATTGGTTTTAACGCCATGAATAAAATCCCACAATTACGGGCATCATTTTTAAGATACCTGTAAATTATTTCAATCAATACTAATAAAATCAGTTTGTATTTTCCCCCAAAGCAGATTAACATTAATTATTAAATTTTACAAAGTTCGATAGATTTTGAACATTCAAAATAGTCAACAAACTTATACAATTTTCATATTTAATGGTGAACTGCAAAGCCTAGGAGATGCTTAATGATTTGAACCTCGGACAGATACATAGCTAAATCAAAATAAGCAATACTTAGCTGTAGGTGAAAACAAAATTTTGCTATAAGTAATGTTCATGTAGTACATATTAAGCATTACTGAAATTGTGTAACAATCATCTTTCATCGGTGAGTCAATACCTGCTCGACCGATACATTTCTTGACACAAAAATGAAATTTAATGTGGAGTCTTGGGCGAAATGTCACACGGTAGGTGGATGCCGCGTCATAACTCTTGAGTAGCGCGGACCCCGCGGAGCAAGGGGCACGGTGGCGCTGCGAAGACATTCCTCCGCAACCTGTCCAAGAGCAGGGCTCCCGCTCCTCGCTCCGAGGCTTTTTACTGCCGGCTCCGGTTTTTGTGGGCGGCCCCTGTCCAAACCCCCGCGCCATGGACGGCGGGGAAAAAAATCACCGGGGGCTATTGTCGCAAATTGTTTACTGGTAGCATGAATTATTGCTAATTATTCTGACATCAATTCTTGTTCCATTTGGGTAATAATAGGTTGGAAATTTCTTACGGAGATTATATATTCTTGAAAGGTAATCGCAAAGTGCCCGATGTTATACATGTAATCCATACGGACGAAATAAATTCTTATAGGTATATAAAATGAATAAATTGAATACTGCATTATTTATAAAGTTTTATGCACTTTTTACCTTCCGTCACCTCTAGGTAAGGAAGGTATTGTCTTTGGTGAAAAAATTCGGTGGTGAGTTGTCAATAAATAAGCATGTTTTAGGGTACCTACAATACGATTTTACTATTTTTACGATGATGTCTGTATGTGTGTATGTGTGTGTGTGTGCGTGTGTGCGTGTGCGTATGTGAGTGTGTGTGTGTGACCGCGGTTTCGGCCGCACCAATAGTAGAATTCCAATAATTCTTACATATTCCTCTTCCGTACATGCATATGCAGAATTGATTAGATTTTGATTATAATTAGTCAACCGGAAGTACCCTCATTTGAAGATTTTAACAGTTTTTCTTGAAAAAACATTGTTAAATATTATTTACACATTTAATGTTATTGTAAATGTTAACTAATATTCTATTATCTATACGAATTGATTTATATTACATATTCAATGGATATAGAGTTAAAGAATTATAAAGAAATTATATTTTATAAATCATCCAGCTATGCTATATAACCATGGAAATAGCTACAATATTAAAATTCTAACTGACAGAAGTCAGTGTCAATGAAAAGAAAATGAATGTGGCAAAGATAAGGATAATAACTCTAGTGTTAGAAGTTTCTAGCAAGATACAAGAGAGACGATTACATAGGTTTGAACATGTCATGAGGAGAGATGAAGAATATATTGGAAGAAGAATGAATAGCTTAGTAATAGAAGGTTGAAGAAATAGAGATAAGATTGAAGGACTGTATTGCGGAATACTTGAGAGAAAAGCAATCGAATGAGGACGACAAGCAAAACAGAAATAAATGGAAGAAAATAAAAAATAGCGACCCATAACGAATGGGAAAGAAGAAGAAGATGTCAGTTTCAATCACCATTTGCATAGTTTGTTTATGAAATAATTTTACTGGAAATTTACAATATTTTGCAAGAAAATTTATGTATGGAATTTGTACATAATATACACGATTGCGATTGACGGAAGGTATTGTGCTGCCCACGTCAGATTGTAACTCTTTCGCTACTGCGGAAACTTACGTATCCCAGACATTTTATCACTCTGTTGCTTCTATGAGTATATTGTCTCAAATTTACAGACATAAGTTTCTATACCTATTTTTTTTTCTGCGAGAACAAGATGAACTATATTTTATTTCACGTAAGTAAATATCGTTGGTTCTAATAGGGATATATATTCTGCCCTTTGATTGGTCAGAATGGAAACCTAGTCCACAAAAACGAAAAATATATCACCTATTAGTTGTCAGTTATCAAATAAAATCAACAGAATTAAGTTATGCTTAACCATGTTTTGTTCTAGTTTTTAATATTCATTCTTATACATTTTTACAGAGAAAAATATTTATTGTTGACGTTCGGTTTCACGAATTTAAATGATTTATTTATGCATGTAAAAACGGTTGGCTCTTAAGCGCCATATACTATTTTCTTATGGAATTAAAGTATAAGAATTTTAGTGGAAACGCAACTTCAAATTGTAGGTAATAAGCGAGAGAGAACTTGAAGTGTGCCGTTTTATGTCCTTGCCAATGATCGAGCGTTCATCTCGTTTTTATAGTCAAGCAAGCGATAAAATTGCTTATAAACTTTTCAATCGCTTGTAGTTACCAACGAATTAATAATTAAACAATCTTTTTTCAATAATACTCATTAATTTATGTATATTTTCACCGTCTCATGTAAAATAGTTAAATTTTGACTATGGTATAGTAATAGAACCATTGTATAGTAGTTTAATCGCCAGTAATATATTACCGAAGAAAATTTATTGCCGAGAAATTATTCCCGAAAAATATTGATAGCCCTGGAAGGCAATGGCAATTAAAACTAATTACACAGCTATTTATTGGAAGAAATTAATAATAATATAAAATATGTAAAACATTTAAAATTGTCCCCAAGATTAAATTTATTTTTCCATATAGTCATATGTAGTAGGCAGATTGTCAAACCCGCCTTTTTATAAAATGCCTAGACAATTTCAAAATAACTACGCAAATTGTACCTAAAATGAATATATGGACATTTTCACTTGTAATTTTTCTAAACGTACCTAAATAGGCTGCGTTCGGTTTTACGCTCTGAGCGATCTTTTTGCTCAGCTTTACGTTCGGTTAATAGCTCACGGAACGCACAGAGCCCGATCTGTTCGTTCGTTCGTTTGTTCTCAAAACATGGAGCATGTTGAGTAGTTTTCTGGCGCATGCGTATTTAAGATGTCTGTCGCCGGCAATGCAAACAGTGTCTATTATATGAATGAATGTTGTCATTTACGTATGACCAATTAAAAACGTCCATAACCTCTATCCATGCTCCATCCGTTCGATTATTCAAGCTACTGATCGGAAATCGCCGATGAATCTGTCACGTGTTCAGATTGTTCAGAGTGCTCGACAGATATAAAAACGCACCCATAACTTAAAACAAAAGTCACACCCGCAAAACTCGGACCAAAAAACTATAAAACTAGTTTGTATTCTAATACCTAGCGTTCAATTTTCCTTTTGATATCAATAATTTATCGACTAATTTGCATGGGGGAAATTTTCTTTCGACCAATTTTTTCTCGATTAATTTACCGGCGATAAATTTTGTTCCTGCGGTCAATGTTCTTGCAACCAGTTTTCTTCGTGACCCATTTTCCTCGAAATAATTTTTTCGTGTTCAATTTTCACAGGATAAACTTTTCGGACATGATTAAAAAGGACACGGAATTTTAGCAAAGTCGCAGTAGACTTAAAACCAACAGTTCACATATAATCTCTTTTTTTTAATAATTACCTAGCAGTAATCAGAAATGCATGTTTAAAATAAAGAAAATCTTAATTTTTGGAATTGTTTACCCCAAAAGCACGGATATTAAGAAATTCTAACAATCATACTCCTACTGTTTCATCTTTTTCATTGCGTTAAAACGTTACCTTATAGTTATTTAAGTATTAAGGGCAGTAAGTGCACGTTACCGGTTGAGGATTAGTTTGGAGATCGAGACGAAGTCGAGATCTCCAATACATCCGATACCGGTAAGAAGCACTTAATGCCCGCAATGCTTATTATATTTTTTGCACGATCGTCCCAATAATAACAAATTAAAGTTTAGAATTATTTAAAAAATATTTTGACATTTTAAAAAAATTAGTTGTAATTTTTAAGTAAGCTATGATCGTTGTTTTGTTATCGTTAAAGCTTTAAAAATTGTACATTTATTTTTTATTTATGTTATCACATCACTTACTGATCAGTAATTTGTTAACAAAACTTACTGCCTTGGAAACCCTATCGGTAAAGTTTAAAAAAAACCTGATCGTGCAAAAAAAGATTTACACCTTTCATTGTGTTCAAATTCGATTGTAAAGATAGCAAGATATTTAACTAACAAAATGTAAATAGTCTGTAATATCTCTTGACTGATGTATTTCTTATCTGAGTGAAATCAATCCTCCAGTTCCAATGGTCCATATTGGACGCCCATGTTACGTTCGAATTCGAACGTTCTCTGATTTGAGGAAAGGGCAACTGTCGCCTTGGGCCGAACTCTCTCGCCTTGTTCTACCGCCGACGGACAAATTTATCGCTTCGGCTACGCATAAGTTACGCGGCGCGGTGACAACAGACACCACTTTTCGTTCGCGGCCCCTCCCACGCTTGCCAAGGAGCAGAGATTACGATTCTTTCTTCTTTCTCAGTTTGTTTCGTTCGGTTCGGTTCTCTTCTCGTTCTCGTTGTCTCATTAGCAGAGCCGATGGCTGGCGTGTTACTGCATTCCTCAAATGGCTCACGAGACGCCGCTGACCGACACGGACTCCTTCAATTCTTTCTCTCCCAGAAAGAATAGAACACTAGATTCTCTATAGGATAAATACATACGAGTATTTATACCTATTCAAGTATAGATTCCATCTCTAGTAGCATTGACGGATTTAGGGCGACGCAAACTGTTCCCATCGCAAATGACTATCATTCATAATTTATTTTCGCCGATTGACATCAAAAGTACGATTTTGTTGGCAGTTAACAACGATCATGAAAATAATATTTAAAATATTGAAAATAATAATAGTAATTTACGTAACAAGACCTGAAAGTGATAGAGCCAAAGGCGAGCCTTAAAAGCTTGTTAGCCCAGTAAATACGCTTTCAGGTCATGTCGGGAAAATTTTTTTTTTAGACAATTTTCTGAACTAGCTCAGTAATGGATTTTCCGGTCTAAAAATTATCAGAAACGGCTCATTTTTTGCACGATTGCGAAAAAAAATTAATATTAATTCTAAAAAATCGACGAAAACATGTTCAACACCGCAATTTTGCCTTATGGGATGCCGCTGACGTTTATAAGCGACGTCTGATATATTACGAAGGTGCCGCCGACGCTTATAAGCGTTTTAATCGCATTTATGCTTTCAGTTATCCAATCTGGTCGGTATAACAGTTGTACACTTGTATTTAAGCCGGCATTCGAGAAAATGTAAATGAATTTTTGCATCAAGCTAAGATTGTCTAAATAGACACTTACACAAATGCAATTTGCACATAACACATCTAGCGGCACTGTTTAGAAGTACAATACAAAGAATTGTCAGCCATTCACAGCACAGGACTGATTGATAAATCAGCGAGAGGGGTCCGTTTGTACCGAGATGTTCTATCTCTCTCTTGCGTGACATAATTTTTATCAAGGACTTTTCTTTCCATAAAGTATTATTTTTATGGACAGAAACTGCTCCCCGCAATGTGTTATGATATCTGGCAAATTAGCAGTAGATTATTTGCTAATTATTGTCGTAGTTTATTAAATTGTCTGAACTCGTGAGCAAGTAGCAAAGTTCTCAAAATGTTATGAAGAACATTCATGTTTATAGCTAGAATTATAAATCAAATTACGTTTACAGTAGCATACAAAACATGTGTATGCACAAAATTCTGTCTACAAATTTGTTCATAAAATTTTTGTTCAGAATTCTGTCCAAAATTATAGATCGTGAAAAACGGGCTTCAATAATTTGTTTCTTGTTAATTTAGTAAAGAAAAAAGGCCCGTATTACGAACGCACTTTTATGGAGAACATTTATAAAAATCTGATGTGGCCAGCACATAACCTCTCGCCGTATATTTTACCTGGCTGTATGCATAAAGCAAAGAATATTTTTATAAATACAAATAATATATATTCATATAAATCTATGACGTATAAACTTCTTTATTATTCAATAATAGCATGTCTCAACATAAAGATATTTTACCATAAATTATGTTACAATAAATTACAAAGTAAACCTTGTTTACTTTCTCTTCATATTCTTCTAGTAAAAACATTAATTTTGGGCGGTCTAAAATGTATATATCTGGATTGTGCATCTATTCTTACATATCTTCTTTTACATTTTACTTTTTTCATACTTGTTATATCTAAATAACACTAATTCCCTTTAATAAAGTGACGGATAGATTGCACTCCGATTATTCTTATATCGATGTGTAATTTTGTCAATATTTACAACTTACTTGAGAAGAATTTGATAGCTTTTTCGCAATTCAAAGTTACTCTAGTCTACAGTGCTGGTGTACATTATCCCATAATGTTTGAAACAAATTTAAGTCCTTCAACCTAGACTTGTCATCTCCATAATAGTCACAGATCAAGAATTAAGGGATTCTCCAAGTACATTTTTCTTTCATTACTCTTTATTTCTGACACTGACATTTATCTGTCACAAATAATTTAAATTTTCAACTATTTTTCATGGCATCCTTTCAGCTGTAAAATTAATTACAACAGATTATTTTATATATTATATTCCTTTTATCTCTAAATCTATAGAATATATATATATATATATATATATATATATATATATATATATATATATATATATATATTTAAATGTATCAGAAAGAGAATTTATTTTTCTTTAATATTATCAAGAAAAATTTTCAAAAAATAATATTTAGAAGATTTTTTTTCAAGAATCTTCTACTTCCGGTTGTCCAATTGTTACCAAAACCTTTTCAGATCTTCCCATGAATGTCCGATTGGGAAATACGTAGTTAAAAAAATTTAAAGTCTTATAGTTTTTGAGTAATCGTCCTTCCAACATCCCACACACACACACACACACAGACATCATCGTAAAAATGTTAAAATCGGATTGTAGGGACCTTAAAACGTGCTTATTCAATAAAATCTGGATATGCGATTTTTAGCATGAATGCAATACCTCTCTTGGCGAGAGGTAAAAAGTAAATGCGCGCTCCATAACAGCGCTTTTATTATAAAAGTGCGCTTGTAATACGGGCCAGTGTTTATCACAACATAATTTCGAAACAATGACCCGTATTACAAACACTATTATGAAGCACACTTTTACATTATATTTGTATGAGGTTAAATGTCACTATTAACAAAAGCGCCCTCTAAAAATGATTTCGTAAACGTGTCAGTATAATTTTAGGACTGGTCGAATTGGGAAAGGTCCAATTGTGTTTGGTATTCTTCTCTGTGGGACACCCGCGCAAACGGGACTTCGTATCCCTAAGTGCTAATTAGGTGAAAAAAAGTCCTGCATTTTTTACGGACAAGCCAAAGTGATTTGGTGAGAAGTTATGTTCGTATTATTCTTGTTTTTCCTTCCCCGTCTTAGTATTTGAGGATTTCGATGTACTGCTTTAAATTATGCATGCACATACCTGCAAGTAGCAAATTTATAAATTTATTGCATATTTTTCGTATTCCTGTCTCGGATGAAATATTTAATTCCACTTTTCAACGCTTATAAATACCAGTATTAGTTCTAACATTTGACATTTTACACGTGTTTACAAATCTGTCTACGAGCGAACGAGTAAGTCATTCCTGCAATAGATAAAGCAAATGAGTAATTGAAAAACATTAGAGCTCAATTCAGTGGAATATTTTACGCAAATATGTTTTGTTCTCCATTTACTGTTACTGCGGATTTAGCGAACACGTATGTTGTAATATTGAACATTTCAAAAGTACTTTCGGATTAGAAATCTTGCTAGAATATGCATGATAACATATTTGTCTTTTTAAAAAAGTTTATTCTCTTTCTAATAAATAAGAAATCCTTTTTACCTCTCGCTAAGAGAGGTATTGGAATCATGCTAAAAATCGCACATCCAGATTTAAGTGATTAAGCACGTTTTAAGGTCCCTACAATCCGATAATAACATTTTTACGATGATGTCTGTGTGTGTGTGTGTGTGTGTGTGTGTGTGTGTGTGTGTGTGAATGTGTGTGTGTGTGTGTGTGTGTGTGTGTGTGTGTGTGACGTTGTTGGAGACACGATTTCTCAAATTCTATAAAACTAAAGATCTGTGTAATTACGGATTCCTGAATCTAACAGTAATAGGAAGAGTTAAATAGATTCTGGTAACAATCGGACAACCAGAAGTAGTAGTATTTTAACAAAAATCTTCTAAACATTATTTTTTGACAATTTATGTTATTACAAATATTAAAAATCAAAATTCTCTATCCGACACATATTTTTTTTTATTATACCTTCTATAAATTTATAGATATAGATATATGATCTCTAAAACAATCTGATAATAGTAAATCTCACAGCCTGCTCACAGCCCATACATCTCCATGGTAACTACTTGAGAAATTAAAATGTCTGTAATTGACAAATAAATGTCACTAATGTCAGTGTCAAAAATTCAGAGATAGTACTGAAGGCTTTTTCTGGAAACGATATTTAATATTTCTTATTGTATTATTAATTATAAATTTAAAATTATAGGTATATTACATGAACCCTTCAGTAATACCGCCAATCCTGTTAATGAATTGGGCAAACCTGGAACATTTAGAAGAAATGGAGAAAACTTGCTCATAGAATGAAGTTAAATTATTGAAAATACGTAAATAGAAAGATTAGGTGTAATTAGAATTTTTTGTGTGTACAGAAAATGTTAAATACAATACCTATATACATATACCACAATGAAAAGGATGCGAGAGGTATTGTGATGGCCATAACAGATTTTTAGATTTGACATCGTCCGATTTCGAACCTAGATCCAATATTGTCCCACTTTTAAATTTGCATACATACACATACCTACGTAGGTAGTTTCACTATTTACCTCCCGCTACTTTAGTAAGGGGGGTATAGGGATCGTGCTAAAAATCGCATATCGAGTTTTTGGTAAATGACCACGTTTTAAGGTCCCTACAATTCGATTTTACATTTTCACGATGATGTCTGTGGGTGTGTATGTGTGTGTGTATGTGTGTGTGTATGTGTGTGTGTGTATATGTGTGTGTGTATGTGTGTGTGGAAAATTTTGAAACCATGTATTCTACCTTATTCCAATATGAATAGAAACCATTCGATTTTGATATCAATCGGATAACCGGAAATGGCACTTTACTCAAAATAGTTTTCCATCAAAAAATACCTTTAAATGTTATTATTGCATTTTCTACAGGTTTGCATTAATAGATTTTCTATATATTTTATGGATAAATTTATAAAATTATATAAAAATTACATCCCGAAGCTTATGCTTTAACATAATGGTTACACAGTTCAGCTTGAATGTTATTGTCAAATAATAATCATTTCAAATTAATAATAGTAACGTTTTAAAAAGAAAATTGTAAATAGAACAATAGTTATAGGTATGGAAAGGAACTTATACATAATTTTTACCATTAGTAAATATGCAGGTATGTATTTAAATAAAAAAATCTGATGTGGCCAGCACATAACCTCTCGCCGTATATTTTACCTGGCTGTATGCATAAAGCAAAGAATATTTTTATAAATACAAATAATATATTCATATAAATCTATGACGTATAAACTTCTTTATTATTCAATAATAGCATGTCTCAACATAAAGATATTTACCATAAATTATGTTACAATAAATTACAAAGTAGAGTTTACCATATATAAATATTAGGCTGGTAACAGCAATTTTCAATTCGAACAACTTTGTTTACTTTCTCTTCATATTCTTCTAGTAAAAACATTAATTTTGGGCGGTCTAAAATGTATATATCTGGATTGTGCATCTATTCTTATATATCTTCTTTTACATTTTATTTTTTCATACTTGTTATATCTAAATAACACTAATTCCTTTTAATAAAGTGACGGATAGATTGCACTCCGATTATTCTTATATCGATGTGTAATTTTGTCAATATTTACAACTTACTTGAGAAGAATTTGATAGCTTTTTCGCAATTCAAAGTTACTCTAGTCTACAGTACTGGTGTACATTGTCCCATAATGTTTGAAACAAATTTAAGTCCTTCAACCTAGACTTGTCATCTCCATAATAGTCACAGATCAAGAATTAAGGGATTCTCCAAATACATTTTTCTTTCATTACTCATTATTTCTGACACTGACATTTATCTGTCAGTTACAAATAATTTAAATTTGCAACTATTTTTCATGGCATCCTTTCGGTTGTAAAATTAATTACAACATTATTTTATATATTATATTCCTTTTATCTCTAAATCTATAAAATATGTATAAAAATATTTAAATGTATCAGAAAGAGAATTTATTTTTCTTTAATATTATCAAGAAAAATTTTCAAAAAATAATATTTAGAAGATTTTTTTTCAAGAATCTTCTACTTCCGGTTGTCCAATTGTTACCAAAACCTTTTCAGATCTTCCCATGAATGTCCGATTGGGAAATACGTTGTTAAACAAATTTTAAGTCTTATAGTTTTTGAGTAACCGTCCTTCCAACATCCCACACACACACATCCACACACACACACACACACACACACACACACACACACACACACACACACACACACACACACACACACACACACAGACATCATCGTAAAAATGTTAAAATCGGATTGTAGGGACCTTAAAACGTGCTTATTCAATAAAATCTGGATATGCGATTTTTAGCATGAATCCAATACCTCTCTTAGCGAGAGGTAAAAATATATCATCACGGCATATTACCCATTGCTGGGAGTGCTAATCTAATTTGTACTCAGATTTCGGTAATGATGATACAATAAAAGTATTTGAAAAGTTTTAAGATGTGGTTTGGGCGACGGTTGCAGAAGATTGGATGGAGAGAAATAGTGAAGGAATGGAAAAGAGAGAAGAATTTTAAAAGAAATAAAAAGGAATGTTTACTGGATTGGATATATTCTAAGGAAGAATTGTCTTAGACAAGAGAAAAAGGATGAAGAAAATTTGGACAAATAGTGTGGTGGCAGCACTTCCGCTGAGATTTACTAAAGACATAATTCTAATGTTGGTGACTATTTTTAAAACATGTTTTTTAGCATTTAAATCCATTTATAGGCTTCACTGTGCAATGGTAGAAAAAATTCCTGTCGTAGTAATATTTCATCATCTTATCATCTTGAAATTACATCACTCGAATCTTCAATCTCCTGATTACATCTCCAACAGGTGATGTGACCCTGGTACCAATCCAAGCGTTTACACATTTCCCGATGACTCCGTCAGTAAGGCAGGTTGCTTTGCTGTTCAGTGCACTGGTGCTGTAGTACCGACACTACCCGTCACGCTCGTTTATCTGCTAGTTTTCGCTAATGTATCTCGGCTCTTGATCATCTCATCGTGTTCCTTGGATTTGCACAGCTGATCACTTGCTGACAACGTAGACTTGGATGTTGGCTTCGGAAGGAGTGGTTCAATACGTGGTTTTGATGATGATTTGATCATATGATTGATCAGCTTTTGAATTTTTAATAAGAATTCAGGAAGTGATGTATGATTATCGGAAAGTAATTACATTTTCATGTGCAATAACTCGGATTAGAAATTGAAAGGTTTATACGAGAGCTGAGCTCTTATTTTCGAGCATAATGTAGTAAACCACATTTCAAGATTTTTCACATACCTGTTCACACTCAATAACTGATTATCTTCAAAACGCTACAATGGGGAAGTTTAGCGTGATTGGAATTACATGTGAAATATTTTTTACCTCTCGCTAAGAGAGGTATTGCATTCATGCTAAAAATCGCATATCCATATTTTATTGAATAAGCACGTTTTAAGGTCCCTACAATCCAAATTTAACATTTTTACGATGATGTCTGTGTGTGTGTGTGTGTGTGTGTGTGTGTGTGGATGTGTGTGTGTATGTGTGTGTGTGTGGGATGTTGGAAGGACGTTTACTCAAAAACAGTAAGACTTAAAATTTGTTTAACAACGTATTTCCCAATCGGACATTCATGGGAAGATCTGAAAAGGTTTTGGAAGTAGAAGATTCTTGAAAAAAAAATCTTCTAAATATTATTTTTTGAAAATTTTTCGTGGTAATATTAAAGAAAATTAAATTCTCTATCTGATACATTTAAATATTTTATTATATATTCCATAGATTTAGAGATAAAAGAAGTATAATATATAAAATAATCTGTTGTAATAAATTTGACAGCCGAAAGAATGCCATGAAAAATAGTTGATAATTTAAATTATTTGTAACTGACAGATAAATGTCAGTGTCAGAAATAATGAGTAATGAATTAAAAATGTACTTGGAGAATCCCTTAGTTCTTGATCTGTGACTATTATGGAGATGACAAGTCTAGGTTGAAGGACTTAAATTTGTTTCAAACATTATGGGACAATGTACACCAGTACTGTAGACTAGAGTAATTTTGAATTGCGAAAAAGCTATCAAATTCTTCTCAAGTAAGTTGTAAATATTGACAAAATCGGAGTGCAATCTATCCGTCACTTTATTAAAGGGAATTAAGGTTATTTAGATGTAACAAGTATGAAAAAATAAAATGTAAAAGAAGATATATAAGAATAGATGCACAATCCAGATATATACATTTTAGACCGCCCAAAATTAATGTTTTTACTAGAAGAATATGAAGAGAAAGTAAACAAAGTTGTTCGAATTGAAAATTGCTGTTACCAGCCTAATATTTATATATGGTAAACTCTACTTTGTAATTTATTGTAACATAATTTATGGTAAAATATCTTCATGTTGAGACATGCTATTATTGAATAATAAAGAAGTTTATACGTCATAGATTTATATGAATATATTATTTGTATTTATAAAAATAATCTTTGCTTTATGCATACAGCCAGGTAAAATATACGGCGAGAGGTTATGTGCTGGCCACATCAGATTTTTAATCGTAAATATATGAATAAGTATAACTTAAAATGTAATTGAAAGATAAAATTATGTTCCCATTTATTTATAATTAAATAGTTATCATCGAACTTTTATGACGACACAAGTGACTTATGCGCATGCCTAGAAAGGATGGTGAGACATGACTTTTTGAGCGTATGTTGAGGCATTACACTACACACTTCTGCCTAGTTCACGTGGGTTTGTTTACGGTTTCCCGGAGTGATGTTACGAGTTTTTAGTTCGAACTGGGATTGTATTTGTTTTTAAAACAATTATACGAAATACGATACTTAATTTTTATTATTGAATAAAATGATACAATAAATGAAAGAAATAGAAGCAGTCGTTTGCACGCGAAGAACAACAAAAACTATAATAATCACAACACAGAACTGCCATTGCTTATAAACGTCAACATATATGTATGCCATTTTTAAAACTCCCTGTTGCCATGTGAACCCAGCACGCACCTACGTTCTCCGTAAACTTTTGGGACGTCATTATTTTAGAAAAAATATTTTTTGATAAATCTAGACATCTTTGAGTAAAATACAATCTGATGTGACCAACACAATACCTCCCGCCATTTACCTATGGGGTCTCGTTGTCGCGTGCCTGATGTCTGGTCGCGAATCTGGGGAATACGATTCGATCTCGATCAACGCCAAATAATTCGAATTTTAAAGGGCATAAAATTAACCCTTGTGGTAAACGCCCGCACAATACAAACATGTCATCATCATTACCGAAATGTGTGTATAAATCAGATGAGCACACCCAGCAATGGATACTATGCCGTGATAATATATTTATTTGTTTCTTTATTTAAATACATACCTGCATATTTACTAATGCTAGAAATTATGTATTTTAAGTTTCTTCCCATAAAACTATTGTTCTATTTACAATTTTCCTTTTAAAACGTTACTATTATTAATTTGAAATGATTATTTTTTTGACAGTGACATTTATCTGTCAGTTACATACATTTGAGCTGAACTATGTAACCACGGACATGTGTTTACAGCATAAGCTCCGAAATATAATTTTTATATTACTTTATAAATTTATCTATAAAATATATAGAAAAAAGTATTAAAGCAAAATTGTAGAAAATGGAATAATTTTTAATTTTTATAATAACAAATTGAGAAAAAATTGAGCTTCAAGTAAACTGCCATTTCCGGTTATCCGATTGCCACCAAAATCTAATGGTTTCTTTTCTTATAGAAATGCATGGTTTCAAAACTTTCTGAATGATAGTATTTGAATTAGAGCGTAAAGAGGATCCACACACACACACACACACACACACACACACACACACACACTTACATACATACATACATACACACACACACAGACATCATCGTGAAAATGTTAAAAATGGATTCTAGGGACCTTAAAACGTGATCATTTACAAAAATCTCGATATGCGATTTTTATCACGATCCCTATATCTCCCTTACCAAGGGTAGCGGGAGGTAAAAAATACACTAAACTTCCCCATTAGACTCTAGTTAGTCCCAAAATTAATGAACGACGCGTATATTTTTATTAATATTTAAAGGGGTAATAACGTGGTTGAAGTAAAACTATAGTCAGTATTGTTATTTAATACAAAGAATAATATTATCGAAAAGTATGAAAGGGCCTTAATATAAGCTCTCCAAGCACCGTGTAAGCTCTAATTTAAAGTTGCAAGAAGCACAAGCATGTGAACCGTTTCCGGAATTATCGTGCAATTACTGCGTTTTGTTTTTTCAAATCTGACTGCTGCTCTCCACAGCACTAATTGCACGCACGAATCGCGATAACCTTTATTCATTTGTTTTTATCTACCAACGGTCAGATGCTTTCTCATATGAAAACAGCCAAGAATTTCACTCTATCATATCTGCAAGTCGTATATTTATTCTTCTCCAGAGCGCTGCAATAAATATTTATTATATAGATTAATGCATTAATGATCCTTAAGATATACTATAAAGAAGTAAGTACTCGTATTTGAAAGAATTGCCTTATTCTATTTTTGCTCCTTACAACCGTATATTTACGAGTTCTGCTTCCTTAGAAGAAGAATATTAATCAAAGAAGAAGTTGCAGCTATCATTATTGTTTCATGCAAAATATTGTTGTAAAATAACTTTAAAAAATCTGATGTGACCAGCACAATACCTTCCGTCAATCCTGTGTATTCTGTACAAATTCCATACATAAATTTTCTTGCAAAAGATTCTAAATTTCCAGTAATATTATTTCACGCAAATGGCACTTCACCCTGACATCTTCTTCTTCTTTAGCTTTTCTCATTCGTTAGGGGTCGCTATTTTTTATTTTTTTCTTCCATTTATTTCTGTTTTGCGGGTCATCCTCACGTCAAAATTTTTCATTCAAAATTTATTTTTTTGGTATTTTATGATTCCTTTTCTCGGCAACTGAATTCCACACCCCTGATAATAAATAAACCACATGAAATAAGAAAATCATGAAATTTTGAATGAAAAATTATGACATTTGTCAGTTATGGACGTAATTAATAGCTGTCATTTTGACACGGGTCCCCATATCTGCTTGCCAAAGTCGTAGCCGAAACCGCAGTTACATACATACATACACACACACTCTCTCTCACACACACACACACACACACACACACACACACACACACATACATACAGACATCATCGTAAAAATAGTAAAATCGTATTGTAAAGACCCTAAAACGTGCTTATTCAATGAAAACTCACCACCGAATTTTTTGACCAAAGACAATACCTTCCTTACCTAGAGGTGACGGAAGGTAAAAAGTGCATAAAACTTTATAAATAATGCAGTATTCAATTTATTCAGTAAGTACATAACAGCATTTTTTTAATCACACTTTTTATGAAATATTGTAAATAATACTATACGTATATGTGCAAAGTTTCAAGTCGACCATAACAAATATGAGATTTCAATGAGTCCTATTTCAACCACAGTTGGAGACGGACGTGTTTAATTGAAATCCGTAATGATTGCGTAATTTCATTATAAAGGGTGAGTCTGGTAAGACGACCCCCCACTCCCGCCTTAACTTTTTTTTATATTTGTACTTGCAAATGACATTTAGTTCCTTTTGAATTAAAATGCTTTAATTTAAAATTAAATAATTGACTATAGGTTTAAATATCGTCTTTTAAACAAATAATAAATACTCGTAATATTTACTTGAACCCAAGACCTCCCTATCTCTAGTAAGAAGCTTTCCCATTCCCACAGACTTCAAGGATGGTCCTGGGTTCAAATCTCAGTGAAATCCACGGATTTTTCACATTACCTTTCTTCAGAAAATTTAACAAATTTTGTAATCTGTGCTGCACCTAGAAAAACCGTTAAAATTGAAATATTCAAATATTTGTACTTGACACATAAATGTCTGTGTTAAAAAATAAAGTGTTAATTAGTTAGTATGTTCATAAAATATATTTCGAGATACAAGAAATATTATGTATTTTTTATCTGATTTTCTTGGTCAAATCTGGCTAACATTTTAAAATGAATTCGTTAAATTTGAAAGGAATTAATAAAGTATATATTGACTTTTGATAACCAGTTCAAGCTATCTTATTAACCGAAAATTTGAAAGTTGATTATTGTTTATTGGTTTTCATATCTAGGCGATTAGACTCCTTATTTGTAAAGCTATTTTGCTATTTATTCAATTAGAACCAAACAAGTACAAAATATCAATTTTCGAATTTAGAAACTATGATTATTGTTATTAGCGTAATCTGTAATATTAATCTTGAATTTGAATTTCAAACACTTTCCGCTGAGTCACTCGTCATTAACTAATTAATAGAACACAAATAGATGAAAAAGAATTCCTACTTACAGGTTTATAGCTAATAAAAAACATAATCAACACTGCATTATCCATTTGGATTTCAATTAGTAATAGCATAAGTTAACACTAATGTAGAGAAAAAATTTCATTAAAATTTTATTTGTGTCTCTGAATTCCTGCTAAGAATCAGCAGGACGTATCTTGCTAGTAATTAATTTCTAAATTTCTTGGACAAAACATTTTCTGTAGCGATATTTTCATTGATATCTTGATATACTATAAATTTGACTATACATAACGATATAATAAAAATGTTATTATTACCCAAATCTGTTTAAAAATTAATTATTTATTGAATTTATTTCATATATTTTTCACTTTCCCTTTTGATTGCCCTTGACATTCATTCTTACAACACCTCTAAATACAATTACAATTCATATTTCAAGTACCACACCCTCCCATCACACAAAAAACCTACTACGCCACTATTATTTCTCTCCCTAGTACGCATTACCCGCAATCCGAGCTCTGACGTCACGTAACCAAGTAACCTGCTCTTCCTATGTGTGCCGGGCCGCAGACGGGGGTGTCAGACACGCGCTCAGGCGCTCAGGGGCGGCGGCCGACCTTGCTCGCCCTCTGCCGCTCCGCACCCCCGCCGTGCACGCCTCAACAGGTTGTTTGTAAGGGCTGCCGGCTTCGGTTGCTGAGCTGTGGCTGGGAAACGGGAGCATTGACTCGTGGGAGATATCAGCTGTTTGGATGTGGTGCAGGTTAAAGAGGATATTTGATATAGAACGAAACGATATTTGGGACAGGCTTATGCAAGTTTGATAACCTTTTATTGAAGGTGCGGTAGCTTAGTGGTTATAGATCATAAATTATTCAAACTTATGGTCATACTTTATTCTTATAATGCTTATAATATTTAATCTCGATTCAATTTATAAATTAATAAGTACATTTAAACGGCATTATTAAGGTAGTTGTCACTCGAGTGTACCAATTCAAAAACTTGTTCTATGTTCAAAATAAAAATTAAGCTAATGCAGTTTATATTTGCAATAACTTATATTTTCTAACATTATATTATATACACAGATTGCATCAAAATAGTTAAAAAACTGTAATAGATGACAGATTTTTTTATTGTGTTATTCAGTTTCTTTCTTGCATAAAATTGATACAAATTTTCATTTTTTAATAGTAAATTTAACATATCATTAGCCTGAAGATCAAAAAGTTCTTGTTGTAAATTCTAGTGAATATCGTTCATCAACCCCGAAATGAATTTTGAAAAAGATGAAATATTAGTGAATTATTTTTAAAATCATTAAATTGACCCGCAAAATCTTTTTACAATAATACAGCATGGAAAATGAAGAATATTCTGGTTGATATTTAAATCATTTTAAAACTGAATTATGAATATTTTGATAATTTCAAATTCAAACGGCATTAATACAAAATTTCCCAAATTATGAAACTACGAATTTTTATTTATAAAGGGTCATAAAAGGCGTAAAAGTATAATTATTATTGTCAATTATTTTGTTCGAAGGGTTTGGCCACTCCGCTATGAGTTGTGTCTCAAATTTCCTTCTCGCACAATAAACCGACAATTATGAACCTTGTTCTTTTTTATATACTATTTCATTTTGACTATTGACTAGAAAATAAGTCGTATCTGTACATTAGTAGAGGTTTATTTGAAATATATTCTGCAATAGAATAAAATAAAATCTACTCTTACTAAATTAGCTATTCAAAATAAAATGCAATTAGAGATAAAAGAGACTCCTCCGAAGATAAATTGCATTTCATTATGAAATAAACATTAGACACACGATACTATAATAAAAACATTCTTCAAGAACAAATGTTTATAATTCTCTCGACGATAAATTCAAAAGAGAATTTCTGAAGCCTAATTTGCCGGTTGATTTATTCCTTTTGAGAAAACTAAAATCACTTTATTTTTACGTTTTTGAATAATTTATCATTAGGCAGAAAAAAAATAGGTAGTCATTAACATTGAATTATAATTTCAGTAGTGCGCAAGGTAACGTGTTTTGGGATCTGTAAATTAAACGAATGTTATTTCCTTAAAAACCGGTTTTGTATTTAGCGGACCCGAATTAAAATAAAGAAGATAGTGATTCCTTTCATTTTTCTCAGGCTATTCTTAATTCATTATAAATTAATTATATTTAGAACTTACCAATTGTTATGAGCTCCAAATTAGAAATGGTTTTGGCGACAAGAATTATCTGGCATCTGAAAAGAAAAAGAAAAGTTATTACCTCGGTTATTACTTATTACTTGTTTATATTTCGTGTTACAAGTGTTAAATCATGTAACTAGAAAAGGTATTCCATTCAAGGTGACACTTAAAAATAACATCAATACTAACAAATTAAATATTCAAATTACGTACGATGAATTATGATTATACAGAATTTCGCTGTATTTTGGAATATATTAATAATGAACCGTGAAATTCAATATCTACCAAAAATAGATATATTTGTTTATAATAATCGAAACATTCGTACTTGTAACCGATATCTTTTTACCTTCCGTCACCTTTAGGTAAGGAAGGTATTGTCTTTGGTCAAAAAATTCAATGATAAGTTTTTACTGAATAAGCATGTTTTAGGATCCGATTTTACCATTTTTATGTATTAAAATTATAATTTTTTCGTATTCCTCAAGTTTACATCCAGAAAAACAAGTGATTAGATTTTGGTTATAATTGGTGAACCGGAAGTACCCTCATTTGAAGATTTAACAGTTAAATTTGATTTATTGACATTTAACGTTATTATAACTTAAAGAATATATTATTCTCTATACGATTTGATTACATTTTATACTTTATATTCAGTAGATACAGAATTAAAGAATTTTAAAGAAATTAAATTTTATAATTCAGCCAGCTATGCTAAACATGGAAACTATTAATATATTCATATAATTCAAATTGACAGATGTCAGTATCAATAAAAAGTAAATTAATGTAGTTGTTGGGGAGAACACGAAAAGATACGGTAAGAAAATAACTCTAGTAAAGTATTACAAGTTTCTAGAAAGATACAAGAAATATGATTACATTGGTTTGAACATGTCATGAGGAGAAATGAAGAATTATATTGGAACAAGAATGAATAGTTTAATAATAGGATGTTGAAGAAACAGAGGAAGACCAAAGATAAGATGGAAGGACTGTATTGCGGAAGACTTGAGAGAAAAGGAACAGAATGATAACGACACGCAAAAATAGCGACCCCTAACGAATGGGAAAAGCTAAAGAAGAAAAAGATGTCAGTGTCAAGTGCAATTTGAATAGTTTTTTTATGAAATAATTTTACTGGAAATTTAGTATCTTTTGCAAGAAAAATTATGTATGGAATTTATACATTATACACAGTAATGACGGAAGGTATTGTGCTGGCCATAACAGATTTTTTTTACAACTTAAGGAGGACCCCTAGCTCATTGGTACTGAAAAGAATATCAGTTTGCTGTTTGGTTTAAATTCTTTATAAAAACAGCAAATTGTAGCCAAAGGCAATTGTTCATTAATAACTAAATCTCAACTTTCGTGCACTCGTAAACATTAAACCTTTTAAAACTCATAATAAATCATAATTCGATAATTCTCTCTCACAATAATATCCCCATAAATTACCACTTGACGTCCATTATATCAACAAATGATGATAATTTTTATTTGCAACCAATTATTTCATCTCTCATTTCAAGACAAATATCCAGCTGTCTCCCCATCTATCCATTCCATTTCTCCTGTCAACCCAAATCACCATCATCCTCTTCATCCCTTCTCCACGTGTCCGTGACCGCGAGCGCGCCACGTGTCAGCTGAGCTGGTGACCTTGACCCCGGCACCGCGACGCTGGTGCCGAGGGCCGACCTAGACCTTGCGCCACGCGCCACGCTAACAAACGCCGACGACCGACGACCTGCGATCGATGCAGCCCGCCACGCGTTCACCTAATGCCGGGGGAGTGACGTCAGTGACACGAAAACGGGAGCGGGAAAGTTAGGGAAAAGTTTTAAGTGAAAGTAAGATTTAATTATTGTATGAGCGTGTAAGGATTAAGGGATTAATTATGAATTTTATTAAAAGTGAGTTAAGGGGTTTGTAGGTTTAAGGAATTAATATAAATCTGAGAAAGGTTTTGTGGTTATGTTTATGGCAGATTTAATTACAACAATTTGTACTATGAAATGAATTTTAAAGACTTGAGAGGTTTACCACAGGAGTTAAGCAAGTCCATTTATTCAAATTATTTAAATTCGTGAAGAATTGATTAGATTTTGGCAGGGCCAGCCTTAGATTCTCGATGCGCCCTTATATATACGAGCCCAACCCCAAATCTATTCGTACCCTCTGAAAAAAATATAAAAACAGCAAGAAGAAATAAATTTTTAGATTACAATGGTTACGACTATATTTGGACAATTTTATATTTTATGTACTAATAAAGTGTACTAGATTTAAATATATTTTTACCTAAATTACCTATTTTAACAATAATCTACGGACAAATACATGACAACAGATATGTGCTAACTTTTTCAGTTCCAACAGTAAATAATACAATATTTATGTTAGTATTATTTATAAAACTGAAGGTAAAGGAAACTGACAATATATTCAATTAATATATTAAATTTTATTGCTATGATTATTACTCCAATTCAACAAATTTGATAGTGTATTAATAGTGTATAGAACTTAAATACATTGCTTATAATAAAATTTCTTAAGTTTAGTAATAATTTATTTGCAAATAAACCATTGTCTGCATGTGACAAATGTTTTTGTCTTTCATAATTCGCAAATAATTTTTATTAAAGTAAAAAAAATTAAGATGACAATTAATTGAGTATATTGTCGATTACGCTTACCCTCTATTTTATAGATAATACTAACATGGATATTGTATTATTTACTGTTGGAACGAAAAATTTTGGGACTTGTCTTTTGTCATATATTTGCCTGTAGATTATTGTTGAAATGAGAAATTTAGTTAATAACATTGTATTTAAATCCAGTACACTTTATTAATACATAAAATAAAAATGCCCAAATATAGTCTTACCTATTGTAACCTAAAAATTTATTTTTTATTGCTGTTAATATATTTATTTCAGTCGCGGTCGCCGATTATTTGTCCGATTAAAAGAGGCATCCATTTAATGCCTAGTGTACACGTAGAAACTTTTAGCTAAGTTTACTGAAATTTATTTCCTAAAGAAGTACGAGATGTTGCCCGAAAGTTAATGGCGCCGTTAAGACTCGAGAGGTTTTGTGAAACTTTCTGACATGTACCTTAACTTCTCATTTATCATGACATTTGTAAAGAAAAAGAGGTTAGGATCACAAAAACTTTGATTTTTGACGTAGATTGCAATAATTCTTGTTTATAAAAATTGGTTTAGTTCAGTGTAGTTTATTCAGATATCTTATGTAGTTTACTTCATAGATTTAGTTTGGTTAGAATTCTTAATTATGTAATTTTGTGAACTTCTTGTTCACTTTCGAAAAAATAATTCTGTAAGAGCCTATAGATTTAGAGAAAAATTATATACTATTTTGAGGATTTTTTTTTTCTAGTGTGACCACACGTACCGTTGACGCAAAAGTTTCTCCAAATCTTCCTCTTCGTGAAACAAATTTCAACTGTACTAAAAGTTTCTCTGTGTGCTCTACGCATAAAAGAAAAATAAAATTTAGTTAACAAAAAAATTATTCATCAAGAAGCGGGGAATTTTTTTTAGCCTAAATGTTCCGAAATTTCTTTAGCTTTCGCTCTAATTATAGGTCCGGACAAAAGAATGTTTTTATTTCGCGCCTTAATAAACCATTCATATGTGTCAAAGTTTTTCTTTATCAAAAACTTCAATAACTTATAACTTTTCTCGCAACGTTAATATACGTTTACTAGTACATGTTGCCAATTTTAAAATGTTCTGACTCAAGCCTAAATATATCGTAAAGAGTGGAATACCCCGGTATAATGCTAATGCATTTTATGGTGGTATTCTGAGCGTTTTCATAACTTCTATAAGAGTTATCTTAAGGACTTATAGATCTTAAACGTCAGAGTGGTATCCTGAGCGCATCTATAGCTTATAGGATTATCTTAAATGTCTTAAGATATCTTAAAAACTTATGGTCACTGTACAGTTCGCTATAACTTGTCAGAGAAACAAATAGAAGTACAATTTGGTTTGAAAATGAATAACAATTTGCAAATTTTATATTTTGCACATTTATTATCAGAAGAGGAGTATGAACTTTAAGTATTAATTAAATTATTTAATTAAAATATTTATACATTTGTCAATATTTGAGGTTAATTATTGTTACATTTTTAGTAATAACATACGATATCATAAGAAAAAATATAAGGGATGAAATTAATACATTTTAATTGCCAAACATTTTAAACAAATGTTTCATCTTACAAGGGAATTTGTGAGAAATATAATTCAGACTTTGCAGCTCCATTATGTCGACCGCACATCTCGAATATCATTTCATAGCAAGATACTTTTGCTACATTACATTTTTGTGCATCTGGTTCATACTAAAGCAGTGTTAGAAATAGCACTTGGGTGTCTATGAGCCAGCCAACAATTAGCAAGTTTTCTTTTCCTGTAACATAATTTTATATTTTTATTTATAATATAATTACAATTACCTATCAAACATTTTGAATTCTGAACTCATTTTAAACTGACTGCTATGTGACCATGCGTGACTGTTTGTAAACAAGTTTAACGTAAATCTTCTGTCAATTTCTTACTGTAACATTAACCTCAGAAAAATAAATGCTGCGCATATGCAATTAAGAATTTGGAAAACTTGTATTTTTTGTTTATTTTATAATAATAATTCATTTTCAAATGTAAATAACGTTAACTAAAGTAGTTATAAATAAACTATTACTCCTATTTTATAAATATTAAACCATGATACATGTTTTATTTTCCAATGAGTGGCAAACATGGTTTTAAGATATCTTAAGGGAGTGTTATAGAAACTCAAGGTTATAGACGCTCGCTCAGAATACGGATTTATGAAAATCTATAAGCGTTCAAGTTATAGATTTGTCTTAAGCTATAGATCTTAAAAGTTACAGATTTTTAAGATAATGCCCAGAATCCCACTATTTTAACTAACGTCCGTACATGAGAGGTCATTTCTTAAAATTTATTTATTAAATACACTGACCTACAGGACAAGCCCAATAACAGGACAGGAACAACAATTTAAAGTAATAATATAAAATAACAAATAATAAAATTCAAAGAAACAAAAATACTATTGAGACCAATACACCTAACCAACAGGTTAATTATAATATGTTGTAATTTGTCATCATTGTTACCTGTTGCTAATGTTTTTGTTATTATTTATTGGCCAGGTTTTTCATTAACACACTGTATATATATATTTGTTGTTTATTTCCTGAAGAAGGCAGCAGTTCATGCTGCCGAAACTTCGGTTTTTATAACAATAAACAGAACAAAAATTAAAAAGGTTGTATCATTTTAATTGAATTAGGAGTTCTGAAAGATTTTTTAATAATTTAGTTATTGTATTGTTAGATAATAATTTTCAATCGCGTTGAATGTGTACGTGCCCATTTAATAGCGTGCCCTCTTAATAGAGATATATTTATTACGAAAAATCAATATAAAAATGCCGGATCCCGTAAAATTGTCCAGTTAATAGAGGTGTCCGCTTATTGGAGATGTACGTTAAGAGAAATTTTATATTGTAAATTAAGGAACAAATGCCATATTTGTTATTTTGTGGGAAGGAATGATTTTTCTACGGACCTTAAAACGTGTTTATTTACCAAAATTTCGTTACGTTATTTCCTTCTTTATTTTTATACTTTTTACCTCTCGCTAAGAGAGGTATTGCATTCATGCTAAAAATCGCATATCCAGATTTTATTGAATAAGCATGTTTTAAGGTCCCTACAATCCGATTTTAACATTTTTACGATGATGTCTGTGTGTGTGTGTGTGTGTGTGTGTGTGTGTGTGTGTGTGTGTGTGTGTGTGATGTTGGAAGGACGGTTACTCAAAAACTATAAGACTTAAAATTTGTTTAACAACGTATTTCCCAATCGGACATTCATGGGAAGATCTGAAAAGGTTTTGGTACGAATTGGACAACCGGAAATAGAAGATTCTTGAAAAAATTTTCTAAATATTATTTTTTGAAATTTTTTCTTGATAATATTAAAGAAAAATAAATTCTCTTTCTGATACATTTAAATATTTTTATACATATTTTATAGATTTAGAGATAAAAGGAATATAATATATAAAATAATGTTGTAATTAATTTTACAACCGAAAGGATGCCATGAAAAATAGTTGCAAATTTAAATTATTTGTAACTGACAGATAAATGTCAGTGTCAGAAATAATGAGTAATGAAAGAAAAATGTATTTGGAGAATCCCTTAAATCTTGATCTGTGACTATTATGGAGATGACAAGTCTAGGTTGAAGGACTTAAATTTGTTTCAAACATTATGGGACAATGTACACCAGTACTGTAGACTAGAGTAACTTTGAATTGCGAAAAAGCTATCAAATTCTTCTCAAGTAAGTTGTAAATATTGACTAAATTACACATCGATATAAGAATAATCGGAGTGCAATCTATCCGTCACTTTATTAAAGGGAATTAAGGTTATTTAGATATAACAAGTATGAAAAAATAAAATGTAAAAGAAGATATATAAGAATAGATGCACAATCCAGATATATACATTTTAGACCGCCCAGAATTAATGTTTTTACTAGAAGAATATGAAGAGAAAGTAAACAAGGTTGTTCAAATTGAAAATTGCTGTTACCAGCCTAATATTTATATATGGTAAACTCTACTTTGTAATTTATTGTAACATAATTTATGGTAAAATATCTTTATGTTGAGACATGCTATTATTGAATAATAAAGAAGTTTATACGTCATAGATTTATATGAATATATTATTTGTATTTATAAAAATAATCTTTGCTTTATGCATACAGCCAGGTAAAATATACGGCGAGAGGTTATGTGCTGGCCACATCAGATTTTTTTTCATTGGGTAACTGCAAAAGTTTCTACAAAAACCAAACAAGTTCAGATAAACAAAAAATAAAGTACAATTTAAAGTGGAGTTATGGCCCGTATTTAATTATTGGTTTGGGAATGCTATACTATATTTTGAAGGAACACCCACTTTTGTAATTTCGTGATGCCTAAATATAGCCGAGGTAAAAGCTATAGTTATACCTAAACATACTTTTAATTTTCGAACCAGTAGCCTACGGGAAAATTGGCACCCATCTAAATGCTTTTTAAAGAGATCGTTTACAGAAATATTTCTACAAAATGTGGATATAATAATCAGATCGAAAATTTGGGTATAATGATAGGTATTTCCCGCCCGAGATTTTTTTCTGTAACATGCTATTATTTGACACAGGTAGAAAGAGAATAATTTGATATAAATGATTTACAATGTTAAACATAACTTTATTTTTTGCACACTTGATCTAAGTTGTAGAAGCTTAGAGAATATTATTCTCCACAGACTATAATATAATTTGCATGGTAGGATCTCATAATGATAATAACGTGAACATTTTACCCATAGAGTCATTAGTAGTTTCTAGATTCAAATATATACAACATACCGAATAGTAGACAGTAATTTATTGACAGGCTATGGCCAGCAGTTGATTGCGACTAGGGGGGTGAAACTGCATTCAGAAACGTGATAACAAGTTTTCAATCTAGTTGCGTTTGGAAATACTTCCTGACCTTTTCATAGATGTCGTTAGTAGTACAGATTTTACCGTAATTCTCAAACTTTAATGTCAAAATACTATAAAAAATGTTTGAGAACTGCTGTAAATTTCCCACAATTCTCTATTGCGTCGTTCGAAATTCTTTGACATTTAAAACTGCTATATATGAATTTGAATCTTTATTGCAATATATTGTTTTTCATTCAATATATTTTCAGTAAGTATATTAATTTTTATATTAGCATTATTATAGGAGGGTGATATAAAAAAATCTGATGTGGACACCACACGACTTCCTTGTACGATTATTAAACTATACATATTTTTTTAATAAATAAATTACAAAATATTAATTTTAACTTCAAAACAGTAAGATATATAGCGACCATTAAAGGAGTTTTTAAAGAGAGTTTTGATTACAACAAAGAAATATTTGATTACAATAATGAATATGACTAATTTCACAATAAAAATATATCTGTTATTGCACGTATTTAACGTAATTTGACATGAACATTTTATTTTTATTTTTTTGTCCTAATCCATAGCAAGCTTTATTACAAAATAATAATTTTTAAATTTACATATCTCGCTTATACAAAGGGCTAATTTAATAATACTTGATGTGCTAGACGCAGAAATTAATTCTCTAAAACTTTTATTTGAAGCATTTATTTCTAAAATCAAAATAAAATCATTTTATTCAAGAATAACTGTTAACAACTTCAAGAAATGTACCACTTCCGGTTAGCCTATTTTAACCAAAATCTATTATGTTATTTCGATTGACATAAAAGTCTTGTATACCAAATTTGAAAAGTTTTGGATTATATTTTAAAACAGTTTTTCATTAAAATCTATTATAGGCTTCATATAAAGTGCCACTTCTGGAAATTGTGTAATAACCAGAAAAAGAGGTGCACAACTAGATGTTATAGCAGTACTAAATACAAAATTTCAACTTTCTAAGGCTTACCGTTTTTGAGTTATGCGAGATACGTACGAACGTACGAACGTACGGACGTACGTACAGACGTCACGACAAAATTAGTCAAAATGAATTCAGGGATGATCAAAATGGATATTTCCGCTGAAATCTGAAAACCGAAATTTTTCGCGATTACAATACTTCCTTTACTTACGTACAAGGAAGTAAAAAATAACAACAAATTAATAATATTTCAAAAAAGATTACATGAAATATTTGTAACTTCTGCATAGTGAACACATTCTTGCAGAAGTTGACGGTGCCCAGTAAAAGAAATAGAAGTGGACCAGGAAAATATACATCATGGTGGTGCTCTTAGATGTTTACACCCTAGGAGAGCAGCAAAATTACATTATTTGGTCGTGAAGCTACATAAGATTCGTCAAAGAATGTTGAAATAGTATGGTGTCAGTTTTAATATAAAAGGAGTATAGATGAGGATAGATTTGTTAAAAAGTGGACGAACATCGATGACGAGGTCAAAGAAGCAGTGCATTTCTACGTCTACTGCTATAGTACTGCTGCCTTCTCTGTGTTAGACGCGAACCTTTCTATCCGTCGCTTGTGATATGGGTATTATGCATAATCCCCACTTTAAGCCCTATTTTTTGTTAAAAAATATACACCTCGTAAAAATAAGATAATACTGTATACATATATTCTATTATCCTCTTCTAATTGTTGTTGTGTTTATGTACGGTGCTGTGAGACAGCTCGTCTGACGCATGGCGCGTCGGAGTGTGACGCTCGTGTGAAACTTTGGCCGCGTCGCGACGGCGACCCGGTTTACATGGGAAGCGCCGCAACGTCAACAGCGAGAGCGTAGACCGCCGACGTTTTATAATTGCTTGATAAATGTGACGGGCGAAAGCCATTTCTGGGACAGGGATATAAGTTATATAGCTTACCGAGCCAGACGCGTTCTGGCGAATCATGAGCCACATTTAGAATGAATTGTGGATATTTCAAATAGGTATATGACAATATTAGGCGGGATTCTAGACATTCTCTCCTATAAATCTGTAGCTTGTAGAATATCTATAAATCGTTGTAATAGATTTCAATAAAATGCGGTATTCTAGGCGTCTATAACTTGCTCGATCTATAACTGTCTCTTAAAAATTTATAAGGTCAATGTTACTAATCATTATATAACAAAATTTAATAAATATTAAAGTTATTGAAATACATTAGTGCGCTTTTATGTTATATTCTTATGAGAAGTGTGCTCTATAAAAGCGCTTTTATTATAAAATAATGCTTGGAATACGGGCCATTATATTTATTTGAATTTCATTTGACTGAATATGATTAAGATTGATAAATATATCTGTAGTAAAATAATCGTAAAACAACTATATATCTAATCTGTATTTTTTACCTCCCGCATATCGAGATTTTGGTAAATGACCACGTTTTAAGGTCCCTACAATCTAATTTTAATATTTTCAAATGTATGTAAATGACAGATATATTTCAATGTCAACAAACTAATCATTTCAAATAATAATAGTAACGATTTAAAAAGAAAATAGTAAATGGAACAATAATTATATGGAAAGGAACTTAATACAGTAAATATCTAGGAATATAGGTAAGATAATAAAAATATATAATATATCATCACGGCATATTACCCATTGCTGGGTAAGCCAATCTGCTTTGTACAGAGATGTCGGTAATAATGATGACATATTTGTACCGTGCGGGCGTTTACCAGGCGTCACTTCACGCGAATCTGGGGAACCGAGTTCGATTCCGACCGACGCCAAATATTTTAGAATTTTAAATGGCACAAAATTGACCCCTGTGGTGCACTCTCCACGCCAGCAATGGATATAGCTAAGTATATAAATAAATAAAATAAATATATCATCACGGCATATTACTCATTGTTGGATCTGCAAATCTGCTTTGAACACAGATTTCGGTAACGATGATGACATAATTTGTACTGTGCGGGCATTTACCAGGTGTTACTTCACGAGCACTTATTGCTTGCGTGGAGAATGCACCACAGGGTTTTTTTGTGCCATTTAAAATTCGAAATATTTGGCATCGGTCGGGATCGAACCCAGTTCATATTTAATTTACTTTATTAAATGAAACGGGAGGTATTGTGTTGACCACATCAGATTGTTTTATTACAGTTGCTGATTTCGACTGATAGGAATCTGAATGGTGAGTTTATTTTCCAAGTTTCTAGTCTTTGCTACGTATAAAACTTGAAGATCAATATGTTTTGAGAGGCTGTGTAACTTTTTTCGTGAAATGTTCAGAAGTACGCGTTTAGGGATGACGCAAGTGTTTTAAGTGACATCTCTTAACACCTGGTTATTTCGCGAATGTCAAGACATTCTCAGCCAACGCGTCGAAATTCAGAAGTATTATTCCCAAAATAAAGCCGGGACGTCCCCCAAAAGTTAGTTAGAACTCAATATTTTACCCTGCGTCACCTTTGGTCAAAAAATTCAATGATGAGTATTTTGTGAATAAGCACGTTTTAGGGTCCATATAATACGATTTTACCATTTTTACGATAACGTCTGTATGCGTGTCTGTGTGTGTGAGACGAAAGTTTTGGATCGCAAAACTTCAATACCACAATTCCAAAAATTATATTATTTTCGTATTACTCTAGTTTACATCCAGAAGAAGAGATGATTATAGATTTATAGATTTTAACAGTTTTTCTTGAAAGACCGCAATTAAATATTGACATTTAACGTTATTATAACAAGAATATAATATCTATACGATTTGATTGCATTTTATACTTCATATTCAATAGACATAGAGTTAAAGTATTATAAAGATATTATATTTCATAAATCCGCTAACCATGGAAGATACGAAAGAGACGAATACATTGGTTTGAACATGTCATGAGGAGTGATGAAGAATATATTGGAAGAATAATAGGTAGCTAGTAGTAATATAAGGTTGAAGAAAAAGAGGAAGACTTGAGAGAAAAGGAGCTGGATGAAAACGACACGCAAAACTGAAATGAGTGGAAGAAGAAAATAAAAAAGCGACCCCTAACGAATAGGAAAAACTAAAGAAGAAGAAGTTGTCAGTGTCATGTGCAATTTGCATCGTTGTTTATGAAATAATTTTACTGGAAATTTGGAATATTTTGCAAGACAATTTATGTATGGAATTTATACAAAATACACAGGATTGACGGAAAGTAATGTGCTGGCCACATCAGATTTTTTTTTAGTTCACTTTCCATTAAAAACCTATAGCTTCCTAATCAAGACAACATCGCATTAATTTTCCAATAATGTTATTGTGCCTTATTAAATTTTATGGGTACATAGTTATCTTTGAACATTTATATTGTTTACGAAGTCCTTCCTACCTGTTCGGTTCGGTTCGTAATCGCCTAGTTAGCATGTAAACTAGTAGAGAAAAAGTCTAAACTGTTTGTTGCAGTGCTGTAAGAAGCATCAGGGAATAACGCACAAAATAAACAAGCAGTTTCTATAAATAATTTATTGGATGCCTGAAGGAAACAAAGTTTACGTTTCCAATATGAACTACCGACAGGATAGTAAGTAGATCCCCCGGCTGTCACAGACAGCATACGAGCGATCAAGTTTCTCTAATGTCTAATGTATATCAATATTTCTTAACCGCATGCTTACTAGAATAAAGTCTACTTAAAATAAACTTCAACCAACATAACGGTATAGATTGCAATGAATTTTAGATCATAAAGGAAATTACATCGAGTACATAAATATTGACGTAAACGGCAAGTGAGGAATATCATTTTCCACTCAATGCTTCAAATTTTCCAAGTGATGTACTTAGAATATCATTTTATTATGAATATAAATAAATTATTGAATAATAAATGCAAATACTACGGTAATGTAACCAGGATAATATCTCCAACATGCGGGAATCTCAATTACCTAATATGAGATACGAAGACGAATAATTAGACAAAAATTGTTCCACTTTACCAATTTATGTTTACTCCAGTTTATCCGGAAAAAATGCCTAGGTTAGTAGATATAGACAAAAATGTAAATTTTGTAGTTCTTAACGATAATCAATTTTTTTATTACTGTAGGATTTCGAATTCCGAAGTCAAAGTTATAATCTTTATATGGGGGTTTAATTTAGAAAGTTACAAAAAAATATACACATATTTTATGCTTGCCAACGACCTATAATTTGTCCCTGTTCATTTGTTTCAAGCGGCAAAAATGTAACAAGTATTAACTTTGTGAGGTAAAAAAAAAGTTTTATGAAACAAATGAAATCATCATGGTTTTTCAATTCCCACTTTTATCAAACATTAAAAATTGCAAAAAATAAATTCAAAATTTTATTTTGTATAAGTCGACAAACTTTAAAATTAATATCCTGAAATATTTGAAAAAATCTGATGTGGCCAACACAATACCTTCCGTCAATTCTACGTATTTTATATAAATTCCACACAGAGATTCTTTTGCAAAGTATTGTATGGGCGTTTTCTTTTTAGGGGATAAATGAACTGATCTTACCTCGTACTGAACTGAAATACTCTTAAAAAGAACACCATGTTTCTTAAAATAAAAAGTAGAAAATAAAAACATATATAGCTTTATATTTATAATATAATAATCTGCTGAATTGGCTTATGGCTATAATCTGTTGTATTACCTTATGTGATTCGTTTTTGCCACCTTAAATTATTTTACATTTTTATATTTCCAGTAAAATCATCTCACAAAGATGTATATTTTATTTGATGCTAACATCTGTCAATTGGTAATATTTGAATATTCTGTTTCCATGGTGCAGCTTTTAGCAGCATTAGGTTGCAAGATATTTCTTTATAATTCTTTATCTCTAAATTCATTGTATATGAATATATATATATATATATATATATATATATATATATATATATATATTTAAATCGAATATAGAATAACATTATTTTATTTATAATAACATATAAAAAGTCAAAAAATGATATATAACACCGTTTTTCAAGAAAAACTGTTAAAATCTTCAAATTAGGGTTAACCAGTTATAACCAAAATCTAATCTACTCTTCATATGGACGTACAAAAGACGAACACACACACACACACAAACACACACACACACACACACACACACACACACACACAAAACACATAGACATTATCGAAAAAGAGTAAATTCATATGGTAGGGATTCTAAAATGTGTTTATTGATTAAATACTCACGATCGATTTTTTTGACCAAAGATAATAACTTCCTTGCGGTGACGGAAGGTAAAAATACATTTTTTTGTTGATTTACATTAAAATTGCGATTTTTTGACAGATTTTCGGCAACCTCTGCTGTAAATATTGTATTATTCCTTAAATTGTTAATAAATATTTTAAATGAAAACCAAAACAGAAAAAATATTATGTAACACTCGTTTCTAGCTCGTGTCGTCTGTAACTCATGTAAATGATAAAATATATTGTATATAAAAAGAATTGTTGAAAGCACAAGTACGATTTGCATAAAATCATCATACATTTTAATCACTTGCACATGTAGTGTGTATGATAGTTATCTGCTAAAAATATTTGTATAGGAAGAAGCATCCCATTATTCACCATTAATTTCTCACGGCTAAAAGTGGTGTCTCGCAGAAATCTTAAAATACAAGACGAGTAGCCGGGTAGAATATTCCATAGAACATATTATGCTAATTCATACGTCAATAAAAATTAGTGAGTACACGAGTACGATTGGCTCGCGCATGTCGAAGTAAGCGAACCGGCTATTAACGCGTCGTTGGCCGAGTGCAGCACTAGATGCACATGCACTTCAAAACACGACTACATGCATGCATAGTCATATTCCTGTACGTGTTATGAACCCATAATGCGTATTAAATCGCCTAGCCAACGCTTAGCAGCAGTAAATTTTCACTTTTCAACATTAAATGCTCCCTGCTAGACTTGAATCTGTTTCCCGCTTGCTATCTCGCAGGTTAATATGTTTTAATTTGAAGCATAACTTTTCGCGCAACACAATCATACGGCTGATCTGGTATGGGTTTCACAAGTATCACATTTGTTTTAATTGCACGGTATCGAGATACGAAATTCGAAACTTACTCATATTGAAGAAATATAGTACTGTCAAAAAATATAAGTACACCTGCCTATTTGCAATAAAATCACTGTGTTTAGGGATCATTTTATCCCTTTTTACGTTATGGCAAAATTTAATGCCTCTTTACGATTTTACGAAAACTGTAATTTCATTAATTTTTATGGGAAGAACAAGGGAAACTTAAATTACGTCGTCAGCCAAAATAGAGAAACAGAAGTTTTCGGAACAACAAATCTGTTGTGGCCAGCATAATATCTCTCGCCGTTTTCATTTTATGTTGCATAGAGCGCGAGCAGTCATGTGACTTTGTTGGCCTTGGCAAGCAGATATGGGGGCCCGTGTCAGAATAACAGCTATAGTAAATGTACATAGTACATCATGATTTTCTATTCATCAGAATATTTTGAAACTTTGAATGAAAAATTATGACATGACAATTGTGACAAGGCCAACAAAGTCACATGATTGCTCTAGAAGTAACGAATTTAACATTTTATTTGTTCACAAATAATTGAAATTGTATTTCTTCTTTAGTTCTATGAGGAATATGGCGTACTCTTCTATGTTCAAAAAAAATTAAATTCATTGATGGTATTACCAGTATTTGTTAAGGACATATGTAATATTAATATACCTATAATTTTAAATACATATTTAATTAATAATACAATAAGATATATTAAATGTATATTAGACAGGATCGCGTGAGGAATAATTTGGTGTATGAAGAATGTATGGTTAGGAACAATGTGATTAAGAGAGTTGGTGTGAGTCAGTATATATCTTGGAGAAGTTGAGTTTTCGATTGCGTGGCCGACCAGTGTGTAAGTGGATGGATGTGGTTGGTAGGGTGCTTAAAGAGAGAGAGAGAGTTTCCAAGTATGAAGAGAAGAAGAGCATGTATGAATGCGATTATGAGTGTGGCCGAGGCGAAAGAAGTCTGCTAAGATAGGAATGTGTGGCGAAGGATGATTGTTTCCTAACTATTATTGTGATCCGGATGCGGTATTTCGCTACCGAAAATCGGTCACTATAATATATTTAAGAGTAAGGATTTGTTATGATGTTGATGTTGTTCTTATTGTTATCGGGTTTGTGCGAACCCACTAAGTGGGACACGCGTGATTTTATGTATGTATGTATGTATGTAAATGTACTCGTACCTCCTAGACAAATCTTCCAGTAATGTTAGTAAAACTGCTGATTTTTAACACTGACATAATACATTTATCTATCAATTACAAACATTTAAATATCTCAACTGTTTTTTTGGGCAACGAGATTTAGTACAACAGATTATTCTGAATTATTTATTATATCTCTAAACCTATACGAAATATAATAAAAAATAATTAAATGTATCAGATTGAGAATTTAATTATCTTTGTTATTTGTGGTAACATAAATTTTCAAAAATACTATTTAGAAAATTCCGGTTGTCCAATTGTTACCAAAACCTATACAACTCTTCCCAGTACTGTTAGATTGAGGAATCCGTAGTTATACAGGTCTTTAGTCTTATAGAATTTGAGAAATCGTATCTGCAACATCCTAACACACACACCACACACACACATACACACACACACACACACATACACACACACACACGCTCACAAACACACAGCCATCATCCTAAAAATGTTATAATCGGATTGTAGGGATCTTAAAGCGTGCTTATTCACTAAAATCTGGATATGCGATTTTTAGCATGAATCCAATACCTCTCTTAGCGAGAGGTAAAAATGGTTTGAGAGAAGGGGGTGTCATGAGCCCAGTCCTGTTTTTAATAATCATGGATGAAATTATAACGGATTGCGATACGCGATACAGAAAAGTTTGGAAGAAACAATTAAAGAAAAAAAAAATAAACAGTTAAACTATCTAAAGGGAAATAAAGTTTCTCGGCGACTCTAAAGTAAGTACGTGTAAGATTTTCCAAATTTCTAACTAGTCAACCTAGTCAATATACATACCGTTAGCGTTAGATGGAAATACATATGTGTATAAAATAAAAATTTAAAGACAAAATAACCCTCACCGTAGAATTGTACATTAGGGTCCAATCGTATGTAATCGTATTATCGATTTTTTTCCGTAATAAGCTTGATAAATAATAGACTTCTTGTTTACATAGAAGTCGTATCCTATTCCTGTTTATAAATTCTATACAAGCATTTAATAAATGACCGTTTCGTTGAAAATCTTGTTCTTAACTTGTAATTTGCAACTGTACCAAGGTTGAACATTTCTTTTAACACTTGTAATTCTATCTAATCATCACTTGTGTCGAACGAACCTATTTCTAATTATCACATACTTTTCATAATCAATTCAATCTATGATTAATGATTCTGTGCTTTCCAATATATTTATGCAACGCTTAGAAAAAAACTTTTAAAAATGTTCCATCTAAACTTAGTCTACATTCTTTCATAGTCGCCGACGAAGAACATGAAGATATTTCTTGAATTTTTAAAGTATTTGGAATAAATTTTTATGATTATCATATATAAAACATTATTTTTGTTTATAGATTCTCATATTTCAATTATAATTGATATGTAATTACAAAATGTAATTTATTTTAATGGTATATTTGAAAGAAGTTATTTCATTTTTTTTATACATGTTAAGAATTTAAAAATAAAAATTCCTTATAATTTTGTTTTCTTGAGATTATGGTTACTAATGTCTAAAATGATTTATAAAATTTTGGCATGAATGTTATGACGTCAGCGTCACTCCGATATAAGAAGAAAAATTCGACATACGTTGCTAGTATGGCAATATGATAATTGCTGAAAGAATGTGGCCAGCACAATACCTTCCGTCAATCCTGTGTATTATATATAAATTCCATACATAAATTTTCTTCCAAAAGATTCTAAATTTCCAGTAAAATTATTTCATAAACAAACTATGAAAATTGGACTTGACACTAACATCTTCTTTAGCTTTTCCCATTCGTTAGGGGTCGCTATTTTTTATTTTCTTCTTCCACTCATTTCTGTTTTGCGTGTCGTTCTCATTCCATCTTATCTCTGGTCTTCCTCTGTTTCTTCAACCTTCTATTACTAAGCTATTCATTCTTCTCCAAATATATTCTTCATCTCTCCTCATGACATGTTCAAACCAAACTTCTAACACTATAGAGTTATTTCCCTTATTCCTTCATTCCTTATCGTATTTTCTTTTCATTGACACTGACATCTGTCAATTTAAATTATCTGAATATATTACGAGTTTCCATGGTTAGCATAGCTGGCTGGTTTATGAAATTTAATATCTTTATAATTCTTTAACTCTATCTATTAAATATATGAAGTATAAAATGCAATCAAATCGTATAGGGAATATTATATTCTTTAAGTTATAATAAGTTAAATGTTCATAAATGATATTTAACTGTTAAAATCTACAAATGAGGGTATTTCCGGTTGACCAATTATAACCAAAATCTGATCACGTCTTCTGGATGTAAACTTCAGGAATACGAAGAAAATATAATTTTTGGAATCGTGGTATTGAAGTTATGCACAAACACACACACACACACACACACACACACACACACACACACACACACACACACACACACACACACACACACACGGACAGACAGACACACATACATGCATACAAATATCACCCTAAACCGTGCTTATTCACTAAAAACTTTTTTGACCAAAGACAATACCTTCCTTAACTAAAGGTGACGGAAGGTAAAAAACGAACAGCTTACTTAGCTTGTATATTTCATTATATATAAATGCAATAACCTAACCTAACGCATAAAACTCGGCTCGACTTTTCCACGCGCGATTTTTGATTAAAATATCTTCAAAGTTAATCGCGTATTTATTAGCAAAATATGCAGATAACTGGGCTACTGTAGCAACACTGACGTTACAACATGGCGACCATTTTCCTCAAAAATATTTAATATTATCAGTATAAAAATACAAAAATTATAACTATTTTTATTTTATTTTCATTTAATAATATTCCAAATTCATATGCATTATGCGATATTTCTAAACAGTCATAGATTTGGACAAGTCCATTTTCCGCTGTCGGCGCTTATGGTTTTCACCTTAACCTGTCGAAAGTTCGAGCATCCTCATGGACCACTTTCCAGTAAGTTTTAATAAGCTTAATAATAGCGTGGTTGAACTTGGTGCGCGTTTTTTAATCAGCGTGATTACATTAATTATCGGAATAATTATTTATCTGGGTTGAAGGTTTGTTAGAAGCGCGTTGGCACGTCACGGCACAATCGTGAAGCCCGAATAAAGAGCATAGCAGTGGATTCCACGTGACTGACTAATCACTCAACATTCCATCGTAGTTGACCGTGGTCGCACGGGGGCGGACATCGGACAATGCCGCGGGGGAGGGAATCATTAGCGGCGAAAAGGAAAAACATCTAAATGTTTCAAAAATAAAAATTATAATTTGGACAATTTAATTTTGTTCCATTACAAGTTTTACCTCCCGCTACCCTTGGTAAGGGAGGTATAGGGATCGTGCTAAAAATCGCATATCGAGATTTTGGTAAATGACCACGTTTTAAGATCTCTACAATCCATTTTTAACATTTTCACGATGACGTCTGTGTGTATGTATGTATGTATTTTATATGTGTGTGGGTGTGTGTGTATGTGTGTGTGTGTGTGTGGATGCTCTTTGCGCTCTAACTCAAATACTATTATTCAGAAAGTTTTGAAACCATGTATTTCTACCTTATTCTAATATTTAAAAAAGCCATTAGATTTTGGTGACAATCGGATAACCGGAAAAGGCAGTTTACTTGAAGTTCAAGATAGTTTTCTTCAAAAAATACCTTTAAATGTAATTTTTTCGCAATTTGTTATTATAAAAATTAAAGATTATTCCATTTTCTACCAGTTTGCTTTAATACTTTTTCTTTTTATGGATAAATATATAAGCATTATATCTCAGAGCTTATGCTTTAAATACATCTCCGTGGTTACATAGTTCACCTCAAATGTATGTAACTGACCACTGTCAAAAAAATAATCATTTCAAATTAATAATAGTAACGTTTTAAAAGGAAAATTGTAAACAGAACAATAGTTTTATTATTAGTAAATATGCAGGTATGTATTTAAATAAAGAAACAAATAAATATATTATCACGGCATATTATCCATTGCTGGGTGTGCTAATCTGATTTGTACACACATTTCGCTAATGATGATGACATATTTGTATTGTGCGGGCGTTTACCACAAGGGTTAATTTTATGCCTTAAAATTCGAATTATTTGGCGTTGATCGGGATCTGGGTTTCCCCAGATTCGCGACCAGACATCAGGCACGCGGCAACGAGACCCAGTAGGTAAATTGCGGGAAGTATCAGATTTTTGTTTTATAAATCGATCAAAAAACGTTGCTTTAAAACCAGTATGACATAAAATATATATATATATGTATAAATCAATATTTCTTGTTAATAAAATAATTATAATTAAATTATATTTAGAAGCAAGCGCAAATTGCATTTACAACAGTGTTAAGAATTTCTTTATATAGTCGTGATGCGAATTCCATGCTACACCTACGTTACATTATGATAGATTGCTAATCAGAATTACAATTAGAACATCGTTGAGCTGAATAGTACATAACCTTGACAAGAATTTATTATTCATTGTTCTATTTTTATTTACAATTTTTTGTCTAGACCATAAAAAAATAAAGAAAAAAATTATCTACTTTCATAAAAAGAAACTTTTATACGTCATTTCAGTTCAAATTTCCTTTCTTTTTTCTTCCCCTTGGGTAAATTTCGATGTACGCCTATTTGTTTCCAGTGGCGGCTCGTGTTCTAACGGCAAAGAAGTACGAAATTGTTTGTATAGCTGTGCTGCTTTTGATGTGGGTTTGTCTAATGAAACGTGCATGTTATGCACCAGTAACGATCCAAGCTGTTTGCTCTGCAACATTCACACTTGTTCCATGTTATCTACATTGTTTTATCGTGTTCCCAATGATGTATTGAATGTTCGTTACAACTGATATGTGATTGAATCCTTCAGGGGATTATACATATTTCTATTTTGTTTCGCTAAACTAATAGTACAGTATGCGGATTAAAACGGGATTTTAACAATGTTTGTTTACGTCAGCAATGCGTTCTAGCAGAAATTGCATTATATAAATCATATAAATATCAGTACAGGATTTTAATAGATTCATGATGATGTATGTGCTTTACTGAAGAGAAGTATTCATTAGTTTTTGATAATACGACGGTCACAATAGCTGCATTTTTACTTTCACCTCTAGGTAATATTGTCTTTGGTCAAAAAATTCGATGGTGAGTTTTCATTGAATAAGCACGTTTTAGGGTCTTTAAAATACGATTTTACTATTTTTACGATGATGTCTGTATGTGTGTGTGGACGTGTGTTCGTGCGTGTGTGTGTGTGTGTGTGTTCGTGTGTGTGTGTGTGATATCTCCAATACTAGAATTCCAAAAATTACAATTCTTGCGTATTCCTCTACCTTACAACAATATGCAGACTTGATTAGATTTTGGTTATAATTGGTCAACCGGAAGTATCCTCATTTGAAGATTTTAACAGTTTTTCTTGAAAAACTCAGTTAAATATTATTATATCTTAAAGAATATATTATTTTCTATACGATTTGATTGCATTTTATATTTCATATTCAACAGATATATAGTTAAAGAATTATAAAGATAATAAACTTCATAATTCAGCTAGGTATGCTAACTTAACCATGGAAACTGCTAATATATTCAGGTAATTCAAATTGACAGATGTCAGTATCAATAAAAAGTAAATGAATGAAAGAATAAGGGAAATAACTCTAATGTTTCTAGAAAGATATGAGAACATGTCATGAGGATGAATATATTGGAAGAAAAATTAATAGTTTAGTAATCGAAGGTGGAAGAAACATAGGAAGACCAAATATAAGATGGAAGGACTGTATTTCGGAAGACTTAAGAGAAAAGGAACTGAATGAGGACGACACGCAAAACAAAAATGAGTGGAAGAAGAAAAAAAATAGCGAACTCTAACAAATGGGAAAAACTAAAGAAGAACATGATTGTCAGTGTCAAGTGCAATTTGCATAGTATGTTTATGAAATAATTTTACTGGAAATATAAGATCTTTTGCAAGAAAATTTATGTATAGGGCGCGTGCAGTGACGTGACTTTACTGACTTTGGCAAGCAGATCTGGTGATCCGCGTCAAAATGACAGCAATTAATTATGTCCATAACTGACAAATGTCATAATTTTTCATTCAAAATTTCATGATTTTCTTATTTCATGTGGTTTGTTTGTTATCAGGAGTATGGAATGCAGTTGCCGAGAACGGGAATCATAAAATACCAAAAATTTAGAATCTGGCAAGAAAATTTATGTATGGAATTTGTACATAATACACAAGATTGACGAAAGGTATGATGTGGAATTGTAGATGTAATGTCAAAACTGACAATATAATAATTTACCTATATTGTGTCAATTTTATAATTCATCGAAATTCGAAGTATAAATAGTTCATATTGTGACTCGGTGCAGTATATAATTATTATAACATGAACTCTGGCGTTTGGAGTTTCCTAGTCAATCCATCATTCTGTTCTTCTGATACAACATTATTAATAAAATCAAATGCAACTGATTTATCCTTTTGGAATCAATAGTTTATGCCCTTATAAGCAACTTGTCCATTTTACATTGCGTTGCGTCCAGCGTCCGTTATAGTTAGGTTAGAACAGAAATAGATACGGCGACCAAGTTCTCAATGGAAATATAAATGGTAATTGAAAACGACATTGTTTGAAATGAGTCCTTGTGCTTGTATTTTTCTCATTTATAAACTATAAATAATTCAGGTGGATGAGAATGGCAGTACCAGCTGTTGCTGGTTGTTCTAGAGGCGGCCGCGGCCCGTTAATTGGACAAGGACCATCAATGTTTTAACAAGTAAAAATAGCCGCCTATGTGTTTTAGGTTAGAACCGATGCTATTTCGATCATGTTGAATATAAATATTAAAAAAAGAATAATGCGGCGGGTGTTTTAAACATAATTTATCTGTGTCATTAGTCAAACAAGAATTTCTTTGATAACTCTTTCTCAAGACGACTGAATTATTAACTTTTCGTGTATCATTTATAAAACAAATAGTTATGTGTCAATCAACGTTGCTTACTGATTTTTTAATTTAGGAAGAAGTATTAATTGCTCCAAAATGAAAACAGAAATCATCTAATCAAAAATAAATTAATTAATTTATCACCATGTCTTTCACCCTATAGTTATTTGTTTAACTGGGCCCTAAAATAACAGATTCACAGCAGAGACTTCCGTTTGCGGCCGAAACTGTGTTCAACACATTTTTTTTGCCGATTTTAGAATTAATATTAATTTAGTCATCATTTTTAATACCTATTTTGAAAGTTATAGCCATCAAATTCGTTGATCAATTGCTATAGCTGTAGTAATAGGCAGTAAAAGTGACATTTTACAGACTGTTAGCTGACAAAAAAAATCGCCCTTTTAATGTCAATCGGCAAAAAAAATAATTTTAACACAAATTTTAATAAATGAAAATATTTTTTCTTTTAATGACAAAAGTAGGTATATAGGTAACCACATTTTGCGAGACATCTAGGAAGAAAATGAGTCAAAAATAAACCCTATCAGTTTATATTATTTTGACAGTTGAATTCTCTAATGTAGGTTATTAGCTCCATCGTAATTTTCAAGTCATAGTTTATAATAATAAGTTTAGAATAGCTACAGAAGCTGCACCAACAATTTCTTTAGATTCTTCCGAAGTTTGTTCGCTGTATACTTGGTATTCCATTAAAAAAAAACTAAATAGAACTCTAAATGAAAATTGAGAAAATTCAACTTTATTTATAATAAAAGTATGTGTTGTCGAGATGTGAATATTATTTCTGAAATTAATCCATTTATGAGGTCCAACCGACGCAAAAATTATTTCGAATCCAAAATGGCACAAAATGACCCCTGTAATGCACTCTCCACACTAAAATGAGTGCCTGTGACGCTTATAGTGATGCATACGAGACGAGACGAGAAATATAAAATATCGATCTCGTCTCGTTTTCGAATCAGTAATCTCGATCCCGCATATTTTTTTGGGCCTCGTCTTGTTCTTGAGCGAGACTCTCGCTATAAAATAAGCGCTTCCGCACTGAGTATTTACGTCACAATTTAACTGCAAGTGACATCAACTTCGCACCACTCGTACCGTCGTGTCTGTATTTTCAGTCATAGAACTTAGAAGAAATACAAAATTCCGATAACCAAAAAATCACCAGAAAATCTGACAAATTACTAAATAAATTAATTTGTCTTTAAAATAATTAATTTATTATATTAATTAAACAATTATTTTTTTTATAATATATATATGCCACAATGTAAGTATGATTCACTCCGCTTCGCTTCCATGTTAGCTCCCATCGACGCTTATTATAACATCCTTAACTTTCCATGGACGGTAAGAACCGGGATGAATGTTGGTGAAAAACTAGTTCTGTAGGATGCAAAACCGATTTTTTCTTTATTTTGCTTATCCTCACTCTAAACCGATACCAATAGACTCTGGATAGTCAAAAAATACAATGGATTCATATGATTTTCACATTCACGTGGTCTATGCATGAATTAGTGTTGACTCCACTCTTTGTAAATTGTTCTCCAGTCCTTTTTTCATTGAATTTATGAATCAAAGCTATAAAGTTACCAACACTTTTTATTGAGAGACATTCGCGAGAATCTCGCTTCTAGCAGTTGTTATATTGAAAGAATTTTAAACCGCTATCTCGCTCTCGTTCTCGCCTCTCAAAAAGTAACGATACGAGATACGGGATGCGAGAGTACTCTCGCCTCGTCGTACATCACTAGACGTTTAGTAAGCGCAAACATTGCAGTTTGGCCCAGGACCGCGAACCTGCCAAAAACTGGATTCGGTTCAGGTTCAGGTTAATTTATTTTTTAATAGATGGGTTCGGGTGCGGTTCTGGTTCAAATATTCATAAAATTTACGATTTTGTTCCGGGTTCAGGTTCGGTCCGACCTAACGAAAACTGAATTACTGGTTTTGAAATACCAATCTTTATATAGAAATAATTTAAAATGCGAGCCTGAATTTACGCAAGAACACGAACACAATTTTCACAAACAGACAACACAGGCTTTGATTATCGGCTGTGTAACGATTATGCGTACGTTTCGAACTCAAAATGAACCTGAACCGGAGCTGAACCCAGAACTCGAATTTTAATACTCGGTTCGGTTCCGACTCGGGTTCAATTGAGAAATATATTTGAGGTTCGGTTCAGGGTTTGGGTTCGCTAAAATGTTACGGTTTGGTTTCGGTTTTGGTTCGGGTTCGATGTCCTGGTTTGGTTTGCCGTGATGATATATTTATTTATTGAATTGTCAAAGACGACAATAAATTTTGTCACAAGCTTTTTTTTAGGTAATAACGATACATCACTAGAATGGCATCTTAATATCAAATTTAACTGACTTCGTATCTCATTTAATTGTCGAGATATCCTTACAAGCGAGTTAATTGGGACATAATGTGTACTGGTAAAAGATGTAATATTATATTTATAAAAAAATGTAGCTAACCAGATGTAATTAACAAAAGTGATTTATATTTTTCTAATAGTAGTTTATCTGCGTTAATTACGTGAAATAATAATATATTAATGTGTGTGCTGTCGATATTTCATGTTTGGCTTGCAGCGTGAATCAGATTTCACGGTATAACATCCAGGTAGCATTAATTTGTTTTGTGAGGTCAGTAAGGTCATGCGCGTGTTTCCGACTACAATTACGCGATCGCCTTCGGTTCGGTTCAGTTCAATCGGTTTCACAATCAGCTACAACGATCGCTCGGACTAACTACCGATGGATTCGTTCGCTGTCCTGCTCTGCTACCAATTTAGATATGATATTTAAGCTTAAAATCTTACGCAACAACCAATTAGGTGGTTACTGACAGTGGTGTTTTGGAGCAGGAACCATCAGAATATTTTTAAGTGGAAGAACGCGTTCTGGGTATTATGAATAAATAATAGATTTTTGAATGTCCCTAGTAGCTAAGTTCACAAACAGTTTTGTCATTTTTTCATGGATGTCATCGTCACACAAACGACAAACGTTTCGTGGTTTACATGAAATTTTCGGTATACTATTCGGTGTATTATTAAAAAATCTGATGTGGCCAGGACTATACCCTCCGGTCAATCCTGTGTATTATGTATAAATTCCATACATACATTTTCTTGCAAAAGATTCTAAATTTCCAGTAAAATTATTTCATAAACAAACTATGCAAATTGCACTTGACACTGACATCTTCTTCTTTAGCTTCTCCCATTCGTTAGGGGTCGCTATATTTTATTTTCTTCTTCCACTCATTTCTGTTTTGCGTGTTGTTCTCATTCAGTTCCTTTTCTCTCAAGTCTTCCGCCATACAGTCCTTCCATCTTATCTTTGGTCTTCCACTGTTTCTTCAACCTTCTATTACTAAGCTATTCATTCTTTTTCCAATATATTCTTCATCTCTCCTCATGACATGTTCAAACCAATGTAATCGTCTCTCTTGTATCTTTCTGGATACTTCTAACACTAGAGTTATCGTTAATCAATCATATTTAACTGTTATAATCTTAAATGAGACTACTTCCGATTCACCAATTATAACCAAAATCTAATCAGTTGTTCTTCTGGATGTAAACTTGAGGAATACGAAAAAATTATAATTTTTGGAATCGTGGTATTGAATTTCTGCGATCCGAAACTTTCGTCACACACACACACAGACATCATCGTAAAAATGGTAAAATCGTATTATAGGGTCTCGTGGCCGTGTGCCTGAGTGTCTGGTTGCGAATCTGGGGACCCGGGTTCGATCCCGACCGACGCCAAAAATTACATCGCATTTTAATGGCACAAAATTCACCCCTGTGGCGCACTCTCCACGCCAGCAATGAGTGCCCGTGAGGTGACGCCTGGTAAGCGCCCACACGATACAAATATTCCATCATTACCGATATCTGTGTACGAAGCAGATTGGCACACCCAGCAATGGTTAATATGCCGTGATGAAATATTTATTTATTTATTTTATCTAAAACATGTTTATTCACTAAAAACTCATGATTGAGTTTTTTAACCAAATACCTTCCTTACCTGAAGGTGACGGAAGGTAAAAACAATTGCATGTTCTACACATAAATCTTCAAAATTGTTTACTACGTACTGGTTGAACATAATTCTATACTATCACCAAAACCAATATACCACTTTGCAAATCCTTCTGTTGCACGATTCGCTCCATAAGCACCTGCTTCTCGGCACGGCTGGCGGCTAGGTTGCACGGCGACCTCGGCCTCCCACGCATGCACCAATCGCTTACCTCCGCCACCGCCGCCTCGTAGAGGGCCCAGGTATTTGCATAGCGTGCCAACCGCGAGAGCTAGTCGCTCGAGAGCAAACATACGCTCTATGATGTACAGTCTACGCTCTACGCAACGCACCGAGCTGCTGTGTGCTGAGTTTGTTTGCTTTGGTGTGACGCTGAGTAGGTAATGGAAGATGTAGGAAGAGATGGAAATTGATGGATAAAAAGCAGGAAGAAAAACAGTAGTGTATTGTTAAATCAGGCAATACAGTGTCGGCATTTGGTTTTGGAGAGTAGTGCCCAAGACTGATACTTAAACATCAAATTATGTGCTGTAAAAATGGCACTGCATACATTTTTACCTCTAGCTAAGAGAGGTATTGGATTCATGCTAATAATCGCATATCCAGATTTTAATGATTAAGCACGTTTTTTGGAAGAACGATTTCTCAAATAGTATAATACTTAATATCTGTTTAACTACGTATTTCTCAATCTGTCATTACTGGGAAGAGCTGAAAAGGTTTTGGTAATAATTGGACAACCGGAAGTAGAGATTCTTAAAAGAAATCTTCTAAAAATTATTTTTTGATAATTTTTGTTCTTGCTAGTATTAAAGAAGAGTAAATTCTCTATCTGATACATATAAATATTTTATTATATTTATAGATTTAGAGATAAAGAATTATAAGGTATATAAATAATCTGTTGTAATATCATGGAAACCATTTGAATAATTAAAATGTTTATAACTGACAGATAAATGTCAGTGTCAAAAATCCAGAGATATTACTGAAGATGTTTTCTGGGAAGTACATACATTATATTATTTCTTATTGTATTAATAGTTAAATATTTAAAAATATAGGTATATTACATATACCCTTCAAAAATACTGCCAATCCCGATAATGAATTGGAAACATTTCGAAAAATTAGCAGAGTACAACAAAATTTCTTCATAGAATGAATTTAAAATTTTAAAAATCTAAATATAAAGAATAGATATAAGTAGAAGTTTTGGTGTAGAGTGTAGGTATACAAGAAATGTTAAATACAACAAGGCGCGAACAGTCATGTGGCTTTGTTGGCCTTGACAAGCAGATATAGGGGCCCGTGTCAGAATGATAGCTAGTAATTATGTACATGGATGTTAAATATCATAATTTTTCATTCTAAATTTAGTGATTTTCTAATTCCATGTGGTTTATAGAAAATCTTGAAATTTTTAATGAAAAATTCTGGCATTTGACATCTATGTACATAATTACTAATTGTCATTCTGACACGGGCTCCCATATCTGCTTGTCATGGCCAATAATTTCATTACTTATGTAACCAAAAACGGAAGTGGCGAGAGGTATTGTGCTGGCCACAAGAGATTTTTATTATATGGGAACTTTAATTACAACCTAGATGAAGTTTACTCTGTACGTGGTTTCTAGTGTTTCACGAGATTCTTGTTCTTATCTTTCTTTTTCTTGTTTTTGTCTTGTTCTTTCTATAAGAACAAGAACAAGAGGTTGTTTGCAAGAAACAAGACAAAAGAAGACTGGTATGGAGCAAGAACAATATTTCTTATTACGAAATGTGCAAGGAGCAAGATTTCTTTTGTTACTTCCACAAAATAATAACCTTTATAAATTTGCTCAATTTAATGGATGGCGCTACTAAAAAGGTCGATGAACCCCCCCCCCCCATTTGGAAACGATTGTTTTGTACTATTCATAAACCTTTTTTTATACCATTTTCAATGAAAAATCTTTGTTACCTCATTGAAATAAAAAAAATTGTTGATCCTGTCAAAATGCTTCGTATATCAAACACAAACTATATTTTTAATATAAACGAAACCTAACTTGCATACACTTCACAGACTGATATTCAAAAATTCTTATTACTTTTTGCTTAAATCTCGTATTAGTGATGTTTTATGAAACAGAAACAGTGACATATTTTTGACATATAACCAATTAATTTGAGTATTTTAAGCGAATATTAGAAGACACACATTTTCTTATTAGTTTTCATGGTGTTGTAAAGATACATCTCTTTTAATAAGATTTCTGAATTCCAATCAAAATACTTTACGTGAATATAAATCGCTATGAAATTAAACGAGTTCTAGGAACAGCGTTATAAAATTACGAAAAAATACACAGGCATTACAAAAATTTTAAACATATATTACAGACCTATTATAACGTTATTAAATACACTCATTTAACGGATACACGCTAGGTTAAAAATAAAATTCCGATTGAACTATAATACGTTGGTTGTGAATCATTCCCTTTCACTTGCACTGTTTATAATATATAATTATTCATCAAAAATAAACTATTTTAACACTGAATAACTACAGGAGTTAATAACATATATTATAATGCAAATATGACACAAAAACTACCATATTTTTACACTTGTCTAGTTTATTATAATAATTAACGCACGATACAATAATTACCTATAAACGAATATACCACGTAAAATGGGAGTGTTAGTTAGTTTTTCATTTTAATTAAAAACATACATTGTAGTATGTTCTAATTTATTTTAAAATATAGTTTAATGTAGATCAATTTCATTGTATTAAATCTGATAATAGTTATACATAATATTGAATAATAACACAACAAATTAAATAACCAATAGCGAATCCGACGTTTAATTTTCCCGCGCAAAATAAGGACGGTAGTGCGGCGCCACTTTCCACAGTGTTAGGTGTTGTTACAAGTAATCGCTGCACACCAAAGGACAGTCATTACAATAGAAACATCCTCGTCCGCAATGCCGAAAAAATCGCGACAGGTGCGAAGCAAAATCAAGATGATGCTGACTGTCTGCTTCGATAGCCGTGGATTTGGGCATCACAAATACGCACCGGAAGGACAAACAGTGACGCATATAGTTTAAATTCGGTTGGCGGCAAATTTAAGCCACAGGCTCATTGGTTAGAAATTTACTTACATTATCAGATGAAAAGTGAAGCGACAATTTACACAATTATATTTTCAGACAATGTTCTTATAAATAAAGAGTAATACGATAAAAATAAAAAATACGACAAATATTTTTTCTTCTTTCGATTAAAGCAAAGAAAGAAATCTGATGTGGCCAGCTGTTACCTTCCGTCAATCCTGTGTATTATGTACAAATTTCATACATAAATTTTCTTACAAAAGATCCTATATTTCCAGTAAAATTATTTCATAAACAAACTAAGCAAATTGCACTTGACACTAATATCATCTTCTTTAGCTTTTCCCAGTCATTAGAGGTCGCTATTTTTTGTTTTCTTCTTCCACTCATGTCTGTTTTGCGTGTCGTCCTCTTCAGTTCTTTTTCTCTCAAGTCTTCCGCAATCTTTGGTCTTCCTCTGTTTCATCTACCTTCTACTACTATGCTATTCATTCTTCCAATATATTCTTCATCTCTCCTCATGACATGTTCAAACCAATGTAATCGTCTCTCTTGTATTTTTATAAACTTCTATAACTGGAGCCATTTCCCTTATCATTTAATTCCTTACCCTATCTTTTCGTGTCTTCCCTAACATCTATCTCAACATCCTCATCTCCGCCACATTCATTTTTGTTTCATTGATACTTACATCTGTCAATTTGAATTATCTGAATATATTAGGAGTTTCCATGGTTAGCAATGTAAGCCTAGCTGGCTGATTTATGAAATTTAATATCTTTATAATTCTTTAACTCTATATCTATTGAATATGAAATATAAAATATAAAATGCAATCCAATCGTATAGAGAATAATATATTCTTTAAGTTATAATATCAATAAATGATATTTAACTGATTTTTTCAAGAAAAACTGTTAAAAGTTGCAAATAAGGGTACTTCCGATGGACCAATTATAACCAAAATCTAATCATGTCTGCATATGAATCTAAACTTGAGGAATACGAAAAAAAATATAATTTTTGGAATCGTGTATTGGAGTATTGCGGTCCGAATCATCGTAAAAATAGTAAATTCGTATTGTAGGGACCCCAAAATGTGCTTATTCATTAAAACCTCACTATCGAATTTTTTGTTCAAAGACAATACCTTCCTTACCTGAGGTGACGTAAGGAAAAAAAATATTAACGATATATGCGTTTACAAAGTCTATTGGTACACCCAGAGAAATTGGTAATATTCCGTGATGAGATTTATTTGTATTAAGAGATGTCATAAGGTATACGATATCTGAATTTCTTTCATTGATGGATTGGGTATTATGTTAATATGCTAATGAATAGTAAAGGGAAACCTATAAATAGCATCTCCAGTAAGTATTTCTCGCAAGTTGTTGTTAGTGAGTCGTAAGAGACTCTTCGTCTGGTTCCACGACCGTCCTTCCTTGCGCACACACGACTGTTTGCAGTTGCGATGGCCATAAAACTTTTATTTCAACCATGCGTGCTGTATGACCTCGGTTAAGTAAATAAACTGTGTAAAGGCCGTCGCGCACTTGAGCGACGCGAAGCGAAGCGACGCGAAGCGCGGCGAAGAGTCATATTTAGTGCCAACGCGCACTTGCGAGCAGTTTTCAACGAGAAACGGCTACGTTTGTTTCAGTTTGGCACATAAGATGGACAGCTCGGACGAAGATATAATGATTGTGGCATCATTGTGTGAAGAAGCCGAAATTCAAGAAGAGAAGAAAAGGCGGAGGATGTGGGTTCATCCCATTAACAAAAAAAGAAAAACAGAGGGCGAGTTCGAAACCCTATTTCCAGATTTGATAAAACATGCCATCAAATTTCATCAATATTTTCGAATGGAACATGAGAATACTCGGCACATTGCATGTCGTATAGTTCTTTATATTTTGATACCAAAATTACTAATTTTCTTCATTGTTAAACATTTTAACATAATCTCTCCGGAATGTTTTGTTATGGTTATTATTGTTCAAGGAAGGTGTTAAATTTTGTTCCAAATCGACTATTTCCGATACGTCTCGAGCGTATTTGCTCTATTTCAGGTAGCTGCGCTATCGCACACTTTAGGTCAGCGAAGCGCGGAGCAGAGAAGAGCAGAGAAAAATATTCTCCCCGAAGAATTCCGCCGGGTCGCTTCGCTGCTCTTCTCTTCGCTGCTCCAAAGTGCGCGTATACCCATTATAATATGTAGAATGCAAAAACTGCTCTTCGCCGAGCTTCGCTTCGCTTCGCTTCGCGTCGCTCAAGTGCGCGACGGCCTTAATGGCACGGAATAGAATCAATACCCGCCACTCAGCTGAAACTGAGTCCGTGTCGTGGTGCCGCGTCACACATACCGCAACCAACACGAATGTCATATGTTGAATGAGACATCTTATCGATTATTTGTTTAGCTTTTAAAAATAAATGTGTTAATTAGATCGTTAAGCAATAAAAAACATGTATGTTTAAGTACAAGATTGGTTATTGCGGAGTCCGTGTTTGTTTTAAATAAAATTTACAAATTGATGAGTGTTGAAATTTGAAACCATATTCATCACGAGATATTTTGAGAGATAAAACTAGCGATATTTATTCACCGGACAAGATGAACAACTTCTATCTTCTATGTAAAATATTTATATCTTTAATATTTTTATACCGTCACCTACCTATGTAGCCATGTGAGAATTTAAAATGTTCTGTAATATATGTAAGGATGAGAATGGGGAAGTTTAGCGTGATTGAAATTACATGTGAAATATTTTTTAATCGTAAATATATGAATAATTATAACCTAAAATATAATTGAAAGTTAAAATTATGTTCCCATTTATTTATAATTAATTATTTATCATCAAACTTTTGTCACGTCACAAGTGACTTATGCGCATGCCTAGAAAGGATGGTGAAACCTGACTTTTTGAACGTATATTGAGGCATTACACTACACACTTCTGTTTAGTTACGTGGGTTTGTTTACATTTTTGCGGAGTGAGGTAATGAGTTTTTAGTTCGAATTGAAATTGTATTTGTTTTTAAAACTATTATACGATACTTAATTTTTATTATTGAATACAATAATACACTAAATGAAATAAATAGAACCAGTCGTTTTCATAAGAAGAACAACAAAACTATAATTATCACAACACAGAACTGTCACTGCTTATAAATGGCAAAACATGTGGATGCCATTTTTAAAACCCCTTGTTGCCATGTGAACCCAGCACGCACCTGCTTAAGGTAGACTATACGTTCTCCGTGAAATATAAAATATAATCAATTCGTATAATCAAGAATATTTTTTAATATTTATAATATGAAATGTCAAAAAATAATATTTAACAGCGTTTTTTCAAGAAAAACTGTTAAAATCTTCAAATGAGGGTACTTCCAGTTGACCAATTATAACCAAAATCTAAACAAGTCTGCATATTGATGTAAAAGAAGAGGAATACATAAAACTTGTAATTTTTGGAATTCTATTATTGGAAACTGCCGAAATTATAGTCATACACACATACACACACGCACACATGCAGACATAATCGTAAAAATAGTAAAATCGTATTGTAGGGAATTTTTTGATCAAAGCCAATACTTCCCTTACCTAGAAGTGACGGAAGGTAAAAAACATACTGTTTTTATGGGTAGTTCAGTTCAGTTCAATACGAGGTAATATCAGTCCATTTTCCCCCTAAAAAGATGCGCCTAAAAACTATAGTAAAGTGTATTACTAATTGTTGTCTTCTCAATTTTTTTAGCATGACCCTCGTAAAATGAAAAACCACCTCAAAATCGCATTTTAAGGATCCTAAATCGTACTTATATTCAAACAAAAAAAACTCCAACGAATTTTTCGACCAATACCTCATCTCTTAGCAGTGGCGTGAGTTAAAAATAAAAATAATAAACTAAAATATTAAAATGGACAATAAAAATTAATTATAATTTAAAATTCAAATATGAAAAAAAAACATTGCGGAAACACAATCGCATCACATATGTGAATCCAATAACCGAACAATCGTAATTTCATGCTAAGCGCAATAACGTTTCATCACAAGGCGTGGAAGTAGGGTGTTCATAAAAAGAACCGTTTGACAGATATATTCCACGCTTGAATCCATAAAACGCTTACATTTCTTCGCGGTGTACATAAACCATATTTATTGCAATAAATGTAAAATAAATACAGCAGATTTCATTGGCGACGCGAGAAAAACATTTACTGCGACGTTGAAGGATTTTTTCAGATTCGTCGCCTCGACACATACATCATCCGTTGTCTTTAGTTAATTCCCGTTCCGCCAGATGACAGCAGCCTTTTTCTCCGCCCGTATTATTTATCACTCATTGAAAATGTGATCTTGCAGTTTTGATTTGTGGCTCTCGCTCGCGCACAGCTAAAAATCTTCAATTCAAATAGACCTGATTTCACGAGTTGCCTTTTCTTGTAACAGATGGCACAAGAACTGTGCAGCTTTCTGATTCTTGATTTTATGTAAATAGTTCCTATGTGAGATACGTAATAAATTTGTGCTGCTCGGCTTTTTTATTTAGATGGAATATTATTAATGGTTCTTCGAAATACCGGGAACGAATCAAGTTTTTGCTACGTACGCTTTGTTCGTCTTTTTGCTGGAACTCAAAAAATCATTAAGCTAAAAACTACATGCAAAATAAACGTTACTTAATTAAAGTTACGCCCTTTGTTTACTAATGACCCGAAATCAAACTGCTGCATTACTATACAAGAACAACTTTTAATAATATATGCCCGTATTACGAGCGCAATTTTATGGAGCGCGCCTCTATTACTTTATAGGTATTCTTAAGAAGTGTAGTTCATAAAAGCACTTTTATTATAAAACTGCGCTCGTAATACGGGCCATTCAACTGAATAACTATTTGAATCCGACCAATTATTATAAAAAAGGACCAAAGAAAGTGAAACATGTGTTTCATGAAATTAAATTCTTCCTCTAAATAATTGATCTAAACAAACTTCACGATAAGTATCATTACTCGCGCTCGTCTGATTCTTTTGTATTCATTATCGCATCGAATGTTCCAGAGCTTACGAGAAAGGTACAAGGAGCGGGTATATAAGGCGATAACCATCTCTGGACAGTTCAGTTCAGTTAAGTCCAGTCAGTCGAGCCGAAATAAATAATAGTGAAATAAATATGGTGTAAATAAATAGTGCGTTGTGTTATTTGTTCACATAAATAATCTTAGTGTTTAAGTTTTTTTTATTCATAGTGTTCGTTATTTTTACTATATTTTCCTTAATTATTTATCCTAAAACATGTTATTTTAATTATTAATATTTCTCTGGTTTTTACACTTCGCCCAAATAATTTTATTTTAGGGAAAAAACTTATTTCACGAACCCTATAGGAGGCGCGCAAAATTTGGAAAGGGCGCGCCGGACTGAAACACCGTAAACAATAAAAAAAATCTGATGTGACCAACACAATACCTCCCGCCATTTACCTATGGGGTGTCGTTGCCGCGTACCTGATGTCTGGTTGCGAATCTGGGCAATCCAATTCGATTCCGATCAACGCCAAATAATTCGAATTTTACATGGCATAAAATTAACCCTTGTGGTAAACGCCCACACAATACAAATATGTCATCATCATTACCGAAATGTGTTTACAAATCAGATTAGCACACATTTATCTGTCAGTTACATACATTTGAGCTGAACTATGTAACCATTGAGATGTGTTTAAAGCATAAGCTCCGAGATATAATTTTTATATTATTTTATAAATTTATCCATGAAATATATAGAAAAAGTATTAAAGCAAACCTGTAGAAAATGGAATAATCTTTCATTTTTACCTCTCGCTAAGAGAGGTATTGGATTCATGCTAAAAATCGCATATCCAGATTTTATTGAATAAGCACGATTTAAGGTCCATAGAATCCGATTTTAACATTTTTACAATGATGTCTCTGTGTGTGTGTGTGTGTGTGTGTGTGTGTGGATGTGTGTGTGTGTGTGTGTGAGGTTGTTGGAGACACGATTTCTCAAATTCTATAAGACTAAAGACCTGTTTGACTACGGATTACTCAATCTAACAGTAATGGGAAGAGTTGAATAGGTTCTGGTAACAATTGGAAAACCGGAAGTGGTAGTTTTTTTAAAAAAAATTCTAAATATTAATTTTTGAAAATTTGTTACTACAAATATTAAAGATAATTAAATTCTCAATCTGACACATTTAATTTTTTTATTATATCTTGCATAGGATTGGAGATATAGTATATAATAATATATAATAATCTGTTGTAATAAATCTCGTTGCCCGAAAAACAGTTGCGATATTTAAATTTTTGTAATTGACATATAAATGCAAAATGTCAGTGTCAGTTTTTTCTGAGAGGTATGAGTACATTTATATATATATATATATATATATATATATATATATATATATATATATATATATATATATATATATTATTGTATTATTAATTAAATATGTATTTAAATTACAGGTATGTTAATATTACATATATCCTTAAGAAATACCGCTAATACCGTCAATGAATTTGAAGAATTTTGAACGTATTAGAATAGTAGGATAAAATTTCTCATATAGAACGAAAGAAGAGAAACAATTTCAATTATTTGTGTGTACGAGAAATGTTAAATTCGTTACTTATAGGGCGTGAACAGTCATGTGACTTGGTTGGTCTTGGCACGCAGATATAAGGATCCGTGTCAGAAAGACGGCTAGTAGTGCTTGTCGAGGAAAATAATCCACATGGATTTGGAAAAACAAATGTTTCGAATGAAAACTTATGATACTTAACACCTATGTATATTACTAGCTCTCATTTTTACACGGTCCCCCATATTTGCTTGCCAAGTCCAAAAAAGTCACATAACTGCTCGCGTCCTATGCAACATAAAATGAAAATGGCGAGAGGTATTGTGCTAGCCACAACAGATTTTTATAACAAATTGCGAAAACAATATATATTTTAAGCTATTCTTTGAAGAAAATCTATCTTGAGCTTCAAGTAATGGCTTTTTTCCATATTAGAATAAGGTTTCAAAACTTTCTGACTGATAGTATTTGAGTTAGAGCGTAAAGAGGATCCACACACACACTCACACACACACATACATACAAACAGACATCATCGTGATAATGTTAAAAATGAATTGTAGGGACCTTAAAACGTGGTCATTTACCAAAATCTCGATATGCGATTTTTAGCACGATCCCTATACCTCCCTTACCAAGGGTAGCGGGAGGTAAAAAGGACCAAAGAAAGTGAAACATATGTTACATGATATTAAATTGATTACTTTTATAAAGCTAATTTTTTTAATAAATACTTTTGCAGCGCCCTTGGATATAGACATTATATACATACACTGCTTCTGCAACAAATATTCAAGTTTTTTTTTTATAAATAATTGTCGGATGTGGGATTTCAACCCAAGACATCTTGCTTATTAATACAGCTGGCTAATTATTGAGTCATCATTGAAGGAGTGGTACACTTGATCTCATTTTTTTACGAGCCAGCGGATGTAACAAAATGAAGAATAAATTTCAAAGTCAATGCATTTTTATATAAGTACTGGATGGCGCTTGAATTCCGTTACATAGGCGTTTCTTTACAAAGGGAAAAAATCTGTTGTGGCCAGCACAATACCTCTCGCCACTTTCTTTTTTGGTTACATAAGTATAGGGCGCCAAGAGTCATGTTACATTGTTGCCCTTGACAAGCAGATAATTAGTAATTAGTAAATATGTTATAAAATGTCAGAATTTTTCATTAAAAATTTCAAGATTTTCTAAATTCACGTAGTTAATTTGTCACCAGGAGTGTGGAATTTACTTGTCGAGGAATATAAATCACTTGGAATTGGAAAATCACTAAATTTAGAATGAGATATTATGATATTTGACATCTATATACATAATTACTAGCTATCATTTTGACATGGGCCCCCATATCTGCTTGTCAAGGCCAATAAAGTCACATGACTGCTCGCGCCCTAATGTATTAAACATTTCTTGTGTACCTATACGCTACACCAAAAATTCTACTTATATCTATTCTTTATATTTAGATTTTTTAAATTCTATGAAGAAATTTTGTCCTACTCTTCTAATTTTTCGAGATGTTTCCAATTCATTGTCGGGAGTAACAGTATTTCTGAAGGGTATGTGTAATATACCTATAATATTAAATATTTAACTACTAATACATTAAGAAATAATATAATGTATGTACTTCCAAGAAAAAGTCTTCAGTAATGTCTCCGGATTTCTGACACTGACATTTATCTGACAGTTACAAACATTTTAAATATTCAACTATTTTCCATGGCATTCTTTCGACTGTAAAATTTATTACATCAGATTATTTTATATATTATATTTCTTTTATCTCTAAATCTATAGAATATATAATAAAATATTTAAATGTATCGGATAGAGAATTTAATTTTCTTTAATATTACCCAATAAATTTTCAAAAAATAATATTTAGAAGATTTTTTTTAAGAATCTTCTACTTCCGGTTGTCCAATTGTTACCAAAATCTTTTCAGATCTTCCCATGAATGTCCGATTGGGATATACATAGTTAAATAAATATAAAGTCTTATAGTTTTTGAGTAATCGTCCTTCCAACATCCCACATACACACACACATCCACACACACATACACACACATCATCGTAAAATTGTTAAAATCGGATTGTAGGTACCTTAAAACGTGCTTATTCAATAAAATCTGTATATGGGATTTTTAGCATGAATCCAATACCCTCTTAGCGAGAGGTAAAAACTTTCCCGAAAACCTTTACTTTAGAAAATAAAATACAGAATTTAATTAACAATTAAATAATTAAATGAAATTATGAAAATCAAAATTTATGTACTGGTCACATTTAACGATTGAGAGAATACGAACTAATACGGCAGTTAAGGTCTTGAAAATATGGAAATATATGTACAAAGAAATATTTCCTACGTGTGACCAATACAACATTTCATTACCCAATTAAATCTTTAGCTAATTAATCTCACTGGAGACAAATAGCATTTATGGTATAAATCTTAATGGATTATACATATTCACTTTCCCGGATTCCAGCATTAATACACCTATTGCATTTTCATGGGTATGCAATGCAAAAATGCAAATGTGTATTTTCTGCGAATACAGCTCTGTTTACACTACACATGCATTACAACACAAATCGCACGTGCCAAACACATACGTCAAACGTATGCACGTTCCCAGAGCATCAGATAAATATGCAGGACTGGACTCGACTCACAGATTAATATCACTTCGACGTGCGTCTGATTCGATCCGGAGATAACGTTAGTGGTTTAATCATTCCGCCTTCAAGAAATAATTTTTTATTACACCACAAAACGATTCCACGAAAAACGATGAATATTTTTTTAAGAATACTATAGGACTTTAATACTTTTATCCAAGATACACAGTATATAGTACTGTCCAAAGATACAGACTAAAAAATCTGAAGTGGCCAGCACAATACCTTCCGTCAATCCTGTGTATTATTTATAAATTCCATAGATAAATTTTCTTACAAAAGATTCTAAATTTCCAGTAAAATTATTTCATACACAAACTAAGCAAATTGCACTTGACACTGACATCTTCTTCTTTAGCTTTTCCCATTCGTTAGAGGTCGCTATTTTTACTTCCTTTTACGTAAGTAAAGGAAGTATTGTAATCGCGAAATATTTCGGTTTTCAGATTTCAGCGGAAATATCCATTTTGATCATCCCTGAATCCATTTTGACTAATTTCGTCGTGACGTCTGTACGTACGTACGTATCTCACATAACTCAAAAACGGTAAGCCGTAGAAAGTTGAAATTTTGTATTTAGGACTGCTATAACATCTAGTTGTGCACCTCCCTTTCTGGTTATTACACAATTTCCAGAAGTGGCACTTTACATGAAGCCTATAATAGATTTTAATGAAAAACTGTTTTAAAATATAATCCAAAACTTTTCAAATTTGGTATACAAGACTTTTATGTCAATCGAAATAACATAATAAATTTTGGTTAAAATTGGCTAACCGGACGTGGTACATTACTTGAAGTTGTTAACAGTTTTTCTTGAATAAAATGATTTTATTTTGATTTTAGAAATAAATGCTTCAAATAAAAGTTTTAGAGAATTAATTTCTGCGTCTAGCACATCAAGTATTATTAAATTAGCCCTTTGTATAAGTTAAAATTAATATTTTGTAATTTATTTATTAAAAAAATATGTATAGTTTAATAATCGTACAAGGAAGTCGTGTGTTGTCCACATCAGATTTTTTATTTTTTTCTTCCACTCGTTTTTGTCTTGCGCGTCGTTCTCCTTCAGTTCTTTTTCTCTCAAGTCCGCAATACAGTCCTTCTATCTTATCTTTGGTCTTCCTCTGTTTCTTCAACCGTCTACTACTAAGCTATTCATTCTTCTTCCACTATGTTTTTCATCTCTCCTCATGGCATGTTCAAACCAATGTAATCGTCTCTTTTGTATCTTTCTACAAACTTCTAGTACTAGAAGTAGTAGTATTCCATTCCTTACCGTATCTTTCCGTGTCTTCCCCCTCAACATCCTCATCTGTCTCAATACCCTAGTCCGTACCACATTCATTTAGTTTTCATTGATACTGACATCTGTCAATTTGAATTATCTGAATATATTAGCAGTTTCCGTGGTTAGCATAGCTGGCTGATTTATGAAATTTAATATCTATATAATTCTTTAACTTTATATCTGTTGAATATGAAGTAAGAATAAAATGCAATCAAATCGTATAGAGAATAATATTCTTAAAATATAATAACGCTCAGTGTCAATAAATCATATTTAACTGTTAAAATCTTCAAATGAGGCTACTTCCGATTGACCAATTATAATCAACATCTAATCACTTGTTCTTCTGGATGTAAACTCGAGGAATACGAAAAAAATATAATTTTTGGAATCGTGGTATTGAAGTTATGCGATCCGATACTTTTGTCACACACACACACACACACACACACACACACACACACACACACACACACACACACACACACACACACAGAGACACACACACATACATACAGACATCATCGTAAAAATGGTAAAATCGTATTATAGGGACCCTAAAACATGCTTATTCACTAAAAACTCATCATTGAATTTTCGACCAAAGACAATACCTTTCTTACCTAAAGGTGACGGAAGGTAATTAACAAAAAGTTGCACTTGCATAAAACTGGATCCTCTCAACAACTTGTTGTCCAAAAAATAAAATTCTCATTCCCACATTACACTTTATTTTGTGGAAGTCGCCTCCAAATAAGTATAGCACATTTCTCGGAGTATCACAGATGGTTATTGCGGAGCAGACACCGAAATACGAGTATATGGTGAACGGTAACATATATGGGAGCGTTGGTCGGAAGATGGCAGCACGATAAGCGGGTTTACGAGCGATGCAGGCCGCTGCCTGCACGGCTTGTCTGTCAGAACTCTCGTAAAACGACCGTTTGCATAATCCACTGTTGACACCTTCATGACAAATACACGTCACCGCAACAAAAAATGATGTTTTAATATGTGTGCAGACATGGGTATGCTATGTGCAGTAAAGAAGACAAAAATTCCAATACATTCACACTAGTCTTATTGGAATTCCGATTAGAGACCCACAATAACAAATTTACGAACAATTATACGCATTATTGCAATACTTATTACGAAAATAAATTGCATGAAATACCTAATAACATCAAAGAGGAATGTCGTCATAAAATAAAAAAATCTGTTGTGGCCAGCACAATACCTTCCGTCAATCTAAATTTCCAGTAAAATTATTTCATAAACAAACTATTCAAATTGCACTTGACACTAACATCTTCTTCCTCTTTAGCTTTTCCCATTCGTTAGGAGTCGATATTTTTGCGTGTCGTTCTCAATCGGTTCTTTTTCTCTCAAGTCTTCCGCAATACAGTCCTTCCATCTTATCTTTGGTCTTTCTCTGCTTCTTCAATCTCCCATTACTAAACTACTCATTCTTGTTCAAATATAATTCTTCATTTCTCCTCATGACATTTTCAAACCAATTTAATCATATTTCTTGTATCTTTCTAGAAACTAGTAATACTAGAGTTATTTTCTTACCGTATCTTTCCGTGTTTTCCCCAACATCTACTTCAACATCCTCATCTCTGCCACATTAATTTACTTTTTACTCATACTGACATCTGTCAATTTGAATTATGTGAATATATTAGTAGTTTCCATGTTTAGCATAGCTGGCTGAATTATAAAATTTAATTTCTTTAAAATTCTTTAACTCTGTATCTATTGAATATGAAGTATAAAATGTAATCAAATCGTAAAGAGAATAATATATTCTTTAAGTTATAATAACGTTAAATGTCAATAAATCAAATTTAACTGTTAAATCTTCAAATGAGGGTACTTCCTGTTCACCAATTATAACCAAGATCTAATCACTTGTTCTTCTAGATGTAAACTTGAGGAATATGAAAAAATTATAATTTTTGGAATCGTGGTACTGAAGTTATGGGATCCGGAACTTTTGTCATACATGCACAGACAAACAGACACGCAGACACACAGATACACATACATACAGACATCATCGTAAAAATGGTAAAATCGTATTATAGGGACCCTAAAACATGCTTATACAATAAAAACTCATCATTGAATTTTTTGACCAAAGACAATACCTTCCTTACCTAAAGGTGACGGAAGGTAAAAAATGTGATGTGGCCAGCACATTACCTTCCGTCTATCCTGTGTATTATGTACATACATAAATTTTGTTGCAAAAGATCCTATATTTCCATTAAAATTATTTCATAAACGACCTATGCAAATTGCACTTGACATTGACATCTTCTTCTTTAGCTTTTCTCATTCGTTAGGGGTAATGTAATCGTAATAAAAGGTGGAAAAACAGAGGAAGATCAAAGATAAGATGGAAGGACTGTATTGCAGAAAACTTGAGAAAAAAACAACCGAATGAGGACGACCCACAAAACAGAACGAATGGAAAAAGCTAAAAAAGATGTCAGTGTCAAGTGTATTTGCATAGTTTGTTTATGAAATAATTTTACTTGAAATTTAGAATCTTTTGCAAGAAAATTTATGTATGGAATTTGTACATAATACACAGGATTGACGGAAGGTATAGTGCTGGCCACATTAGATTTTTCTATGTGCAATTATGTATTATCGTTGCTTATTAATTAAACAGAACGAATTGGAAAAGCTAAAAAAGATGTCAGTGTCAAGTGTCATTTGCATAGTTTGTTTATGAAATAATTTTACTTGAAATTTAGAATCTTTTGCAAGAAAATTTATGTATGGAATTTGTACATAATACACAGGATTGACGGAAAGGTATTGTGCTGGCCACATCATCAGATTTTTCTATGTGCAATTATGTATTATCGTTGCTTATTAATTAAACGGAAAAGTTTAGAAACATTTATAAAATTCTTGTTAATAATTAGTTTGGAATGTAGTGGAAACATCAGCAGTCATCTGTTCCTGGTCGATGCGCTGATATTCCACGGCTTACTAGATCTAGACCTCGTACACATCCACAGCCACATCGATCTACAGAAACGTCACGTCACTCACTATCGTGACATGTAGAAATTAAAACCGAATCCATTAGGTTCGAGATTAGGTACACAAGAAGCTATGGGCTTAGATAGAAATATAACGGGGTTCTGTGTCTGCATGGGAACCAACACAATTCACTATCGCCACAACGTCACTAATCTTTATTGTTTATAATTTTGATTTAATTATCTTTGATTGTAATAATTAACACAAGTAATCATCATGATTGAGTTACAAACTTAAAAGAATTATGTACTTATGTTAATTTCGTTTTTATGTACATAAATTTCATTAACGACACATTTATGGTTTATCTCATTGATAATAATAATGTTATTTGCCTTCTAATGTTTGTTTATAAACATTGCAATTGTTTTTACAACTCACAACGCAAAATTATTCACATTGTTTCTTGGAAATTTCTTACGGAATAAATGAGTTACCTGCATGACAAACTGTTTGAACAGAACACCGCAGATAAAATAATAGAAACGAAATAAAATTTATTTTTGATTTTTTTTTATTAAAGACTATATAATACGATCAATATCACAGTACAACTGAACAAGTAGTTTTAATCAACTGCCAACGATCTCAAATGCACTAGACATAACTTCATAGCATTTGTTATGTTTTCCGCTGGACCGAAAGAGACAACTAAGAATAGAGATATATTGAGTCACCTCATGGAGTAATCGCTAGATGTCACTGCTTGTTCTTGTACTATATTTGAAACATTTGAATTATTATTAACAAAAACATGCATGAAACAAACTGTAAGAAAGGATAAAAAGAATTGTGTATAATTAATTATTTATTTTATTATATTAATTTTTGTATTCTAAATTTATTTACATTTTATGGTGAATCCGGACTTTGGTACATGAAGGACGTGTTTTTGGGACAACTTTTATATTATTTTTTAAACTCCGATATATTAAATAAAACTCGTAAACACTATGTTTTATTACAATATGAATATGTATATCAAAACTTAGGTTAGCAGCACACACAATGTGTTACAAAATTTTATTATATTCTCTCATTAAATATAAGCTCGTGATATTATTAATAATCGAAGATATTGCTCGTGAAACCGAAGCAGCATATTTCTGCAACTCGGTTTCACTGGAGAATATCATCGATGATAATCATATCACGTGCAAATGGCGGCTTGTCGGGGTAGGCAGGTGAGGCAGTGCCTCACCAGAAAAGAAATAAAGCTGCAAGTAAAGTTGTATGTAAATTAAATTTTAACTTATTCCGTTAATGCTTGTCTTTATAAATATCAAAAGAATAATTTAAGCTACGACCATAACTAATATGTATAGTGAAAGTATTGTCAACAACGAGCATCGTTTTATAATTATCTTAGTCGAAACAATATGAATTTTTGAAAAACAAGCGTGTTATATATATCCTTATCGCATACGCTTGTAGTCATTGCAAATGAAAGAGATAAATGTATGCTAATTTGTAAATTCGTTCACGATAAAGATCAAGGTGATCGGACATCTTTCAAAAATATTACTGTACTTGCATTAATTCATAGATGTCATTGTTATAGCAGAAAAATAAATATACAGAAATCTTTTGAATTCCAAAATTGTTTTTAAGTTTACTTTATATTTACTGTTAATTTATTGTATTAATATCCATAATGAACGAGTTTATCGTACTGTATTATTGAAACAATGGTCTCAAAATTCCCTAATGAACTCCGGTATTTAAATATTCCACAATGAACCTTGTACACAATTGTTTGTTCTTGGGTATGACGTAGACAATATTCCAAGAAACTTATTGATATTGAAACACAAAACAGTGATGTCAGTTTACTAACAAGTGTAGGAGTATTTCCATACATGCATAAGTACAGAGAATTATAAATAATAATTCCTTATTTGCATTTTATACACCGTGGAAAAAATTCATAGCGCTATTGTTTACAAATATAATTCAAATAAAAATTTAGCCATAGTAAAAGATAATCAATTAGTCACAATCATGAGATGAGTAATTCATATTTATGCCTCAACGGAGGAAATTGTTAAAAAATGTGATATGTACGAACAGTTATCAGTTAACAAAAATAGCAGTAAAAATATGATAAGTTAGAATTAAAGATGATATATGCTTGCTGTCAGTATTAATTGCTTTTTCCGTCGACCGTTTATTAATAGGCTATCTTAATGTATAGAAAATCATTAATTAATGACCCCTATTAATGCATGATTTTTTATTAATAAACGATTTATTGGGTGCGTTCACCACATGGAACACAGCATATATTGCTAATGCTAAGTTGTAACAAAAAGGTAGACAGAATTAAAAATCATGCTTTTGACACTCACTAGCTAGGTATATATTCACGTAGCATACCTTTAAAATGAATTTGAAAGAATGAAATTCCTCAAATAACATAAAAAAACGCTTGTGTCATGTAGGATTAAGTAAACTGAACGCACCCACTGAAAACAATTGATGACAAAACTTATTGATTTTCTGACGTAAAATTTGACGTTCGGTCAACCATTACTAACCTAAATTTTTTTGTCATGGAATAAAATTAGATTTTTCATTTAAGTAAGATACGGTCAACGAAAAAATATTGTAACTAACACGTGTGTTAATTGGCGATTAATGATCTCAACAATTAAAATGTCTCGATCATTAATCGCCCTCATTAACACACTTGATAGTTAAATAACTATTAATATGTATAATTTGGTATCGGGGTCTGTGATCATAATAGAATTTCAATACCTTTCGCCATTTTCATTTTATGTTGCATAGGGCGCGAGCAGTCATGTAACTTTGTTGGCCTTGGCAAGCAGATATGGGTACCCGTGTCAGAATGACAGCTTTTAATAATGTACATAGGTGTCAAGTATCATAATTTTTCATTCAAAACATGTTTTTCCAAATCCATGTGGATTATTTCCTCGACAAGTACAGTAAAAATTTTAAAAGATGTCCGATCAAGGTCATCTGTATCATGAACGAATTAACAAATTGGCATACATTTATCCCCCTCCTTTACAAAGACTTTAAACGTGAGTGATAAGAATGGATATAACACGCTTGTCTTTCAAAAATTCATATTGTTTCGACTAAGTTAGGACATTCCATTTTAAAACGATGCTCGTTGTTAATAATACTTTCGCTGTAACGTAAGTTTATATATTAATTCAGATACATTACCTTAATTCATAGCCGTACGAATAACGTTATTTTCTGTCAGAGTCACTAACACTGACATTGTGTCAGTATCTTAATTTTCACATATTTGGTTTTACATTTGCTAATAAACTTACCAGTTGATTTATTTTTGAATTTTTAATGCTGTTATTGTTACAAATATTTTAATAATAATAAAATAACAGTAGTATCTTACGTACCCTCACAAAAACTTAGCAAACGACACTACTGAATTTGTCAGAATGAGTGGAGCAAAAATCTGAATTCATACAATTCGTAGGTAACCTTGATCGGACATCTTTCAAAAATTTTACTGTATATACCATTGATGACAAATAAACATCAGGATATTTTGAAATTTTGAATGAAAAATTATTACATGACAATTGTGACATCAATGTAAATAACTACTAGCCGTCATTCTCTAACACGGATCCTCATATCTGCTTGCCAAGGCCAGCAAAGTCACATGACTGCTCGCGCCCTATAAGAACGAATTTAATATTTCTTGTACACACATATAACTGAAATTGTATCTCTTCTTTCGTTCTATGAGGAATTTTATCCTACTCTTCTAATATGTTCAAAATTCTTCAAATTCATTGACGGTATTAGCGGTATTTCTTAAAGATATATGTAATATTAACATACCTATAATTTTAAGTACATAATTAATTAATAATACAAGAAGATATATTAAATGTACTCGTACCTTCCAAAAAAATCTTCCGACAATGTGAGTAAAACAGCTGATTTTTGACACTGACATTTTGCATTTACAAACATTTAAATATCTCAACTAGTATGCATGGCGCATGGAGTCTTTTGGGCAACGAGATTTATTACACATTACACCAGATTCTATATTATTATTTTCAATGAATTTAGAGATAAAGAATTATAAATAACTTGCAACCTAATGCTGCTAAAAGCTGCATCATGGAAACAGATTATAGCTATAAGCCAATTCAGCAGATTATGTTATAAATATAATGCTATATACATATATTTTTATTTTCTACTTATTATTTTGGGAAACATACTGTTCTTTTTAATAATAGTTCAGTTCAGTTCAGTACGAGGTAAGATTAGTTCATTTTTCCCCTAAAAAGAAAACGCCGATAGAATAGTTTGCAAAAAAAAATTCTGTGCGGAATTTGTACATTATACGTAGAATTGGCGGAAGGTATTGTGATGATCACAAAAGATTTTTTTAAATGGGATCTATATATTTTTAGGCTCATTCGGTAAAGATTTTTTTTCTGAATTCAAGCATGTAATCATTACATCAAAAATATTGAGAAAAAGTGAATTGAAATTTAAATATTATTTTTTAATTATTTTTCAGTAAGCTAGGCTAAGAATGCAAAACAAAAACTGTCAATTCGAATTATTTAGTGCATGAATCCTAATAACAATAGAACACAACATTTATGTTCCGTGTTAATTTAAGCTCAATTGTTTTTCTTACATAGCCTACAGAAAAATAACTAAAAATAAAATTTAAGTATTTAAATTTCAATTATTATTTTTTCAATATTTTTGTTATAAAATTATAAAATGACTACAGTAAAATTTTTGAAAGATGTCCGATCAAGGGCACCTGTATTACGAACGAATTAACAAATAGGCATACATTTATCTCTTTCTTTTACAAAGGCTGTAAGACTGTGTGATAAGGATGGATATAACACGCATGTCTTTCAAAAATTCATATTGTTTCGACTAAGTTAGGACATTCCATTTATAAACGATGCTCGTTGTTGATAATACTTTCGCTGTAACGTAAGTTTATTTATTAATTCAGATACATTACCTGGATTCATAGCCGTACGAATAACGTTATTTTCTGTCAGAGTCACTGACACTGACATTGTGTCAGTATCTTATTTTTAACATATTTGATTTTACATTTGCTTATAAACTTACTAGTTGACTTATTTTTGAATTTTGAATGCTTTTCCTGTAATATATATTTTTATAATAATAAAATAACAGTAGTATCTTACGTACCCTCATAAAAACTAAGCAAACGACACTACTGAATTTGTCATGATGGGCATAGCAAAAATCTGAATTCATACAATTCGTAGACAACCTTGATCGGACATCTTTCAAAAATTTTACTGTACATGGTTGAATACTCTATCGAATGAGCCTAAAAATATATACACCATCCAAAAAAGAAAACACTTATTATAGTTTAAGAACCACTGGTTTAAAAAACAAATTATTCAATAAGTGAATGTTCCCCTCAATTTACTACAACCTTTATTTGAATGATTTTCTTCTATTCCCAATTGTTATATGAAGGTGCATTATGACGTAAGACACATATTTCATAAAAAGAAAACAATTGAGCGTTTCATGTTTATTTTAATAATAAAACGACAATGGGTGCCAATGTGCCCCCATGTGTCTCTATTTTAAGAAAATACCGAAAATTATGTATGTAAAATGAACATTTCTATTTCTTCCACATTATTCGTCAAAATTTAACCATATTTCTGATATTAGAAATTCTATATCTGCCACTTTAACATTTTTATTAACGTTATACTATGGAACCTCTCTCGAGAATTTCTTCTCTGAGCTATTAGCAAGCTATATGGTTCGCACAACTATCTCGCGATTGGTCAAATTAAAAAGAAAGCGACACGCCTCTTGTGGCCTATTCTAGACGCCGAAGCGCTAATAGGCACAGTAGAACACAAATATAACATATCACGTCATCACAAGTTACTCAAACTATATTTTTCATTTCGGGATATTCTAGCCAAGGAACAATAAACCTCAGATATCAAGCAGGCTAGGCTAGTCCGCTAGAACTCAAATAGTTTTATAGGTGGCTATAAAATATTTATTAAGATTTAATTACATGAATTTGTGATTTGCAATAGATCATAAAATTAGTTGCAAATTAAGATTTACAATTAAACGGTCGTAGAGTGATTCATACATGAATCACATAATAACAGCACATGATATATTTTATTTTGTTTGGTAATTCACCAGCGATGGAATTTGAAACTGTAATTTTTCATTTACTACCTAAGCAAACTTCCTAGAAAACACGATAAATTGCGCATGAGTGGGACGTTTTCGACTATTTTAAGGTCTGACTGTACATAGACTTCTAATACATCTGTCCAATAATGGCTGTTACATACTCTAGTCTACAGTGCTGGTGTACATTGCCCCATAATGTTTGAAACAAATTTAAATCCTTCAACCTAGACTTGTCACCTCCATGATAGTCACAGATCAAGAATTAAGTACATTTTTCTTTCATTACTCATTATTTCGATGAGATACAATTTTTCTGTATATACGTTGCAGAGTGGAGACCATCTTCACTTTCATCTTGCGTTTATAACATTTAAATATCGTCTTCCTTCGAGCTGTATTCTCGCTTATATCTATTCTTTACATTTAGATTTTTTATAAATAAATACATTCTATGAAGAAATTTTCTCCTACTCTTCTAATTTTTCGAGATGTTTTCAATTCATTGTTGGCATTAACAGTATTTCTGAAGGGTATGTGTAATATACCTATAATTTTAAATATGTAACTATTAATACAATAAGAAATAGGTAATATAATGTATGTACTTCCCAGAAAAAATATTCAAACATTTTAAATTTTCAACTATTTTCCATGGCATTCTTTCGGCTGTAAAATTTATTACAACATATTATTTATAAAAAATAAATAAATAAATATTTCATCACGGCATATTACCCATTGCTGGGTGTGCCAATCTGCTTTATACACAGATATCGGTAATGATGGAATATTTGTATCGTGTGGGCGCTTACCAGGCGTCACCTCACCGGCACCCATTCCTGACGTGGAGAGTGCGCCACAGGGGTCAATTTTGTGCATTAAAATTCGATGTAATTTTTGGCGTCGGTTAATCGAACCCGAGTCCCCAGATTCGCGACCAGACACTCGGGCACACGGCCACGAGACCCCATCAACATGTGGACATTAGCGTCCAAAATATACCAACATATTATTTTATATATAATATTTCTTTATCTCTAAATCTATAAAATATATAATAAAATATTTAAATATATCATATAGAGAATTTAATTTTCTTTAACATTAGCAAGAAAAATTTTCAAAAAATAATATGTAGAAGATTTTTTTTCAAGAATCTTCTACTTCCTGTTGTCCAATTGTTACCAAAACCTTTGGTCCCATGAATGTCCGATTAGGAAATACGTAGTTAAATATAAAGTCTTATAGTTTTTGAGTAATCGTCCTTCCAACATCCCACACACATACACACATACATACATACACACACACACACACACACACACACACACACACACACACACATACATATACATCCACACATACACCCACAGACATCATCGTAAAAATGATAAAATCGGATTGTAGGGACCTTAAAACGTGCTTATTGAATAAAATCTTGATATGCGATTTTTAGCATGAATCCAATACCTCTCTTAGCGAGAGGTAAAACACTTGTAGAATGGACGTTTTCGTAAACCCTTCAGCATTTTCAGCGATTTTGTCTGTATTTCCTCTTTGGACAGAGTTAAGTCTCAAGGGAGAGGTAAAACACTTGTAGAATGGACGTTTTCGTAAACCCTTCAGCATTTTCAGCGATTTTGTCTGTATTTCCTCTTTGGACAGAGTTAAGTCTCAAGGGAGCATTCCTAGTTGCATTGTAGAATTTCAAAAATTCGCTTAACTTTTAAATTAAACCGGGTACATCAAGAAGAAACCAAAGTTCTTGTAATTTTTGTTCGGTATCGCAGCGATCGGGGGTAAATTACGATCGATGTAATCTATGATCAATTTGCAACATATTTCATTGCATTTGAATTGAAGAGAAAAAGTAGCGTCGGATAGTCGTTGGAAGGGCAGCAAAAGAACAAAGTATTCTCGTTGGTGAATTCCTTGGAGGCAACAAAGCTCATCGCATTCCCGCCTCGGCGATGGCACCATAGCATCAGCGTACAATACTCCACTGCATCCAACAGAAGCCATTTATTGCCTGGCCGTGCGTTTTGAGTCAATGCACCCAGCGATATGTAGCAGTAGTAGGAGTGAATTTCTTTTGATACATTGCGGCTACTGCCACCAATTGTATTGTCATTTCGAACACGTTAGACAAGTCGCCGTCTTTTGTCTCGGACGACATACCACGCTGTTAAGTGGCTGTTTTTATCCATCGGACCGCTATTTTAATGCGAACAGCATGGCTGCATGGTTAAGACAACGCACTATGGGTTTGTTAAGAAGCACATAATTAATTCCCTCAAGAAAAAGTTAAATCCGACCATGGTACAGCGCAACCAGACCACCTGCAGCTCTTAACCAAGTGCTCGGGGATATGAGGTGGTCGTTTATTGCCTGATCTAATTACTTAATACACTTTCTGTTCTCTCAAACATTACTCCGAAATCATCTACACCACCTGCGTTTTTAGAGTTTCACGGCTTGACTTGATATTCAAGTTATTTGACTTGAAATCAAGCCAAGCTCAAGTCAAGTAATAGTAGCCAAAAGTCAAGTCAAGTCAAGCAGTTTCAATTTCAAGTACTTGAAAAATCAAGTAGTTATTTTTCAATTACTTGAAACAATCAAGTAGTTATTTTTTTAATTACCAGAAAAATCAAGAAGTTCTTCAAGACTACATTTTTCATATAGTTCCTTATGTTTTATAACAATATCAGTAATATACCTTGAAATATAGACTTTTATTCATAAAAATATATCATACATTCAAATTTAAAAATTAAAAAAAAGATTTAAAAGTATAATATATAAATTAACAAACTATTTATAGTATTATGAGTGGACCTTAAATGGGGGCAAGTCGAATTTTAACCGGGCCGCCTCCTAAAGTGGTTCCAAGTAAATAAAAAAATATATACTGGAAATGATTCCGCTTAAATTTAATATTTGACCGTGCCTAAATGCACTTGGTTTTTCCCCATTTATATAACATTCGGTTTTGGCAAATTTTGGAACTTTATTTTTCTCCGAGATATTAAGAGGTTTCAAAAATCCATTCATTATTGGAATATATACTAGAATGACCCGACAATATGTGGACAAAATCTGAAGTCCCACTTATTATTCTTAATTCGAATGGAGTTTTTGGGCTTCTGTGAAATAGTTTAACCATCTACATCTCTAATAATAATGATTAGGACTTCAAATTTTGTTGACATATTCTCGGCTCATTCTAGTATATATTCCAATATTGAGTGAATTTTTAAACTTCTACACAGATTTTAACTTGCAATAGTGAATCAGCACAGCATATTACACGCCACGCCACCCCACTCAGGTAGGTTACAATTCTACTGATTCGCACGTTTTCGTACATAATCGGTTCGTTATCAAGTAGCTTGAAATTGCTTGATCAAGTCAAGTAGTAACGATAGAAAATCAAGTCAAGTAATGAATTTTTGAAACGCTTGATTTTCAAGTCAAGTCAAGTAATTTACAAAAACATCAAGCTACTTGACTTGATGAAACCCTATGCGTTTTGCGGAACCCCAACTCTAATAGCGGTTTTACACGTAACAATAAATCGGTCAATTTATTGACCGATAAATCGATCAATTTATCGTAGAAATCTTGAGAATTTACACACAACGATTTTCTATCAATTTATTTTTGTTGGAATCCAGGCTACCAACTTACCAACTACTCATGTCTTTTATGAATGTTTTTGAGGTTGGAATTTAACTTCGTGGCGCTTCTATAGATTTATGGCTTCTGTCGTATCGTTTATTAGTTTTGTTAGAGTTTGCAGTGTATTTATAATTAAAAATGAGTAAAAGCGGATATACGTTCAATAAAGAAGATATTAAGGTTTTAATAATTCTAATTATTAATTTAACTTCAACAGAAACTGACTCTCATAAAAGTAATGGTGATATTAATTTTAACAGCTGGTTTATTCATTCTCCGGTCCGGATCTTTGTTAACTAGGCTAAAGGTAAATTTCCTTTGGTTTTATCAAACCATGGTCTTACCCACCATCTCCTACATTTTTTGTTTTTCACATATACAGGGTGTTTCAGGACTAGTGTAACAAACTTTAACAGCTTATTCCTGAGGTCATTTTGAGCCAAAAATGTCATATGAACATAGGTCCTATTCCTTCTAGTTATCAAAATACAAGAGGTTGAAGTTTTATAAATAACACGAAATTTTCTAATTTTTGTAATCAAGGTACTTTCGGAATACAAGAGTTATTATTAAAAAATAATGTTATTAAAACGTTACCTAACGTTATCTCGTTTTTACTTCCTTGTACGTAAGTAAAGGAAGTATTGTAATCGCGAAAAATTTCGGTTTACAGATTTCAGCGGAAATATCCATTTTGATGATCCCTGAATCCATTTTGACTAATTTCGTCGTGACGTCTGTATGTACGTATCTCGCATAACTCAAAAAACGGTAAGCCGTAGAAAGTTGAAATTTTGTATTTAGGACTCCTATAACATCTAGTTGTGCACCTCCCTTTCTGGTTATTACACAATTTCCAGAAGTGACACTTTACATGAAGCCTATAATAGATTTTAATGAAAAACATTTATAATATAATGCAAAACTTTTCAAATTTGGTATACAAGACTTTTATGTCAATCGAAATAACATAATAGATTTTGGTTAAAATAGGCTAACCGGAAGTGGTACATTACTTGAAGTTGTTAACAGTTTTTCTTGAATAAAATGCTTTTATTTTGATTTTAGAAATAAATGTTCAAATAAAAATTTTAGAGAATTAATTTCTGCGTCTAGCACATCAAGTATTATTAAATTAGCCCTTTGTATAAGCGAGATATGTAAATTTAAAAATTATATACTTTTTTGTTTTTGTAATAAAGCTTGCTATGGATTAGGACAAAAACATAAAAAAAATGTTCATGTCAAATTACGTTAAATACGTGCAATTTTATGATTCGTACAATAACAAATATATTTTTATTGTGAAATTAGTCATATTCATTGTTGTAATCAAATATTTCTTTGTTGTAATCAAAACTCTCTTTAAAAAGAACCGGGTTAGATTATGGTCGCTGTATATCGTACTGTTTTGAAGTTAAAATTAATATTTTGTAATTTATTTATTAAAAAAATATGTATAGTTTAATAATCGTACAAGGAAGTCGTGTGGTGTCCACATCAGATTTTTTATTAAGTTATTTATAACGTTACGTAACGAATTATTTTTTTATAACGTTATGAAATAACGTAACAACTCGTTAACGCTATCTCATCCCTGCTTTAATTATTCTATTCTCAACCGTTTCGACCCCACATGGGTCTTCTTCAGATGAAAATTCCTGTATCTGTAATCTACACAATATTTATGTTAAATTAAATAACATATAAATATTATGCACAGTACAGTTACAGCAATTTACATCTCCTGAAGAAGACCCACGTGGGGTCGAAACGCTCGAAACTGAAATAATTAAAGTGGCTGAATTCCAGAAAAATTGTTTCATTTCGTAAAACTTAATTGTTCATATTGATGTCGCCGATATTTTTCGCTTCGGCAGAACCTAGCATCACTGCATCTTTACAAAACAACGATTATGATTGTAGTCGAAGAAAATATTGAGAAGTACCGAATCATAAAATTATAAAACTATATACCTACTAATGTGACTTGATGTAATATGTCCGCGAAACCCGTAAGTTCTGCGGAAACAGTATACATATTAATATGGAGCACTATTGAGTGACCAAAATTGAATACAAAACTACTAAATTAGTTGCATCCAGATAAGCCGAACTGATGGTGAGACGTGTCGGTTCAAGTATGTTAAATGCATAACTACAAGCAAAGAAAAACGATATACCAAAATTTCGACATGGAAATTAAAACGAACTTTAGAAATGATCCAACTATTTTTAATGAATAAATCTACATAAATCATTTATCTTCTGTGTGTCTATACATCTTTCAACACTCTCATTAAAATTAAAAACTATTCAAATAGTTTATAGAAACAAATTAATATTCTTTGTGGATATCTCGTGAAGTGTACGAAGACGTCCAATAAAAGAAATAATGTGATTCTAAAGAAACTTCACCATATACAGATAATTACCTTTATTTTAATGAAAAGATTTAAGCAAATATTTTACTGTTGACTGCAAATTACGCTTAACATCTGTGGCTAACTTTTTATGGGTAAAGAAAAGATTCTTTGTTGGTTGTTGGATTTCATAGCTAACGAATTGCGATATATAATTTGATTATTATATAATTTATTTGAATGTATAGAAAAGGAAGCTACGTGGTGTTATTATTATAACTTCCTTTATAAACATATAATCTACGTTTTATCGTGTTACTAAAATATCTGCTAATGTAACCCAGATTACAATCTTTACTAGCATTCGCAAATTATTTTCAAGGAAAATATTAAATACGTTTTATGATAATTTCAATACAGGATGATACATCGGTACCACTATAGCGATTTAAATGTTAATTTTTAAATGTTCAAATATTATTGTCTCCTCTATTTTTTCTATTATTCGAAACAAGAAAAACCAAAAAAAAATATCTGTTGTGGCCAGCACAATACCTTCCGTCAATCCTGTGTATTACGTATAAATTTCATACGTCACTGCACGCGCCCTATACCTAAATTTTCTTGCAAAAGATCTTATATCTCCAGTAAAATTATTTCATAAACAAACTATGCAAATTGCACTTGACACTAACATCTTCTTCATTAGCTTTCCCCATTCGTTAGGGGTCGCTATTTTTTATTTTCTTCTTCCACTCATTTCTGTTTTACTTGTCGTTCTCATTCAGTTCCTTTTCTCTCAAGTCTTCCCGAATACAGTCCTTCCATCTTATATTTAGTCTGATTCTGTTTCTTCCACGTTATATTACTAAGCTATTCATTCTTCATTCAATATATTCTTCATTTCTCCTCATGACATTTTCAAACAATTTAATCATCTCGCTTGTATCTTTCTAGAAACTTGTAACACTCGAGTTATTTCCTTACCCATCTTCCCGTGTCTTCCCCGACATCTACTTCAACATCCTCATCTCTGCCACATTAATTTACTTTTTATTTATACTGACATCTGTCAATTTGAATTATATGAATATATTAGTAGTTTCCATGTTTAACATAGCTGGCTGATTTATAAAATTTAATTTCTTTAAAATTCTTTAATTCTATATCTATTGAATATGAAGTATAAAATGCAATCAAATCGTATAGAAAATAATATATTCTTTAAGTTATACTAACGTTAAATGTCAATAAATTAAACTTAACTGTTAAATCTTCAAATGAGGCTACTTCCGGTTCACCAATTATAACCAAAATTTAATCAGTTGTTCTTCTGGATGTAAACTTGAGGAATACGAAAAAAAAAATAATTTTTGGAATCGTGGTATTGAAGTTATGCGATCCGAAACTTTTACTAATTTTATTTGATACCTGACAACTGACAGGTGATATTTTTTTTCGTTTTTGTGAACTAGGTTTGTATTCTGGCCAATCAAAGGGCAGAATTCATATCGCTTTCTAAAACCAACGCTATTTTCTTACGTGAGTGATAAATTACTAGTACTAAATTTAATATGAATATTTCAGCATTTTCCCTTTTAATTTCCTGGTAAAACTCGATTTTACGATCAAACCTGAACTTTATCTGTCAAGTTATGTTAGGTCAAGTAAATAATTTTTGGGGTGATTTTCAACATTTTCGTACCTAATTTCTGTCGTTTTTATTGGGAAACGAATGATGGAACATGAAAATTTTGACGAAAAATAATTTCGGACAGTAATACATGCTCTTGAAATACAACACCAATAATTTAAATTCATTTCATTCTGCGGTTTCTCCCAATCCCAATCCCTAACTTTCATTTATCGGTTCACCAACCCTACTGCACCTCGTGTAGTCGTGTACGATCTACGCAGACATATCGTATCACGTTACGTTCATCGTAGCGCGTATATCGTAACATACACGAGTCCTATATCCAACTGCAAGCGACGCCAGTCCACAACATTAAAACATATTCGGTTACAAATGACCACACGGTAGTCATGTCTTATCTGTAATGGTAGCCGTTGTTTTACATCCAGCTACTCTCGACCAGCTTGTTGCTTCTGATGCTTCTGTTGGCTGTTACCGTCGCGAGAGTGCCAAGCGATCTCCCGCGAAAAGAAAACTTATTTGCGATTGATGTTTACTATGTTTACGAAGTTGTAGTTATAGATTTGTATTTATCAATAAATAATGCGAACGTTGTAGATAACATTTATATTTATAACTAATGAATGAATCAATGAATGTACAATAAAATAACGAACGTATTACATATTCTGTTTATCTCTGAAACTTTTTATACTTATATTTTTCTGAAGTTTCTTGGAATTTCTGAATAGATTAACAAACTTTTTCAACTTATTATATAGTTCTAAATATGTTTTATTTTATCAAATAGGTACATTTTTTTCTTTTATATAAAAACCTTATCTCTTTCATCTCGAAAGTATCAAAATGTAAATTTATTTTTTCCGTGCTCTTCATCTTCTATTATGTATTATGTAAAAAGTAACAATAGCATTTTACGTAGAAACAAAAATTCATTAATTTATCTTTAATTTGTCTACTAGTACTACTTACCAATATTTAATTGACTGTTCGTGTTATTAATTTGTATATTACCAAATTTCTGTCACTTATTTTAAATTTATGTTGTTTAAGAATATCCACTGCGGTAAAATAATATCCTGAATTTAAAAACAAATAACAATTTCAGTAAAACGGTTGACTGTTGTACTTAATCAAAGCACTAGGTACATCTATCATATCAAATCGTATAATTTTGTTTTACTAATCTGTACCTAGTTACTTAAGAAAAATATTTCAATAATTACAATTTTGAAGCAAAAAATTACATTTAAAATAGACATCAACAAATTTAGACAAATTGTTTTGACTGTCAAAGTAGTACTTTCAGGTGCAATCGTATTATTTTATGCTTTACTAATCTATATTACCGCAAACCTTACTTTAAGGTGTTACAATTATGAAGTACAAAATTTTAATTTAATAACAAATTTAGAAATACTTTTTTGACCGTTGTACTTCATTCATATCATCGTTTTATTTATATTATTGCAAATCTTAAATTATTATACATTTTAATATTATTTTAATAAATTTCAACTTTGATGCATAAACAACAAATCTAGAAAACTCTTCTTTCATATAACATCGTATTGTTGTAATCATCCACATTACTGTTAATCTTAAACATATATACTTTTTAAAATTTCTTTTCAATATTATTTTAATAAATTACAATTTATATTTAACGTACCAACAAATTTAGCAAAACTGTTTGTCTGTTAAACGAATAGTCAAAGTAGTACTAACTTTTCTTATATCAAATTGTATTATTTATGACTAAAATCCTAAAGCATTATACTTTTCAAAAGTTGTACCCAATGTAATTTTAATAATTACAATTTTTGAAGCACAATATAATCAAAACTGTTTCGACTGTTGTAATCAAAGTAGGTACATCTTTCATACGATATCGTACAATTACTGCAAGTCTTTACTATTATACCTTTTAAAAGTAGTAATGAACGTCATTTTAATAAATTGCAATTTTGAATCACAGCGTAACAACAAATTTAGAAAAACTTTTGACTGTTGTAATCAATGTAGTACATCTTTCATAAGAAATCGTACAATTACTGCAATTTTTTACTATTACACTTTTTAAAAGTGGTATTGAACATTATTTTAGTAAATTATAACAATGTTGAATCACAGCGTAACAACAAATTTAGAAAAACTGTTTTGACTGTTGTAATCAATGTAGTACATCTTTCATAAGAAATCGTACAATTACTGCAATTATTTACTATTACACTTTTTAAAAGTAGTATTGAACATTATTTTAGTAAAGTATAACAATTTTGAATCACAGCGTAACAACAAATTTAGAAAAACTGTTTTGACTGTTGTAATCAAAGTAGTACATCTATCATAAGAAATCTTACAATTACTGCAAATCCCTATTATAAATTTTAGAAATAGTATTGAACATTATTTTAATTACAACAATTTTGAAGCACAACGTAACAACAAATTTAGGAAAACTATTTTGACTTTGACTGTTGTAGTCCAGACAGTACCTAATTCCTACATATGAAATGGTACTATTTAATGTTTTACTACTCTTTATTACTGCAATTCTTAAATTAATAAAACTTTTAATAAATTACAATTTTGAAGTACTATGTAACAAATTTGGGGAAAACTCTCGACTTGTAATCTATGTAGTGTAGTACCTAACGTAGCTACTTCTTCATATAAAATCAAACATGACGAAGGCAATGATAATGAATAATGAAAATAAAATGCATCACTATTGAACTATGTTTTTGTACAGAAAACTCATTTTCAGTTGGTACAACGTCCTAGGGTTCTACCAAAATTTGTTCACGAAACTGGCGGCAAATATGAATCAATGTAGTCTAATCAAGCACATGTTTGCAATACAGTTTTTTCTAGTAATAAACTGTTATCACTTCCACTACAATCGTCCTGAACTTCACAAAATCCACGTGTACCCCAAAACAAAACATTACTCACCCCTTCGTTAGGAACGTTGAACAAGCACCCACAAACAAACAGAAACAGAACAGTCACGAACACGAAACGATAACGAAAATGAAAAATAAAAGCACTGTCTTGAGACGTGTTCACATCACTACGTTTTGGTCGTCGATGTTGCTGTCGTGTACGGTGTGTGTACACTAGCGGGCGAGCCGGCACTGACTGACTTGTCGGTGTCGGTGGTACTCCTGGGTGCGCTGCCTGTCGGCTCGAGCGACTGTTGATTCGCTCAGCCGGTAGCTCGGCCTCCGAGCGCCCGCGCCGCCCCTGCCCCCACCACGAGAGGAGACCGGGCACGCACACGCGTGAGAGAGAGGAGATTGAGATGAAGCCGGATGGAGGATGATGAGGAGAAGGAGGAGAGTTTGTTTGCGGAATTATTGTGAAGATTTTGTTAAGTATTTGTGATTGGGAATCATTTTGAATAGCGGTTGTTAACATCGGAAAATAGTTATTTAACTATTAAGTGTGTTAATAGGCGCGATTAATAATCGAGACTTTTTAATTGTTGAGATTATTAATCGCCAATTAACCCTGTAACACATAATATTTTACTGTTAATCATATTTTATTAAATTATAGAAAATCTAGTTTTTTTTTTTTTGGCTGATTGACAAGTGCGATTTTTTTGACATCTAACAGTCTGTAAAATGTTATTTTTTGGCCTATTACATAGCAACCGCTCAACAAACGCATAATAATATAATTTGATGACGATAACTTTCAAAATAAGCACTAAATTAATATTAATTCTAAAATTGGCAAAAAATAATGTGTTCAACACGACACTAAACACAGCTTTAGAGATTCGGCAGCTAATCTGGTATTTTAGTGCCTATAGTTAAACAAATAACTATTTTCCATGACAATTTTTTTAGTTTAGTAACTTAGACTAAAATCATTCATTAATAGAAAATTATCCATTAATAGAGGACAATAATATTTTGCAGTTTAGTAACCTATAAAAAAGATTTTAAATTTTTATAAATATTGCTCATTTGTAGTGATAGCCATGAAATTGAAACAAAATTACAAAGAAATGTATATCGGTTGAACTGTCAGATATTTGACTTTATATGTTACATAATGTGAAAAATAATTATAATAATAGTTATTAACATACATAATTACAAATAAAATCTGATTAGTGATTTAGGCAAAGATATTAATTATCTACAACTTTTATTTCACATATTTTGTCTAAAAGTAATTGGTAACTTTTGCGCAAGGAAAAACTCGCTTTTTAACTCCCTATGTATACTGACGATGTACAGAAATTTAAGATAATGCCTAGAATCTCTCTATTAGTATAAAAAATATCTGCAGATTGTTCCATTATTAAGCACTTAACTATTTGAATTAGATATCTGATAATAATAAATAAAATGTATAATAATAAAATATCTTATTGAAATAGATAAAATATTGAATTCATGAATTTTTGTTATAAAAATAATGACGTGCAAATGCTTTTGTATTTAATAAAAATGTAACATTTTAATAAATCGCCATTGCATTTAATTATATGACAAATGAATCTTTTTACACAATTTATGAATAGCAAAAAAGTATATAGGGTGTTCCATTTGAAAATATAAAGTAACATACCATTTCCTAAAATTATAACACCCTGTAGAGAACCTATACTTCGTTTGAATTTTTTTCATAATATTTAAAACAATCGATTTATTTAAAAAAAGACCGATGAATCACCGTGTATTTTCAAATTAGAAGAAAAATATAGATAAAAAATCTGTTGTGGCCAGCACAATACCTTCCGTCATTCCTGTGTATTATGTATAAATTCCATACATAAATTTTCTTGCAAAAGATTCTAAATTTTTGGTATTTTATAATTCCTTTTCTCGGCAACTGAATTCCATACCCCTGATAACAAACAAACTACATGAAATAAGAAAATCATGAAATTTTGAATGAAAAATTATGGACATAATTAATTGCTGTCATTTTGACACAGGTCCCCATATCTGCTTGCCAAAGTTAGCATAGTCACGTCACTGCACGCGCCCTATACATAAATTTTCTTCCAAAAGATCTTATATTTCCAGTAAAATTATGCAAATTGCACTTGACACTGACATCTTCTTCTTTAGTTTTTCCCATTTGTTAGGAGTCGCTATTTTTTTTTCTTCTTCCACTCATTTTTGTTTTGCGTGTCGTCCTTATTCATTTCCTTTTCTCTCAAGTCTTCCGAAATCCAGTCCTTCCATCTTATATTTGGTCGTCCTATGTTTCTTCTATCTTCTGTTACTAAACTATTCATTTTTCTTCCAACTTATTCATTCTCATGACATGTTCAAACCAATGTAATCGTCTCTCTTATATTTTTCCAAAAACATTAGAATTATTTCCCTTATTCTTTCGTTCATTTACTTTTTATTGATACTGACATCTGTCAATTTGAATTACCTGAATATATTAGCAGTTTCCATGGTTAAGTTAGTATAGCTGGCTGATTTATGAAATTTATTATCTTTATAATTCTTTAACTCTATATCTGTTGAATATGAAATATAAAATGCAATCAAATCTTATAGAGAATAATATATTCTTTAAGCTATAATAATATTTAACTGAGTTTTTCAAGAAAAACTGCTAAAATCTTCAAATGAGGATACTTCCTGTTGACCAATTATAACCAAAATCTAATCAAGTCTGCATATGGTTGTATGGAAGAGGAATACGCAAGAATTGTAATTTTTGGAATTCTAATATTGGAGATATCGCGGCCGAAACCGCGGTCACACACACACGCACACACGTCCCCATACAGACATCATCGTAAAAATAGTAAAATCGTATTGTAAAGACCCTTAAACGTGATTATTCAATGAAAACTCACCATCAAATTTTTTGACCAAAGACAATACCTTCCTTACCTAGAGGTGACGGAAGGTAAAAACAATATTACACATTTTCATTTCTTAAAGTGTCAACTACCGATGCTATTACCTTATACACCTTTGTAACATCTTAATTTTTTTTAGTGTTATAGACAGTTTAAAAGAAGAATGAATAATATCCTTGCTAAAATATCCCATATAACTAATGACTGTTTGTTTCCTAATGGAGAAATTTTTCCGTGTACACATATTATCTTAAGCAAGATATTTATTACAAACAACAATTATCATTAAACGTACTTCTGAAAATATAGTAAAGGTAGTTTGAGTCTAACGTCATTTAAAACTTAATTTCTTTTTAACAACGTGTAATAACAGTGTAGGCGTCAGGTAAATGCAAGTGAAGTAAACATTCTCGGTAGTAATTATATGGTTGTACCACTTCGGTTGCCAGTCAGCAATTTCCACTGGAATTTACGGAAAAAATCATCATCACGCGACAACTTTCTGTGACAATGTCTAATCTTAATAGCAAAATGTTGTTCATGCACTTATCAACTAATAATTAAATACTAAATCTGCAAGTTTGTTAATCAGCCATACCAATGGAATATACTCATTTATACATATACTTAACTCCTGTGGTAATTTGTAGAAAAATAATATACCTACAGTAACACTTTTGAAAGATGTCCGATCAAGGTATTCTGTATCATGAACGAATTAACAAATTGGCATACATTTATCTCCCTCTTTTACAAAGGCTATAAGCGTGTGCGATAAGGATGGATAAAACACGCTTGTCTTTCAAAAATTCATAGTTCGACTAAATTAGGACATTCCATTTTAAAACGATGCTCGTTGTTGATAATACTTTCGTTGTAACGTAAGTTTATTTATTAATTCAAAGACATTACCTTGATTCATAGCCGTACGAATAACGTTATTTTCTGTCAGTGTCACTGATATTGACACTGTCAGTAATGTAATCAGTATCTTATTTTTTACATATTTGGTTTTACATTTGCTAATAAACGTACTAGTTGACTTATTTTTGAATTTTGAATGCTTTTACTGGAGCATATATTTTTATAATAATAAAATAACAGTAGTATCGTATGCACCCTCATAAGAACTAAGCAAACGACACTACTGAATTTGTCAAAATGGGTGGAACAAAAATCTAAATTCATACAATTCGTAGATAACCTTGATCGGACATCTTTCAAAAATTTTACTGTACATGATAATATTATGGGAGTTTAATATTTTATTATATGTAATGTTTTCCTTTTTACCTCTCGTTAAGAGAGGTATTGGATTCATGCTAAAAATCGCATATCCCGATTTTAGTGAATAAGCACGGTTTAAGGTTCCTACAATTCGATTTTAACATTTTTACGATGATATCTGTGTGTGTATGTGTGTGTGTGGATGTGTGTGTGTGTGAGATTGTCGGAGGTACGATTTCTCAAATACTATAAAACTAAATACCTGTGTAACTACGGATTCCTCAATTTAACAGTAATGGGAAGAGTTGAATAGATTCTGGTAACAATTGGTTATTGGTAGTATTTTAACAAAAACATTCTAAATATTATTTTTTGAAAATTTGTTATTACAAATATTAAAAAAAAACATAATTCTCTATCCGGCACATTTAATTTTTTTATTTTACCTTCTATAAATTTAAAGATATAGATATATAATCTATAAAATAATCTGTAGTAGTAAATTTCACAGCCTGCTCACAGCCCAAACATCTCCTTGGTAACTACTTGAGAAATTAAAATGTTTGTAAATGACAGATAAATGTCACTAATGTCAGTGTCAAAAATACAGAAATAGTACTGAAGGTTTTTTCTGGAAACAATATTTAATATGTCTTATTGTATTATTGATTATATATTTAAAATTGTAGGTATATTAAATGACCCCTACAGTAATACCGCCAATCCCTTTAATGAATTGGAAAAAAAACATTTAGAAGAAAAGGAGCAAGTCATAGAATGAGTTTAAAATTATAGAAAATACGTAAATAGAAAGATTAAGTATAATTAGGATATTTTGTGTGTACAAGAAAAGTAAAATACAATACTTATTTATACCACAATGGAAAGGGCGAAAGGTATTGTGATGGCCACAACAGATTTTTATAATATAGAAATATTTATGCTGTCTTGTTCTAATATGCATTCATATTTCAAATATTTATTTTAGGGTGCATATATTATAATATATTTTCTCAGGACCGCATACGAAACATATTGTTTCCACATGATTACCTAGGTGCGAATATCGTTTATGAATCCAAAAAATCATTACACACTAGTATATTATTATAACGCATTGTCATAGCAACGTGGGCCGCACTACGCTCAGCGGCCAAGGCTTCAGCACAGTGGCGCTACTTACGATACAATAAAACCGCTATAAGATACAATTATATTTTTAATTTATTATATTATAAAAAGTTATTTTTACAGTTTCCTAATAGGAGGGGGCGGGGGTTAAGTCGCAGCCATGCGGCCACATTAACGAGCCGCCCCTGGCTATTGAAGCTAGGTAGTGCAACATTCAAAATATTAATCCGGAAATAATAAACAAGTAGAAATTCATTTGTTTTTGCCGAATATTAATCTATTCTTATTTCAATATTCCATAGAAAATTACTAGTCATACGTGACATTCTAAATATCTATATGGAACAGGAAATAATAATTTAATAATCTAATTTGAGCAACAAAAGTATATCTTAATTATTTGATAATAATAAAATAAAACTCTTTATTAATATTTTCTCATTTCAATTAATTAACAAGGTTAAATATGTTACTTGATATCTTTTAAAAAAGAAAAAGTTATTTAATTAAAATACACATTTTTTTTAAATAGTCAATAAAATGATTACTTAAATATCTTTTCTTAAAGAAATGTATTTTTACTTCACAGTTTCTTTCATGTATACAGGATGATTCATATATGCTCGGTAGCAGAAACGTTCATCCACGCTTTGTTTAATTAACGGACCATCAAAATGAACAAATTCGAATCAGTTCTTATGACATTTAAATCATTACTGTCAAAAAATCGCGTTACATTTGTTTGTTTTGATGATCCGTTAATTAAACAAAGTGTTGATGAACGTTCCTGTAACAGAGTAATACTGCGCCAAAATGTTGGATACTTGATTTTTTCCAAAAATTAGATTGTCTCCAAAACTATTGCGTTTATCAAGTTTTAGAAAAAGTACCTTTTTTGTGTATTTTACCTTGTATGTAAACACGTTTTAAGGTCCCTACAATCCGATTTTAATATTTTTACGATGTTTTTGTGTGTGTGTGTGTGTGTGTGTGTGTGTGTGTGTGTGTGTGTGTGTGAGTGTGTGTGGATGTATGTGTGTGTGTTCTGTATGTGTGTTTAGGTGTGGTTAGAGTACGATTTATCAAAAACTATAATACTTAATATCTGTTTAAAGTTTTGGTAATAATTGGATAACCGAAAGTAGTAGATTCTTAAAAAAAATCTTCTAAATATTATTTTTTGATAATTTTTGTTCTTGCTAGTAAAAGAAAAGTAAATTCTTTAACTGATACATATAAATATTTTATTATATCTTTTATAGATTTAGAGATAAAGAAATATAAGGTATATAATAATCTGTTTTAATAAATCTCACAGCACAAATAATGTCATGGAAACTAATTTGAAAAATTAAAATGATTGTAACTGACAGATAAATGTCAGTGCCAGAAATCCGAACACATTACTGAAGACTTTCTGGGAAGCACATACATATATTATATCTTATTATATTAATAGTTAAATATTTAAAATTATAAGCATATTACATATACCCTTCAAAAATAATGTCAATCCCGACAATGAATTGGAAACATTTAAAAAATTAGTAGGGTAGGACAAAATTTCTTCATAGAATGAATTTAAAATTAAAAAATCTAACAATAATAGATGTATAGAATAGATGTAAGTAGAATTTTTGGTGTCGAGTGTAGGTATATAATAGGGCGCGAACAGTCATGTGACTTTTGTTGGTCTTGACAAGCAGATATGGGGGCCCGTGTCAGAATGATAGCTAGTATGCTATAGATGCCAAATATAATAATTTTTCATTCTAAATTTAGTGATTTTCCAATTCCAAGTGGTTTATTTTCCTCGACATGTAAATTCCACACTCCTGGTGACAAATTAACTACGTGCATTTCGAAAATCTTGAAATTTTGAATGAAAAATTCTGACATTTAACATCCATGTACATAATTACTAATTGTCATTCTGACAGGGGTCCCCATATCTGCTGTGCTGCCAACAATGTAACGATAATTTAAAATATTCTAACTATAACTTAACCAAAGCTTAACCTCTTTACCTAACCATAACAAATTTTTATCTTACCTAAACGGAACAAAATATACGAGTACAATGATAATTAATTATGAATAAAAATACTGACCAAGTATAATTCGGAAGATAAATCGAAGCTCTATAATTCGTAAAAAAAATTGTTCCCTTCCGATTCGATTTAGATAGGTTCAACTGTAATTGATATTGTATTCTTTTCATAGAAAATATACTTAGGGAATTTTTTTTTTAGGTGTGTTGGTTCCACACATTCCGAAAGCACTACCAATTGTTAAATGTTAACTTAATTATGTTGCGTATAAATTGTAATCTCCGCATGTATTTAATGGTCTCATTAAAACACGCATTTTCGAGCGTACAATTGTCAGGCAGATTTAATTTATGAACCGCGGATTCAGATGACCTCCCGCTAATTTCTTCTAATTAATTGGACGCTGGACTTTTGTAATTAACGCGCCGAACACTCATGTCGCCACCGTAGCAACCAGCATCACCTGAGTTGAGCCCAAGCCTGAGAGATTGTGTTGAGCGCAGGATGAAAAATTACACATTATATTAATTACTGTAATCTCTACAGGCAAACAAAACGAAAGTTGGAATGTTTAATAACTATTAGAAGATTGCATTCTCCTAAGAAGTTCACCGTTGTCATGACGTGCGGAATGATTTACGCACTAAATGAAAATTTACATTCTTCAACGGATTTTAACTATAAGAATATATTGCTTTAATAAATTTATGATTAATTAATTAATCAAGACTATAATTAATAGGTTATAAGCTTGAGATAATTGTTGACTTCATATGGACAACTATAAACGAGAAAATTGGAAAATTAATTTTGCTAATAGGACGAATGACCATTATTCATCGAATAAATTATAATTAATTGGATCATTCATGGTTTTTTTTCAAAATTCAAAGTTGTATATATTAACTATAAACCTAAAAATTATAACTAGGTAAATAGACACACATTTAACTTATCAATATATAAAAAATCTGATGTGGCCAGCACATTACCTACCGTTAATTCTGTGTATTATGTATAAATTCCATACATAAATATTCTTGCAAAGCATCCTGTATTTCCAGTAAAATTATTTCATAAACTATTCTAATTACATCCTCTTCTTCTTCTTTAGCTTTTCCCCTTCGTTAGGGGTCGCTATTTTTTATTTTCTTCTTCCACTCATTTCTGTATTGCGTGTCGTCCTCATTTAGTTCCTTTTCTCTCAAATCTTCCGCAATACAATCTTTCCATCTTATCTTTGATCTTCCTCTGTTTTGTCCTTCTAATACTAACCTATACATTAGATTTTGGTTATAATTGGTCAACCGAAAGTATCCTCATTTGAAGATTTTAACAGTTTTTCTTGAAAAACTCAGTTAAATATTATTATAACTTAAAGAATATATTATTCTCTATACGATTTGATTGCATTTTATATTTCATATTCAACAAATATATAGTTAAAGAATTATAAAGATAATAAATTTCATAAATTAGCCAGCTATGCTAACTTAACCATGGAAACTACTAATATATTCAGGTAATTCAAATTGACAGATGTCAGTATCAATAAAAAGTAAATGAATGAAAAAATAAGGGAAATAACTTTAATGTGTCTAGAAAGATATAAGAGAGACGATTACATTGGTTAGAGGCAGAATATATTGGAAGAAAAATGAATAATTTAGTAATAGAAGGTAGAAGAAACATAGGAAGACCAAATAAAAGTTGGAAGGACTGTATTTCGAAAGACTTGAGAGAAAAGAAACTGAATAAGGACGACACGCAAAACAAAAATGAGTGGAAGAAGAAAATAAAAATAGCGACCCCTAACAAATGGGAAAAACTAAAGAAGAGGAAGATGTCATTGTCAAGTGCAATTTGCATAGTTTGTTTCTGAAATAATTTTACTGGAAATATAAAATCTTTTGCAAGAAAATGTATGTATAGGGCGCGTGCAGTGACGTGACTTTGCTGTCTTTAGCAAGCAGATATGGGGACCCGTGTCAAAATGACAGCAATTAATTATGTCCATAACTGACAAGTGTTATAATTTTTCATTCAAAATTTCATGATTTTCTTATTTCATGTGGTTTGTTTGTTATGAGGAGTATGGAATTCAGTTGTCGAGAAAGGGAATCATAAAATACCAAAAATTTAGAATTTTTTCAAAAAAAATTATGTATGGAATTTGTACAGTGAGTCCACTGTAAGCGGGCCACAATTTCTAACTTTCTTATTTGAAGAGATAGAAAGACGATTAAATGGACAAAGTTAGGCGATATTATACGACAAATTTAACGGTGAAAAATACAAAACAATTGAACATCAAATTCACGACTTATTCAACAAATTAACATTTTTTTAAATGGAATGCCATATTGAAAATGGTACCATTTAATAGTACATTAAAACACAAGTATCATAAGGCAATCTGTTAACGTACGAGTCCAAGTTTGGAAAACGAGCCGCTAGACGAGTTTTACAAAGGACGAGTGCGTCAACAGGCCTTATGATACGTGTTTTTTATACTATTTATATATAGAAAAAAGATTTTTTCTATTTTGGTGTTCTTATGTTTCTATAAACGCACTGTTTTGTACTGCAAACACGACGTTTAGAAGATCTATAAGCGTACTATTTTTGGCGCCTTGCATGTTCTAGAGTTGGTAGTCATGCTTTCATAACTGACAGATGAAAGCTAACCTCAAAATGGTAAGTTGTTGATAATATTTCAACATATTACTTTTAATTATGGATTTTTATACTTTCTTTAGGTGATAGGACTAGAAAAAAATATAATATTAATTTCACAACCAGAATCAGACCTTGAATCATAAATACAATACACCTTGCAATAATTTCAATTGTTAGCGAGAAGCGTTACCAACATAAACATAACTAACAAAAAAATACCTAGTCATAATTTGACGTTGCAATTTAAATAAATTTAATCGTAAAAATACCTCAATAGAAAAAATAGTATAAAAAACACCTATCATAAGGCCTGTTGACGCACTCGTCCTTTGTAAAACTCGCCTAGCGGCTCGTTTTCCAAACTTGGACTCGTACGTTAACAGATTGCCTTATGATACTTGTGTTTTAATGTACTATTTATTATCTGAATATAAAAGTTATTGTCACTATGCCTCTAAAATTAAAAACAAAAGAGTTATTTCAAGTTGAAATTTAAATATTTTATTTCATTTCATTTTGATACAAATACAATATTGTTGCTATCGCAAAAACAAAAACAAATAACGAAATTAATTATTAACTAGTAAACTTAAAAAAAATGTTCAAAATGTTGTTACAGTGGACACACTGTACATAATACACAGGATTGACGGAAGGTTTTGTCCTGGCCACATCAGATTTTTTTAAAAATAATTTTATTTTTCATATTCAATAAGTACAGCACTTCACTATTTCACCGCTCTCATAACTGTCAAATCTGTTGTTATTTTACAGGTTATGCCTACTTTAGTCTAGCAGTATTCTAAACTGTGTTAACAGATCTTTCATTTCATGCTAACATGTTTATTTCTCTATATATCTATCCCTCTTGTTCAACGTTTTCATTAATAGAACAGGGTTGCCACATATACCTACTAGTTAAAATAAGCTAATAGTGAACCAGTATCACTAGTATTATACTAATCTATTTTAGTAACTCTTAGTTGTAAAATTTAGTAAAAGGTTATGAGCTTGGCTCATTATTTTTAATTTTAGAATGTACTGCCATATTCAACAAATTAAGTGCACCTTTCCGTCTGTAAAGTTCATAACTTAAAGAAGTTTAACAAAAAAAGTCGCCTTTGGATATAGCATGCACGTTAATTAATTACAGAATCAAATCAGTATATCTAAACTTGTCCGGCAGCAATGTATTGTAATCAAATTTTGATTTGGGGCACCTGAGTTAATTGTTAGTTGCAGTAAGCTATACAAATGAATGGTCCGCATACAAAGGCGTGTAACAGCGTGAACGCACAAGAACAGAAGCGACGAAGCCGGCTTGGCTTAGCCCCGCGAGCGTCGTGTTCTGAGAACGTTTCACGATTCACGTTTCCAAACAGTGGGCTCGGGCGAGGTGTGAATTAGAGACATAATTACCTCCATTACATTCCGCCTTACAAGGCGAGCCTAGAACAATGCCTTGATTTCGTCAATAATCAAATGTGTTATCTTGTTATTTCTCTTTATGTCGTCGGCATTATGTTTCTAGTGGACAAGATCACTTGTTATCATAATACATCGTGTTACAATGAGCGTATGAGTGTTGAACGCGTCTATGATGACAGCCTGGGAAAAAGATTATCTACCGTTTATTCACGAGATTGTTGAACCGTTGCTATATTTCTAACTCTGATTTACGGCACACATTTATTCCTACTTATGTTGTACATGTATTTAGTTCAATAATTATTATTCACTTTTCAATACACATTTTTTTATTACTGATAATTTATTATGAAGCTTTGTAAACAATCGAGAAACAACAGAATAATTAAACTATTTTACATTTACTATTTAGAATAATAAAATCAGGGAGACACCATAATTTTAAATAGTTATTTATCTGTCATTTGAAATTAAGTTTATTTATTAAAATATTGTTGTGAGTGAAAATATGGAATTTACCTGAGTACTTTGCTAGCGCAAGAGACAAGGCGATGAAGGTTGAATCAATGTATTACAGATTTCCGACCAGTTTTCTAGTCGGCGATTAGTCGGTAAAAAGACCGATTAGTTATTTATGTATCAAGACACTGGAGTTGTTTTTTTTATCACATGTGGAATTTATTAGCGAGGTCCTTAGGGTCGAGGAAAATAAACCATATTATGAGTGATGAAAAGGAACTTCAGTGCCGCGGATGCACCAAATTTTATTTGATATCCACAAATTGTGAAAATGAAAGGAACTTTTGTTTTTACACGTTATGTTGTGGCCAGCACAATACTTTCTGACAATCTTGGGTATTGTGTACAAATTCCATAAATAAATTTTCTTGCAAAAGATTCTAAATTTCAGTAAAATTATTTCATAAACAAACTATGCAAATTGCACTTGACACTAACATCTACTTTTTCTTCTTTAGCTTTCCCCATTCGTTAGTAGTCGCTATTTTTATTTTCTTCTTCCACTCATTTCTGTTTTGCGTGTCGTCCTCATTCAGTTCCTTTTCTCTCAAGTCCTTATCTTATCTTTAGTCTTCCTCTGTTTCTTATACCTTCTATTACTAAACTATTCATTCTTTTTTCCAATATATTCTTCATCTGTCCTCAAGACATATTCAAACCAATGTAATCGTCTCTCTTGTATCTATCTAGAAACTTCTATCATTCGTGCCATTTTCCTTATCATTTAAATCCTTACCGAATCTTTCCGTGTCTTCCTCAACATTTATCTCAACATCCTCATCTCTGCCACATTCATTTTCTTTTCATTGATACTGAAATCTGTCAATTTGAATATCTGAATATATTAGCAGTTAAAATTATGACACCTTCATAATATGGAAAAAATGTTTTAAAAGTTGATTTCGCCGAATTAAAAAAATGTCTATAAAATTTAAGTTAATTATATAACTTTTGAACGATGTTAAACATGTTAAATCGTTAAATCAATATCATGTTTTGTAAAATTTTGAAATAACATATAAGACTATTAAGTACTAAACGATAAAATCTCTGTTAACCCATATTACTTAATTAAATATTCAACATATCGATCAAAATCATTAAAATTTTCAATCAATGTTGTCATTTGCCCGACATGTGTTACAATACATTGTTTAATAAATTTTGAAAGGCTTTTGTATGATAAATGGAGTGTAGTTGTCCGGTGGCAGTTGTAAGAATGCAATTATTAAAACCAATCTTGTTTTCTCCGATGGGTGTGGTGCACGGTAGCCCAACTAGTGGCTACGCCACTGGCCGCCAGCTAACTGACACCAAGGAGAAAGTGCTCATTGGTGCACCTAGACTAATTTATGATTATTATGATTATGTGGATGTGACTGAATTTCAAAAGCTTTACGTGATTTCATTGGCCATTGCCTCTGTTGATGAGTGCCTGGTGTTGGATGTAATCAGTTCATGTCACGAAATAAACTCGCAGTTATTTCTTAATCGAATTATAACAATAAATTGTTTCAACAGGGATAAAAACTTTGGAAGATAAATGCATTTTTACCTTCCGTCACCTTTAAGTGAGGAGGGTATTGTCTTTGGTTAAAAAAATCAATGATGAGTTTTTAGGGAATAAGCACGTTTTAGGGTTCATACGAGGTCTGGCTATTAAATAACGAGACTGCGCGCGCAGAAGGCGTCCTAAAGGGGAAGGGGGGAAAACAAATGCAGCGTTGGATAGCTGAAAGTATCTACTATTCCGGTACGAAAACACGTTTTTGTCGCTGTAGTAGTATTTTTTCTATAGAGGTTAGAAACGAACGTGTTTTTTTCTCGTGCCATGTGTGACGAACACGAGCAACGGATCAATATCTCGTTAAATTAAAAAAAAACTCCGACTGAGTGCTATAAGTTGTTGAAAGAGGCCTATGGTGAGAATTCTCTATCTCGCGCGCGTGTTTTCCAATGGTATAAACGGTTTTCTGAAGGCCGAGAGAGCACCGAAGATTTAAAGCCATGCTAATTTTTTTTTTTTTTGACATCAACGGCATCGTGATGACTGAATGGGTTCCCGAGGGTCAAACTGTAAACCAAACTTACTATTTGAAAGTTTTGGCAACACTGCGAGAACGCGTTCGTAAGAAACGGCCGGAGTTGTGGAAAAACAAGTCGTGGATTTTGCACCAGGACAACGCACCTGCCCATAACGCGCTGTCTGTGAAGCGTTATTTAGCCGCTAGAGGCACTCCAGTGCTCGAACATGCACCGTAGTCGCCTGATGTAGCACCCTGTGACTTTTTTCTGTTTCCGAAGATCAAGTCTGCCTTAAAAAGAACCCGGTTCGAGTCGATGGAAGAGGTGAAGCGAATATCGGCGGAGCTCCTAAACGCTCTACAAAAGAAGACTTCCAACATTGCTTTGACCAATGGAAAAAACGAATGGAACGGTGTGTGGCGAGGGGAGGGGAGTACATTGAAGGGGAGCATTCGATTATAAAATAATTTTTAAAATAAAACTCTTTTTCATAAGCATTCTCGTTATTTAATGGCCATACTCGTATAAAACGATTTTACCATTTTTGCGATGATGTCTGTATGTATGTGTGTATGTGTGTGTTTGTGTCTGTGTGTGTGCGACGAAAGTTTCGGATCGCATAACTTCAATACCACGATTCCATAATTTTTATTTTTTTTCGTATTCCTCAAGTATACATCCAGAAGAAGAGGTGATTAGATTTTGGTTATAATTGGTGAACCGGTAATAGCCTCATTTGAAGATTTAATAGTTAAATAAGATATATTGACATTTAACGTTATTATAACTTAAAGAATATATTATTCTCTATACGATTTGATTGCATTTTATACTTCATATTCAATATATATAGAGTTTAAGAATTATAAGGATATTAAATTTTATATATCAGCCAGCTATGCTAACCATAGAAAGTGCTAATATATTCAGATAATTCAAATTGACAGATGTCAGTATCAATGAAAAGTAAATGAATATGAGATAGATGAGGATGTTGAGATAGATGTTAGGGAAGACACGGAAAGATTAGGTGTTAATGTTAAAAGTTTCTAGAAAGATACACAAGAGACGATTATATTGAAAGAATAGCTTAGTAATAGAAGGTTGAAGAAACAGACGAAGACGAAAAATAAGATTAATTATTATGCATGTATATTGTTATTTTTAGATGTTCAATCAATAATATGACACATATTTCATTACCAATATGGCAAATATAAGAATCAGTTATTCACAAATATATTTTAATTATCGATACATGTATTTTAATATTTTAGTGCTTGAATCATATGTTTAGCTTGCATGAAACCCAAGCTCAAGTGTCTTGTTTGGTAGCACTTAAGCCGTTGCAGAGAGGAAATGTATCTTTAGCTTTGTATCTGCAGCCTTAGATCAAATAAGGTGCGTAGCGGATGTGCGAGGCGTTACACTTTATATTACCTCAACTCATTTGAATATTCTACTTTTGTGATCAACGATTTTATATCGTTACAAATCAAGTATAATATTACACACTTTTCAACCATTTACTCTCATTTTTACACTAAAATATGAAATGTTTGCATCAAAGGATTGTACCTATATTAAAAGAAAACCTACCAGGAAAGACCATATGGGGAAAAATAAATGCAACATATTGATGAAATGAAACAAGAAATACAAGTAGTAAGAACGAATAAGAGTTATTCATGAAGAAACAAAAAAATGTACTTTTTCTTCTTTCTAGCAGGGAAAAATTACTACTACTAGTTAGTGTACCATGATATCCAAACTAGTTTTGAATTTTTATGTTTGTATACTTTTATACAAATGTCATAATTTTTCATTAAAAATTTCTTTTTTTGATATTGTGTGATTCCCTTTCTCGGCATCTGAATTCCATACCCCTGATAAATAAATCACGTGAAGTAGAAAAAAATCATATAATTTTAAATAAAAAATTATGACATTTATAAGTTATGGACATAACTAATAGCTGTCATTCTGATACGGGCCCCCATATCTGCTTGCCAAGGTCAGCAAAGTCAAGTGACTGCTCACGCCCTACACATAAATTTTCTTGCAAAAGATCCTATATTTCCAGTCAAATTATTTCGTAAACAAACTACACAAATTGCACTTGACACTGACATCTACGTCTTTAGCTTTTCCCATTCATTAGGGGTATTTTTTATTTTCTTCTTCCATTCATTTCTGTTTTGCGTGTCATCCTCATTCAGTTCCTTTTCTCTCAAGTCTTCCGCAATATAGTCCTTTCATCTTATCTTTGGTCTTCCTCTGTTTCTTGAACCTTCTACTGCTAAGCTATTTATTCTTCTTCAAATATATTTTTCATCTCTCCTCATGACATTTTCAAACCAATGTAATCATTCCTCTTGTATTTTTCTGGAAACTTGTAACACTAGAGTTATTTCTTTACCGTATCTTTCCGTGTCTTCTCCAACATCTTCAACATCCTCATCTCTTCCACATTCATTTACATTTCATCGATACTGACATCTGTCAATTTGAATTATCTGAATATATTAGCAGTTTCCATGGTTAGCATAGTTGGCTGATTTATGAAATTTAATATCTTTATAATTCTTTAACTCTATATTGAATATGAAGTATAGAATGCAATCACATCGTATAGAGAATAACACTCCTTTAAAATATAATAACATTGAATGTCAATAAATGATATTTAACTGTTTTTTTTCAAATTGTTGAAAGTTGCAAATGAGGGCACTTCCAGTGGACCAATTAAAACCAAAATCTAATCATTTCTGCATTTGGAATCGTGGTATTGGTTATGCGATCCGAAACGTGCTTATTCATTAGAAACTAAATATCGAAATTTTAGACCAAAGACCTACCTTACGGTGACGGACGGTAAAAATTATAATTTTTTAACAACTGAATCAGCAGAAAAAATATTATTAAATAATGAAAAAGTGGGTAGACAAATATTTTTGGGTAGTATTCTATCACATTACTATTACTATACCATGTTTTCTTAGTAATTATTAGTAACAAGTCGGTTAATTGTTGATTATTTCTTGCGCCCAAAGAGAAAGACGCATTCCGGTCCAGACTCGCCGAACCCACCGTGTTATTAACACCGGCTGCCGTTAGGTGCGCCACAGTCGCTACTGGACACTACTACCACTGCTGCCACTGTTACAGTAGCAAAAAATGACGCCTTTTTTTATCGGTTTCACCAATCGCCCGAATATCTTATATTCATGTTGGTTTCCATGTCACAGCTGACGATGTTAGATTGTTTAGTTGTTATTACAAACAACACTAGCACTGCTCCGATAGCATGTTGATTTTGCTTGTCCCATGTGATACTTATTAAGCCGATAGGCAGTCGCGTTGTGTTTTGAGAAAGTGAAGTTTTTGATTAAGTAACGGTATCGTTTACAGGTTCAGTTGAGTAATTATTGTTAAAATGTCAACAGTTTTATGGGTGGCAATCACTTATAGGTGTTCAGATCTGATCGCAGATTTGATCAATGAGAATGAATTTGCTTTAATATAGATGTTATATAAAGCTTTCTACTTATTATTTGCCAGACCTATCTCAAGAAAAAAATTATATAATTAATACAATACCTACTGCCAACAGTGCCAACTATAATAATAAAGATTTTTACCTCTCGCTAAGAGAGGTATTGCATTCATGCTAAAAATCGCATATCCAGATTTTATTGAATAAGCATGTTTTAAGGTCCCTACAATCCGATTTTAACATTTTTACGATGATGTCTGTGTGTGTGTGTGTGTGTGTGTGTGTGTGTGTGGGATGTTGGAAGGACGGTTACTCAAAAACTATAAGACTTAAAATTTGTTTAACAACGTATTTCCCAATCGGACATTCATGGGAAGATCTGAAAAGGTTTTGGTAATAATTGGACAACCGGAAGTAGAAGATTCTTGAAAAAAAATCTTCTAAATATTATTTTTTGAAAATTTTTCGTGGTAATATTAAAGAAAATTAAATTCTCTATCTGATACATTTAAATATTTTATTATATATTCCATAGATTTAGAGATAAAAGAAGTATAATATATAAAATAATCTGTTGTAATAAATTTGACAGCCGAAAGAATGCCATGAAAAATAGTTGATAATTTAAGTTATTTGTAACTGACAGATAAATGTCAGTGTCAGAAATAATGATTAATCAAAGAAAAATGTACTTGGAGAATCCCTTAATGCTTGATCTGTGACTATTATGGAGATGACAAGTCTAGGTTGAAGGACTTAAATTTGTTTCAAACATTATGGGACAATGTACACCAGTACTATAGACTAGAGTAACTTTGAATTGCGAAAAAGCTATCAAATTCTTCTCAAGTAAGTTGTAAATATTGACAAAATTACACATCGATATAAGAATAATCGGAGTGCAATCTATCCGTCACTTTATTAAAGGGAATTAGTGTTATTTAGATATAACATGTATGAAAAAATAAAATGTAAAAGAAGATATGTAAGAATAGATGCACAATCCATATATACATTTTAGACCGCCCAAAATTAATGTTTTTACTAGAAGAATATGAAGAGAAAGTAAACAACGTTGTTCGAATTGAAAATTGCTGTTACCAGCCTAATATTTATATATGGTAAACTCTACTTTGTAATTTATTGTAACATAATTTATGGTAAAATATCTTCATGTTGAGACATGCTATTATTGAATAATAAAGAAGTTTATACGTCATAGATTTATATGAATATATTATTTGTATTTATAAAAATATTCTTTGCTTTATGCATACAGCCAGGTAAAATATACGGCGAGAGGTTATGTGCTGGCCACATCAGATTTTTTTTCTAAAAATTTTATTCATGTAGGTACAGTAAGAATTTTGAAAGAAGTCCGATTAAGATCATCTGTATCATGAACGAATTAACAAAATGGCATACATTTATCTCTTTCCTTTGCAAAGGCTATAAGCATGTGCGATAAGGATAGATATAACACGCTTGTCTTTCAAAAATTCATATTGTTTCCACTTTAAAACGATGCTCGTTGTTGATAATACTTTCGCTGTAACGTAAGTTTATTTATTAATTCAGATGCATTACCTTAATTCATAGCCGTACGAATAACGTTATTTTGTGTCATTAGCAACAGGTAACTAAGGTGACAATTACAACATATTTAAAATAGGAAGCCATGCACGACTAAGATCTAGACCGTCACAATGATTGAGATTAATACTCTTGGTTTGTAAATCTATTTTAAATATGTTGTAATTGTCACCTTAGTTACCTGTTGCTAATGTTTTGTTATTTATTTATCTGTATTTGTTGATTTGTTATTCATGTTCATTCCTGAAGAAGGCAATAGTGTATATTGCCGAAACGTCGTTAATTTAATAAATAAAACAGAATCTAAACTAAAAAGGTTGTATTATTCTTAATAAAATATGAGTTCTGAAAGATTTTATAATGAGAAAAAACAGTTTTGCCAAAAAGTTGTGTCGTTGATTTTGAAAGAAAAACAAGTTTTTTTTTGTAAGTTTACGCGTGTGTGTGTGTCACAATAATTTCGGCCACGATATCTCCAGTATTAGAATTCCCTACATCCGTATGCAGATTTGATTTAATTTTGGTTATAATTAGTCAACCGGAAGTATCCTCATTTGAAGATTTTAACAGTTTTAAGAACATTCTTATCTATACGAAATGATTGCATTTTATATTTCATGTTCAGTTGATATAGAGTTAAAGAATTTTAAAGAAATTAAATTTTATAAATCAACCAGCTATGCTACAACCATGGAAACACAGCTACTATATTAAGAAAATTCTAACTGACAGTGTCAATGAAAAGAAAATGAATGTGGCAGAGATGAGGATGTTGATATAGATGTTGGGGAAAACACGGAGAGACGATTACACTGGGTTGAATATGTCATGAGAAAAGATGAATATATTGGAAGAATGAATAGCTTAGTAATAAAAGGTCAACGAAACTGAGGAAGACCAAAAATAAGATGGAAGGACTGTATTGCGAAAGACTTGACAGAAAAGGAACTGTGTGAGGACGACACGCAAAACAGAAATAAATGGAAGAAGAAAATAAAACATAGCGACCCCTAACGAATGGGAAAAGTTAAAGAATAAGAAGAAGATGTTAGAGTCAAGTGTAATTTGCATAGTTTGTTTATGGAATAATTTTACTGGAAATATAAAATCTTTTGCAAGAAAATTTATGGATGGAATTTGTACATAATACATATGATAGACGGAAGGTAATGTGCTGACCACATCAGATTTTTTAATATCTTGTTATATTTGACAGAAACTATTTTGAAAATCCATCTATGATATTGAACAACAATTTTTATTTTTTATTTTGGACATTTTCGAACATATGGTGGATGACCACGATTTTAATGTTTCTATCTACAGTAAAAAATTTAAAAGATGTCCGATCAAGGTCGTCTACGAATTGTATGAATTCAGATTTTTTGCTCCGCCCAATATGACAAATTCAGTAGTGTCGTTTGCTTAATTTTTATGAGGGTACGTAAGATACTACTGTTATTTTATTATTATAAAAATATATATTACAGTAAATCATTCAAAATTGAAAAATAAGTCAACAGGTAAGTTTATAAGCAAATGTAAAACCAAATATGTTAAAAATAAGATAATGACACAATGTCAGTGTCAGTGACTCCGACATAACATAACGTTATACGTACGGCTATGAATCCAGGTAATGTATCTGACTTAATAAATAAACTTACGTTACAACGAAAGTATTATCAACAACGAGCATCGTTTTAAAGTGGAATGTCCTAACTTAGTCGAAACAATATGAATTTTTGAAAGACAAGCGTGTTATATCCATCCTTATCACACACTCTTACAGCCTTTGCAAAAGAAAGAGATAAATGTATGCCTATATGTTAATTCATTCGTGATACAGATGACCTTGATCGGACATCTTTCAAAAATTTTACTGTACATGCTAAATTTAGTTCTATTTCGATAAACACAACAAAGATACGCGCAAAAAAAATTAAAAAATGTCTTATATATCCCTGGATGATGGTAATATTGCAAAATTCCATTTTTAAGCTACAGTAAACATTTTCCAACATTTTCCTTTCACTCTTACATCATCCATTATCTTCCCTTAAGTTATCCTTGTAACCCCAGTTCAGTTCTTAATTTCGCAACATTATCCCCATCCACCTGGCCATTTAAATCCTCAATCACTTATTACCCAACAGCTGCGAGTGCGATCATCCTTCCTGCATTGTTTTCGCCCTGCTTGCAAGTCGTGGGTCGCCGTGTCACCGGCCCTTGAGGTTCTCACGGGGTCCTTCGCTTTCGCTCCCCTAGCAGAGCACTCGTTTCGCAAGGGGAGACCATACCATGACTCGAGGTATGTGAATGTGTCGGAGGTGAATTTGAATATAAATCACCGGCAAAGAGATGTTTATTGTTTGATAATTTGACAGAGAAATCCAAAGGGTGGATAGGATTGTAGGTTGTACGAGTATGTGTGATAATATGTGTGTTTGTTTTCTCAAGAGGTGGACAATGAAATTTGTTATCAAATTCGTTATCGCTAGACAAGTGGGTTTTGTTTAAATAATAGAGAGTTGTTGTGACTGTTAAGTGCAACGGATTATTATAGCTTTGACTGATGTTTTGTAAATTATATTAAAGCAATATGAGAATGTATTTTCTCTTATCTACGTACACAGAATGACTGAAAAATAGGGAGAATAAATAAATAAACTTAATTGCCACAATTCTATATTCTACCTAAGATTCCACGGGAAGCAAGAAGGCTATGAACAGAGAAACGTATGTCTAATCATTATTCAATTCGAAAGTCAAATTTCGTTTGATAACATTTTTGACAATATCACGAGTCAATCTGATATTTAATTAAATATTTTTATTGATATACGTTTCCTTGTTCATAGCCTACTACGAGTTAGAAATTTTTTTGAACACACTGTAATTCAATTCGCTCGATCTATGCTGTTACCTACTAGGAAGGAAACTATCTTTTTCTGCGTCAAGAAACGTACATGCAGAGAAATTCATTATTCTAGCCCTTTCCGATATATTTTTTTTTTTGGCATATAAATCACGTAAATCAATACCAAACGCAAAAATACTAAAATATGTACCAATGAATTATGTTGACAATTTAAAATTATTTCCTGAGCAGAGTTACGACATACGTCGCCTTATGAACAAATTCCGTAACCTGTATGACGAAAAGAAACCATTTCATTTACGTATGTCGTCAAGAATTATATACTTTTTATTGCGTAATTCTTCCTTGAAGAACAGAAGAAAAAAATCTGATGTGGCCAGCACATTACCTTCTGTCAATCCTGTGTATTATGTACAAATTCCATAAATTTTATTGCAAAATATTCCAAATTTCGAGTAAAATTATTTCGTAAAACTATGTAAATTGCACTTGACACTGACTTCTTCTTCTTCTTCTTCTTCTTCTTCTTCTTGTTTTGCGTGTCGTTGTCATTCAGTTCCTTTTCTCTCAAGCCTTCCGCAATACAGTTCTTTCATCTTATCTTTGATCTTCCTCTATTTCTTCAACCTTCTATTACGAGTAATAAGCTATTCATTCTTCCAATATATTTTTCATCTCTCCTCATGACATATTCAAACCAATGTAATAGTCTGTCTTGTATGTTTCTAGAAACTTCTAACACTCGAGCCATTTCACTAATCCATGTCTTCCACAACATCTATCTCAACATCCTCATCTGTGCAACATTCATTTACTTTTCATTGATATTGACATCTGTCAATTTGAATTATCTGAATATATTAGTAGTTTCTATGGTTAGCATAGCTGGCTGATGTATGAAATTTGATATATTTATAATTCTGTAACTTTATATCTATTGAATATGAAGTATAAAATGCAATCACATCGTATAGAGAATAACATATTTTTTAAAATTTATGAACAATATGTCAGTATATGTTTTTTAACTCTGTTTTTTTTAAGAAAAACTCTTAAAAGTTGCAAATAAGGGTACTTCCGGTGGACCAATTATAACCAAAATCTAATCACGTCTGCATATGAATCTAAACTTGAGGAATACGAAATTATAATTTTTGGAATCGAGGTATTGTAGTTATGCCATCCGATACGATTGTCACATACACACACGCGCATATATACATTTCTTTGTAAAAATAGTAAATTCGAAATTTAAGGACCCTAAAACGTGCTTATTCGACTAACTGTCGAATTTTTTGACCAAGACCTTCCTTACCTAAAGGTGGCGGAAGGTAAAAAAATAATTTTGTTCATAATAGAAGAGTTATTGGAAACGTAGGTTTGTAAATATGTATATACAAATAGAGTAGCGGTTATATAACCCCTCTAAAGCAAATTGGCACACCCATCAATGGGTAATATGCCGTGATGATATATTTATTTACTTTATTTTATTCCATTTGACAGTGACATCTAACAAAATTGCATTGATCTTTTGTAACTTGTTTCATTTAAACAACTAGTGTTGGGCATATAGTCATTAGCTGCACTGAGTGTAAAACTAATAAATCGATAACGCTATCATATTTATTACAAAAAGACAGGACCTGATCGTACTGTTCGACTTTACATTTATTTATGACAACACTCCTAAAATTAATTTGTAATCCTGTAGATTCAATGTAGGTGCTACTATTGTACAACCAAACCAAAATAAGTTTCTAACCATCATATGTCAAAAATTGGTTTCAAAATTAGTTAGAAGTGATAGACATCAATTTGCATAAATGTATCTGGGCTTGAATCACTGTTTCGGTGATCGTAAAAACAGTAGGCTTCGAATGTAAATCGAAGCGTATCAACAGATACCAATCTAAATCGGTTTTCAATATTTCGCAAGCAACTCGACCCGCGTTGCGCTTGCGCACGCAACAGGTTGAATTGTGTAGCGGAGCTGCTGTAAATTTCAGCCAAGTAGAAAAAGTTGTCTTATTTATGCACCTACTTTTTGATTGTAATACGTCAACCGCGGTTAAAATTATTTTCGTACTTTTTTCTTGGAATTTATTACCCGAACGCGCATGAGCACTTGAAGGGTTTGCTGGAAAAAACGTGATGCGATTTTATAACAAATGCTGGTATAAATTTTAATTTCCAAGATACGAACAGCAGATTTTAGCTACAGTTTCCACAAAAGGAAAAGAGAGCTTTGTACATCTGTTTCAAGATAAGGGAAAAGAACTAATTTCCATAGTGTCTGCATTCCTTTGTGGTTATGTTTCTTCATAAAAATTTTTTGGTTTTACAGTAACAAATGAAAATATATTAATATTGTAGATATTGCAGTGTTTTATATTAAATCAGAATTATTTAGACTTTAGACAAATGAAAAAATTATCTAAATCATGAATAAGTAAAGTATAATTCGTGCTATTGAAAACGAAATATTAAATAGGCAGTGGCGAGGGGTGGCTCACCTTAGGGAAAGAAGGGAGGGGTTGAAATTGATTAAAAAATACTCTTAAAAATAAAAATAACATACTGTACAGGGTGATTAGTTGGTCTGTTTTTTTTTTAATAACTATAAGTATATAGGGAGACACCAAGTACGAGTATTACAAATGGACATTATAATATGTATTTTTCATACTATTATTCCTTTTTCTCATTAACTGACTGTTATTTTAAAATTATTGTTGAAAGAAATATTAAAATTTCAAGGTTGATAACACTGACAGTTTCAATAGACATTTGAAAAATAATTTACTTTGACATTTTGACAGTTATTTACAATTTAGGTTAGAGTTATAATTTATATTTATTATTTTATACACACACAAATAAATTCGTTGAAATTTAATTCAAAGGAATGCTTTATTGTTCGATATAAATATTTTACTATAAAAAATCAAATTTCAGTAATTTTTCATGATGGGTAATGAGAACTAAAATGAAAAATATTTATTTGACACGTAGACTAAGTTATCAACTTAACAATTTAAAAAGATCTTCGTACGAAATTTTTCATTGTATCTCTGTTTTTGATAAAAACAGTTGTACAAAATTCACTTTGTAAATGCGAAAAGTTTATTGTATATTAAAATGCATATAAGTCTGCAGTATAGGTTTTTCTGCACGGCTTTCCATTTTTACGCAAAAGTATGTGAATTTATATTTTCAAATGGAATACCATATATATTTATTCAAATATGAAAAGCATATACCTAACATTTGCTATCCATTAGTATAAAAACATTCATATGTTATATTATTAAAAAATACAGTGGCGAATGTTTAAAATATTACATTTTTATTAAATTAAATACAGAAGGTTTTGCAATACTATTTTTTGAATTAGGCACTGATAATATTAAATAAAAGGTATAATAATGAAATATCGCATTGAAATTGATAAAATATTTAATTAATTAATTTTCTTTAAATTTGAAAGGTGTAATGCAAAAATAATGACATGCAGAGCCTTCTGTATTTAACAAGAATGTAATATTTTAAACATTTGCTATTGTATTTTTTAATCATATGACATAAATGTTTTTATACCATTATTGGATAGAAAATTTTATGTACTCGTCAAATTTGAATAAATATATAGGTGTTCCATTTGACAATATAAAGTTACATACCATTGCGTAAAAATGGAACATCTGTGGTAAATCCTATACCGCAGATTTATAAACATTTTAATATAAAATAGACATTGTTTCAAATTTGTTTCATAATATTTAAAATAATAGAGTTATTAAAAAAGAATAGAACAATGAATCAGCCTGTATATGTACATTACAGTACTACAGTACCTACTCTACTCTGTGCCGTACCTACGCCGTGGTCGCCGCCACAGCAGTCTATAGTTTATCGACAGCAGTAACGAATCATGCTGAGCGTTCACGAAGTTCACTTATACGCGGGTATAATGTTACTTGATTGACGTATCGCGTATGCAGCAGACCACAAGTGTGGAATATACCTGTAAGACCTATGGCTGGTATTCTGTACTCGCGACTAAGTCCGATTAGAGAAGCAACTAGCTAGTCCTCCGCTCAGAATACCAGCCTATGTATTCGGTTCAGAGGAGTTTAGACTTCGTTGTGTGCACAGAGTTATAAAAATACACTACGCCATTTTTTCTCTTTTACTAAATTAACTAAGTTTTAGCTAACTTAATACCAAATCATACATAAATAACTGTTTAAAATGAAATTGCAAATTTTGTTTTTCGCGGTCTACTTGATTTCTTATTCTCATTCATTCTAGCGCGACCAGCGTATTGGTTTCATAGAAATGTGGAGTTTTTCATAAATAATAGCAAACAAGTTCAACTTGATACTGAACACTTGTGTACATACACTCAATGTCGTTTATTTAATGCACCGAACATCAATATATTTTCTACAATAATGTGTTTATACACATTCTTGCAGTTTGTAATACGATAGCACAAGACCATAATATTGTAAATGGGGTTACATACTGGTAACTATCAGTTTCTTACATAGAGAATGTTAAAATAATAAATAAGTAATTATTATTATTGCTTTTATTAATTATTATTATTATTATTTATCCGTAAGCACTTGTACCACGTTTATCAATCGTAAGAGTATTTTATTGCCCTTATTATGATAAGAATATTAATTAATGTCTAAACAGAATACTTTCGGTTCTCGCGGGGGCTTAGCTCCTCCGAGAATAGTGGACAAATTTGTATTTTGTATTTATTAATCAAATAAAATTATTTGTAAAAAAAACCTGTCTATAAATAAACTGACTAATACTTATCGGGATGCAGCATGGCTAGAATCGTTAGGGTGGTGTCCTGCGGTGGATTCCCAAGACAATGACTACGTTTATCTCGCAGTGACATAACCCACTTAAAAATCTAGTGACTTAAAACTAATTCTTAACTACAGCTTGTTTATATCGCATGTTTTAAAAAAATTGAGGTTAATCCACAAGCTTAACCGTTTATCTCGCAAAATTTTCAGCTTGATAGATAAATCGTTAAACATTTATAATTTTTTTTGTTAAAGTTCATGGATATAGCTATTTTTGGGTCAAGTTTAATTTTGCTTACTGATTCAAATGTAGAATTTTATGCTGTACAATTTTTATTTGAAGATATTTGTACCTAAAAAAAATAGGGATGTAGGAAATTACAAAAGTATCATGTTAAAGTCCTATGTTCGGCTCTGCCGATCACCACCCTGTATAATCTATCTTTATTAATATAATGTTTGGGTATATAATGTAAATTAAAAAAATCTGATGTGGCCAGCACATAACCTCTCGCCGTATATTTTACCTGGCTGTATGTATAAAGCAAAGAATATTTTTATAAATACAAATAATATATTCATATAAATCTATGACGTATAAACTTCTTTATTATTCAATAATAGCATGTCTCAACATGAAGATATTTTACCATAAATTATGTTACAATAAATTACAATGTAGAGTTTACCATATATAAATATTAGGCTGGTAACAGCAATTTTCAATTCGAACAACTTTGTTTACTTTCTCTTCATATTCTTCTAGTAAAAACATTAATTTTGGGCGGTCTAAAATGTATATATCTGGATTGTGCATCTATTCTTATATATCTTCTTTTACATTTTATTTTTTCATACTTGTTATATCTAAATAACACTAATTCCTTTTAATAAAGTGACGGATAGATTGCACTCCGATTATTCTTATATCGATGTGTAATTTTGTCAATATTTACAACTTACTTGAGAAGAATTTGATAGCTTTTTCGCAATTCAAAGTTACTCTAGTCTACAGTACTGGTGTACATTGTCCAATAATGTTTGAAACAAATTTAAGTCCTTCAACCTAGACTTGTCATCTCCATAATAGTCACAGATCAAGAATTAAGGGATTCTCCAAATACATTTTTCTTTCATTACTCATTATTTCTGACACTGACATTTATCTGTCAGTTACAAATAGTTTAAATTTGCAACTATTTTTCATGGCATCCTTTCGATTGTAAAATTAATTACAACATTACTTTATATATTATATTCATTTTATCTCTAAATTTATAAAATATGTATAAAAATATTTAAATGTATCAGAAAAATAATTTATTTTTCTTTAATATTATCAAGAAAAATTTTCAAAAAATAATATTTAGAAGATTTTTTTTCAAGAATCTTCTACTTCCGGTTGTCCAATTGTTACCAAAACCTTTTCAGATCTTCCCATGAATGTCCGATTGGGAAATACGTTGTTAAACAAATTTTAAGTCTTATAGTTTTTGAGTAACCGTCCTTCCAACATCCCACACACACACATCCACACACACACACACACACACACACACACACACACACTCACACACAGACATCATCGTAAAAATGTTAAAATCGGATTGTAGGGACCTTAAAACGTGCTTATTCAATAAAATCTGGATATGCGATTTTTAGCATGAATCCAATACCTCTCTTAGCGAGAGGTAAAAATATTACTCTTTAAAAATAATTGCTAAAAAATCCAGAGCTTTTTTAAAAATCGGTGCCTCTGGACACACTTTTCACCAAAACGTGTAACGTTAGACGCTTATTATTCCATGGCACATAACGTATCTCCTTATTCATCTAATATGAACTTTATTAGTAGACATGCGCATTCGGGCTATGACATGGCGTTAAGGAGTACGTTATTTTGTATTGAATAAAAATAAAATAACTCTCTAATATCGTATACGTTATTAACTTTGCTATTAAAAAAGTTATTGTGTAACCATAGTCCAAGTTTCGTTCACTAAAGGTTCATCCACCTTAAAAGATAACTTATGACCATATGGAGTATGCATGTATCAAATTTCATTCAAATCGAACAAATTATTTTGTTATTATAAACAAAATTATTCTATAGAAGAGCTTATTTATTTATTTATTTATTTATTTATTTATTTATTATCAATCTGACCTACAAGATATCATAACTTTAAAGCAGAATTCCAGCTAAAGGTAAATGGTACATTTTCGACGATGTCCACGTAGTTTAGAGACATACTGTACATCACCAGTTGAAACACTTTATTAGAAATTATAGTCTATTATACATCACCAAAAAATAAATGACAAATTTTGATTTATATCAATATCACATGTTTCACTATTACAAAATATCAAAGACATTGTTCTAAAAATACATACTATTTTATATTATAAAGTCAATATTGCACAGACTAATGTAGGTCAGGGTCATAATATTTAACAGATTAATAAAATATAATCTAATAATATATTACAAAAGCGTAGTTTCAATGTACAAGTGCTAATCTCGAAAACTACTTAACAGATTTTGATGCTGTTTACAATATACTACAGAGTATTTCTCGAAGTAGGTACAAGATTATTAAGAAAGAATTATTGAGCATAAAAAAATTGTACAAAAAAATAAAAGAATTTCGCGCTTATTACCAGTCGCTAAGAGACGCATTGGATTCATGCTAAAAATCGCATATCTAGATATGAAGGTACGATTTTTCAAATTCTATAAGAATAACGACCCGTGCAACAACGAATTCCTCAATCTAACAGTAATGGGAAGAGTTGGATAGGTTTTGATAACCGGACAACCGGAAGTAATAGTATTTCAACAAAAATCTAAATATTATTATTTGAAAATTTATATTACTGCAAATATTAAAGAACATAAAATAATGTATAAAATAATCAGTTATAGTAAATCTCATAGAAGCAAATAATTTGTTTAAATCTCATAGCTCAAACAACTCCATGGTAACCAGTCGAGAAATTAAAATGTTTGTGATTGACAGATAAATGTCACTAATGTCAGTGTCAAAAATTCAGAGATAGTACTGAAGGCTTTTTCTGGAAATGGCATAATATTTCTTATTGTATTATTAAATGAATATTTAAAATTATAGGTATATTACATACACTCTTCAGAAATACAGTCAATCCCGTCAATGAATTGCAAGAACATTTCGAAGAGTAGGAGAAAACTTGCTCATAGTATGTGTACAAGAAATGTTAAATACGATATTTATTCATCCCACAATGGAAAGGGCGAGAGGTATTGTGCCGGCCACAACAGATTTTTCTTTATTACGTTGGTTCCCACGGTCTGTGAAGTGTATGTCAGGTTACATGTCACACGTCAAACTTTTATTTAAAAGTAACTTAATCATTATCCAAATAAATTGTTTATTCAGCAGAAGTGTCTGAGCGACATCAAAAGAAATATTTCAAATTTTAATTGGCCTAAATATTACCCTTGTAGTTCACTTTTCACACCACCAATGAGTGCCCGTGAGGTGACGCCTGGTAAAAGCCCTTACGGTACAAATATATCATCATTACATCTGTGTACAAAGAGGAATAGTCAGCAATGGATAATATGTCGTGAATATATATATATATATATATATATATATATATATATATATATATATATATATATTATTTATTTATTTATTTATTTATTTATTTATTTATTTATTTATTTATTTATTTATTTATTTATTTATTTATTTATTTATTTATTTATTTATTTATTTATTTATTTATTTATTTATTTATTTATTTATTTATTTATTTATTTATTTATCTACTTATTTATTTATTTATTTATATCTTTTCAACAAGTAAAGTGATATTTTGATATTTTTCTGAAATTGAAGTTGAAAAGGTTAGCAAGAAGTAAATTGCTTGAAAAAATAAATGCTTTTTATAACAGTCTGTTTTTAAATTTACAAGATTAAAAATTAATTGTAGAAACATTAAAATGTAATACTTTTTTATAGAATCACATCCATAATGTTTGATTAACAAAAAATTAAAACAAAAACTATATTAAATTTTGCAACAATATAAGTAATAATATAAATATATTGCATCATTAATATAACAGTGATTTTTAAACTCTATAATAATTGCTCCTTTTATCGTGGCCAAAAAGGATCTGTCATTCGAGAATTTGCGGATATTGGAAAAAGCATATTAAGCAACGACAAACTGATTAAAGTAAAATAAGAATAAATTATAATTAATTATATGTTTTATCAAGCGTTACTAATTTGTAAATATATGCTTTAAATCATTTATTATATTACATTTGCTACCATGAATTGCAAATTATAAAAAGGTTTCTACTTTTCGTATGTGATTCATTAAACGGAATTTAAGGAAAGTAACTATTAGTATTAATAATATTAACAAAAATCAAATGGAAAATTAAAACTTTCTCTCCAATCATTGATGTTGCTATAATTATAAATAAAATGACTATTGTATTGATTGAAATTTCACATATTTAAATCATAATTAATATTATTTATTATTGCTACTGTTAAAAGTAAAAGTTCTTCAATAAAAATTTTGAAATTCAATATATTTAATTGCGTATTGGCAATAATTAGGACTATTATTCTAAATGATGATTACGATATTTCAACGAAATTCATAGCGCCACTTTTAACTTTTTTTGCTCATTAAAATTAGTGTGTTACTTTTGACTATTTCCTATTAATTGGATGTGAAAATGTATAGGATTTTAAGTCTCTGTCGCCCAATTGACAAAAAAAAATAATTACATCGATTCTTTATATTTGGACATTTTCTATAATTTTTAGTTCATTCTCCTACTCTTCTAAATTTTCGAGGGTCTTCCAATTCATTGACGAAATTGGCGATATTTTTGAAGGGTATATGTATATACCTATAATTTTAAAGACTTCAGTAATATCTTTGAAATTTTGACACTGATATTAGTGGCATTTATCTGTCAAAAAGACATTTTATTTCTCAACTGGTTACCATGGAGCTGTTTGGGTTGTGAGATTTACTGTAACAGATAATTTTATAGATTATATTTCTATATCTTTAAATCTATAGAAGATATAATAAAAAAATTGAAACACATCCACACACACTCACACACGTAAAATGTTCTAACCGGATTCTAAACGTGCTTATTCACTAAAATCTTGATATGTGATTTTTATGTTATTTGACATCTATGTACATAATTACTAGCTATCATTCTGGCACGGGCCCCAATATCTGCTTGTAAAGCCAACAAAGTTATTTGACTGGTCGCGCCCTATTGTATTTAACATTTCTTGTATACCTACACTCTACACCAAATATTCTACTTATATCTATTCTTTATATTTAGATTTTTATTTTTAAATTCATTCTATGAAGATATTTTGTCCCAGTCTTATAATTTTTCGAAATGTTCCCAATTCATTGTCCGGGATTGACAGTATTTTTGAAGGGTTTACATATGTACTATACCTATAATTTTAAATATTTAACTATTAATACAATAAGAAATAATATAATGTATTTCCCATAAAAAATCTTCAGTAATGTCTTTGGATTTTTGACACTGATATTTATCTGTCAGTTACAAACATTTTAATTTTCAATTACATTATTTGTGCTGTATCTCTAAGTCTATAAAAGATATAATAAAATATTTATATGTATCAGATAGAGAATTTACTCTTCTTTTTACTAGTAAGAACAAAATTTATCAAAAAATAATATTTAGGAGATTTTTTTTCAAGAATCTTCTACTTCCGGTTGTCCAATTGTTACCAAAACCTTTTCAGATCTTCCCATGAATGTCCGATTGGGCAATACATAGTTAAATAAATATAAAGTCCCACATACACACACACACATACATCCACACACACACACACACACACGCAGATATCATCGTAAAAATGTTAAAATCGGATTGTAGGGACCTAGGGGCTACTTCCGGTTGTCTAATTATTACCAAAACTTTTTCAGCTCTTCCCAGTATTGTGCGATTGAGAAATACGTAGTTAAACAGATATTAGGTATTATAGTTTTTGAGAAATCGGCCTTCCAACATCCCCACACACATACATACACATACACATACACACTACACACCCACACACACACACACACACACACACACATCATCGTAAAAATGTTTCAAGGGACATTAAAAAGTGCTTATTCCCTAAAATCTGGATATGCGATTTTTAGCATGAATCCAATACCTCTCTTAGCGAGAGGTAAAAACAACAAGAGCTCAGCCGGCTCATTCCATGTAGTTCGCATGCAATATTTCGCTGCTGAAAATCGGTTACTTTCGTCTATAAGGAATGAGAAATATTTGTTGTATGGTTAGTAAGACTGTAGTTACGTATTATATACAATTATGTGTTTTTAATAATTATTATATCTATAATGTGTATGGTTTGGACTCGAAAAATATATAAATAATAATTCCGAAACAGAGAATTTGTTTTCTGTTACTATTCAGTATCAATATTCTATAAAATTTTAGAATGTTGTCGTACATTTATAGCAAATCTTAGAATTTATTATTTATTTATAGCGTCACCATACAATTTACCAATCCATCATACTTTCTTCAATCTACACAATCTCTTTCTTACTTTCATTGACGTAACTGCCCAGGTGGGAAAGTACCGTGTACCCCACACATTGTGTCCAGTCCATCAAGATGTCATTGGGCCCGACGACCGAAACTGGACTCATTATGAACCGTAACGACATCGGTGCCGTGAGATGCACAGGTAATTGGACAAACGCGGACCACAGTACTCAAGCCAAAGCTCTGGAATCCGGCATGAATGCAAGGTCCTCAATTCACACTTTTGTACGAGGGCTTAATTTTTAACTTCATTATGCAACAGCTGCTTAACCGAAAATTGTGATGTAATTAGCTAAAAATGTGTTGAATTTAATTAGATTCTATTATTGTAAATACGAGAGTTCGCTAGAACTATTGAGAATAAGAAAATCTGGTAGGCCGTGGAAAAACAAAAATTGCATTATCATTTTAAACTGTTGTGACGTGTTATGAAACATAATCTCCGTTTCCGAATTGATGACGTCATGTTGTCGGGCGGAATCGTCTGATTTCCGTAGTATGGTGAAAATTATTAGGCAGAAGACTCACGTCATCAACCTGAAAAAACCTTATAAAAAGAAATATAACTTGTAGAAATTATTAGTTGTTATTTATTTTTTAGAAAAGAAGAAAAAACATTTCTAGTATTAAAGAAACGTGTAAATTAATTAATTTACAATTATTTCAAAGTCAATCCTTATTCCTTTTGCGGAATATAAAATTATTTGACACAACATGATTATTCTCAGTAGTGCCAACGTATGGTTCGAAATAAATTACAATTATTTCAAATAATTTTATATTCCGTAAAAGGAATAACGATTGACTTGGAAAAAAAATAATCATTTCAAATTAATAATAGTAACGTTTTAAAAGGAAAAATGTAAATAGAACAATAGTTTTATGGAAAGGAACTTAAAATACATAATTTCTAGCATTAGTAAATACGCAGGTATGCATTTAAATAAACAAATAAATATATTATCACGGCATATTATCCATTGCTGGGTGTGCTAATCTAATTTATACACACATTTCGGTAATGATGATGACATATTTGTATTGTGCGGGCATTTACCACAAGGGTTAATTTTATGCCATTTAAAATTCGAATTATTTGGCGTTAATCGGGATCAAATCGGATTCCTCAGATTCGCGACCAGACATCGAGCGGCAGCGAGACCCCATAGGTTAATGGCGGGAGGTATTGTGTTGGTCACATCAGATTTTTTATTATTTAAATTATCATAGATAATTGTTCTCTTCAACAGATATTATAAAAAATACTTAATAAAAATATTAACCTAACTTGGTTGATTCTCATTTTTATACCAAATTTATGCCGTTACCAACCATGTAAAATAAATTATTGATTCAAATGCAGAATTCTAAGCTCTACAACTTTTAGTTGAATAAAATAATTAAAAAATATGATTTAAAGTCCTATGTTCCGGTATGGCGGTCAACACCCAGTATATCATGCCTTTATTAAAATAGACATAATTTCCTGATTATCTGTACTTTTGATAATCCGAACCAGGCTTAGTTTTCTTTCGTCAAGTCAAATTAAATACTTCCATTGTAATTATAAATCAAATTCTGGAATAACTGTTTACGTCGTTGAGAGAGAAGTTTGCACTTTTGTTTATTTCTAAAAAGGAAATTATCTCGAAAGCAAAAAGTAAAAGTAGTACACAATAATCATCACCCACATGGATTTCTGGGAATTTTCACAAAGTATGATGAATCCGAACTGTTTCTGTTGTTAAAAACACTTGCGGCAACTTTCAAAAATTCGTAAATTATGCTCCTAATTTAAAATCTCATAACGATCACAGCAGGCATCGGTGGAAAACAATGCAGCACGCGAAATAAGTCAGATAGCATCTGAACTAAATAACGAAATTGCTACTGTAAAAGTTATCTTAAATTTAATCGCCGGTTAATGACAACGATTCATTTGTCATTAATGCGCTCCATATATGTAACGCGATGGCGATATTAATATGTAAGTTTGTGTTCATTTTATAAGACGTTTAATAATTATTCATAATTTTAATGTATTTATTTGTAATTAAACAAGTTTAGAAACTACAAAATAAATGCAACTTAACATTAATAACATTTAACAACGTGACGATCTGAGAAGTTGAAAAAATACTGACTAACGATTACAAACACGAAATCTAATATATTTTTTGATAATTCAAAGCATTTTACCGAATCCAAACTCAAAACTCAACCTCAGATATATTTTACCTTCCGTCACCTTTAGATAAGGAAGGTATTGTCTTTGGTCAAAAAATTCAATGATGAGTTTTTAGTGAATAAGTACTAGTCCGCGAGCCAGGGTACAAATTTGGTCAATCATTTCTTCTCGGGCGATAACTTGTAAAATGCTTCAGAGAGTTGTATCATGAAGCTCCGTGAACGTCAGCTGCGGTTCGGTGGGTGGGTTAAGCAGCGGTAGCCTCCCACGCACGTTGAAAAAAAAATGAATTTTAATCATTTCCTCCCGATTGAAAATTTATCAAATTATAGCTAATCCAATATCTTAAAGAAAAAAAAAGTCAGCTGACTATAAAGTGGTGGATAATACGTAAGCTGGTCACACGAACATGATAAAAAAATATATAAAAAAGATTATATCTTTCAGTTAGAGCATGAAGCATAATGTCGAATAACTTTAGATACGTCATTTCCTCCCGGATAAAAATTTGTAAGCTGATAGTTAATATGAACCTGTAAGTAATAAAAAAAATCAGCTAGCAATATGCCGAGGGAAAACTCGTCAGCTGGTGCATTTAAATAGGCGATAGATGCTCCTGTCTGGCTCCTGCGTTATACCCTTCAGAGCATAAGCTGACAATCATCCCACCGAGATATAGCCAGCTGACATATTTATTTATTCACAATATCATATAAACTGTCATCTGATAAATTTTCAATTGAGAAGAAATGATTAAAATTCATTTTTTGTTCAACGTGCGTGGGAGGCTACCGCTGCTTAACCCACCCACCGAACCGCAGCTGACGTTCACGGAGCTTCATGATACAACTCTCTGAAGCATTTTACAAGTTATCGTCCGAGAGAAACTTGGTCATGAAAATCTGTTGCTGGCTCGCGGACTATACGTTTTAGGGTCCATATAATACAATTTTACCATTTTACGATGATGACTGTACGTATTTATGTGTGTGTGTGTGTGTGTGTGTGTGTGTGTGTGTGTGTGTGTGTGTGTGTGTGTGTGACGAATATTTCAATACCACGATTCCAAAAGTTATATTTTTTTCGTATTCCTCAAGTTTACATCCAGAAGAACAAGTGATTAGATTTTGGTTATAAATGTCCAACCGGAAGTACTCTCATTTGAAGATTTTAACAGTTTTTCTTGAAAACACGCAGTTAAATATCATTTATTGATATTTAACGTTATTATAACTTGTAGCATATATTATTCTCTATACGATTTGATCGCATTTTATACTTCATATTCAATAGATATAGAGTTAAACAATTATTAAGATATTAAATTTCAAAAATTAGCCAGATTTGCTAACCATAGAAACTACTAATATATTCAGATAATTCAAATTGACAGATGTCAGTATCAATAGGTGCGTACAATAAAGAAAGCAGTTAAAGCAAATGCTAGGTAAGCAAACGAGACTTGTTGCTTAGTACACTGAAAGATTTGCTATATGACGAACTGATATTCACAAATGTCATCGAGAAAGTTATACAGTTGTCAAATATAACATGTGTATCTCTCATATCCCTTTTATTGGTCTGGAAAATTATACAAAATGAATTTATAGGTAGGTACAGTTATTTGCAGATAGTGGAATTAATTTTGAATATTTTTTTAGGTCTAAGAAAACATTTCAAATTTGACAATGTTATGAACATTCATCACAAAACTTTGAAAGCCTTTTTGACATGTAATTGATATAAACACACAATGAAATGTGATAGAAACAGTACAAGTTAAATTCATGTATGTACAATTTGCATTTCCCGCCATTATATTTCATAAGTTAGCAAGACAAGCGAGAAATTTGGCGCTTGGATTGCTTACGAGCAAATCAAGCTAATGCTAGGCTAGCAAAGTCGTTCAAGAAATTTTACATCCGATTGCTTGTTTTCGTAGGGCTTATTGAACGCACCTAATGAAAAGTAAATGAATGTGGCAGAGATGAGGATGTTGACATAGATGTTGGGGAAGACACGGGAAGTTACGGTAAGGAATGAAAGAATAAGGGAAATAACTCTAGTGTTAGAAGTTTCTAGAAAGATACAAGAGACGCGATTACATTGGTTTGAACATGTCATGAGGAGAGATGAAGAATATATTAGAAGAATAAACAGCTTAGTAATAGAAAGTTGAAGAAATAGAGGAAGACCAAAGATAAGATGGAAAGATTGTATTGCGGAAGACTTGAGAGAAAAGGAACTAAATGAGGACACGCAAAACAGAAATGAGTGGAAGAAGAAAATAAAAAAATAGCGACCCCTAACGAATGGGAAAAGCTAAAGAAGATGTCAGTGTCAAGTGCAATTTGCATAGTTTGTTTATGAAATAATTTTAATGGAAATTTAGAATCTTTTGCAAAATAAATTATGTATGGAATAGGATTGACGGAAGGTATTGTACCGGCCACATCAGATTTTTTTTAATACCGAAAGACCTCATTGTACCCGGGTACTTGAGTTTTTTTCGGGAATATACGTACCGGTATAATAAAATTGAAGTATTGTATTGGTTATAATAATAGATTTTGTGTTATGGCATGATTAATGAGTTCTTTCTTGTTACTGAAAAAAAAATAAACGGTTGTATGCAACTCATGTTCTACAATAATAAATTATTTTGTTATGCATATACTTTTTCAATAGCTTTTAATTCTTATTGGATGACATATCATTTGTACATGCTATACCACCCGCATTATCGATGACTAATGATAAAATTCGTTTTGATACCCTCATATTACATTTCGAGCCGTAATTAAAAATAAATATAGTTTTGCTCAAAATTATAACATAACAGAGTTCAGGGATTAAATTCGTGCGTAAGAAAAAAATAAAATAAAAATAATGAAGGAGAGCGTCCCGAATCAAGTTGACGTGGTATATTTTTAAAACTCATTTAAATAATTTCAAGAACACAGTTTTCTGATGCCCTCCGGTGTTTAGCAATTAAATCATCCTACATAATTGCCGGTAGAACGTAATTATCAAATTCATCACAAAAAATATTCCCAACACAACATAATTTATAACGCACTTAATTAACTGATCCATATGATCATAAACTTGCTAATCGATTATAAATACGGTGATCATATCTTTTTTGAAAAAACAAACGACAACTTGGTGATACCTGCGAATCTATAAATGCAAATTTTTGTTATTGTAAAATAAATATCACTAATATTTTATATCATATGATGTCTGTACGTGTGTGTGTGTGTGTGTGTGACGATCGTTTCGGATCGCATAATTCCAATACCACGATTCCAAAAATTATAATTTTTACCTTCCGTCACCTTTAGGTAAGGACGGTATTGTCTTTGGTCAAAAAATTCAATGATGAGTTTTAAGTGAATAATCATGTTTTAGGGTCCCTATAATACGATTTTACCATTTTTACGATGATGTCTGTATGTATGTATATGTGTGTGTGTGTGACGAAAGTTTCGGATCGCATAACTTCAATACCACGATTCCAAAAATTATATTTTTTTCGTATTCTCAAGTTTACATCTGATTAGATTTTGGTTATAATTGGTGAACCGGAAGTAGCTTTATTTGAAGATTTAACAGTTAAATTTAATTTTTTAGAGTTAAAGAAATTAAATTTTATAAATCAGCCAGCTATGCTAAACATGGAAACTACTAATATATTCATATAATTCAAATTGACAATGTCAGTATCAATAAAAAGTAAATTAATGTGGCAGAGATGAGGATGTTGAAGTAGATGTTGGGGAAGACATGGAAAGATAGGTAAGGAAATAACTTCGTGTTACAAGTTTCTACCAAGATACAAGAGGGATGATTACATTGGTTTGAAAATGTCATGAGGAGAAATGAAGAAGAAGATAATAAAAAATAGTGACCCCTAACGAATGGGGAAAACTAAAGAAGAAGAAGAAGATGTTAGTGTGCAATTGCATAGTAACACGGTAAATGTCAACCTGTAAATAATAATAATATAGTTACAATTGATTTAGTTCATTGTTTTATTTTAAGTCATAGTCATGGCTCACTATTCTCTTTTCGACTAGGTGTATAAAAAAGTGTCCGCCATTTTACTTTTTAATAATGTAAATATGGATTATTTTACATAATTGTAAAGAAAATTTGATGTACTTTTCAAATTTGTAAAAAAATATGGTATGTTCCATTTGAAATTTCAAAGTTGATATTAATGACTAATAAACCGGAAGTGGTATCATGAATGTACATCCGTCATCAAGTAGCTTACATGTTGCTGTATAAATCATGTTATATTGAAGAAATTACTAACTTAATAAATAAGCGAGATATTTGCTGGGTCCATTAACACCCTGTATAGAAAATAAAAATGTGTTTTATTCAGAATGAAAAATGCGTCGATTTTAATGAAAAACCCTTTATATATCAATATCAATCATTTTTAAAATTTATAAAACACATTAGAGAAAGAAATGTATATAACATAAGCATAAAATTCCGTTTAAAATTAAGGACATATGGTCACCGTTATAGATAACAATTAAATTTTTATTTTGCAATTTAAATCTTTATAGTAAACTTTCAAAGTTACACAATTAGTCACTAATAATTGACTTTCTTGGTCAATGATTAAGCGTAAATTAATAACAATGACTATTTTTTATCCTACATTTATTAGTATCTATGACGCTGATAAAAATCCTGATTTATTGTTTCTGAAACGCAGTAGTAAATTTTCTCTTTATATAATTATACAGGTATTAAGATACCTACTGCTACACTATGTGATTAGTCTCATAGTCTTTGTGCTAAGTACTATTTTTTTGCAACATTTATACTATAGAAGTTATAACTAAGTGGTCGTTAATGCCCACGCTGAATAAGATAATGTTCGGAGACTGTAATTTTTGTTTTTAAACCAGTAGAAATATTAAATAACTAAATGGGGAAAGAACTATAACTATATCTTAATTATGACTTAATTTGTATCAACGAAAAATGGGTGCGACAGTAATTATCATTATCGAAAAATCGAGAATAGATTGTATCTAACATTGTTTTTTTTTTTAATTGTAACAATATAAAATAAAATTAATAATAATAATTAATAACATAGTCAATCTAAGTGCTTTTTTTCGGTTTTAAATAATATTTTAATTTTCAGATTTATTTTATTTAATTGTGATTTATAATTTAGGCTTTCAAATACGTCAATACTTTCAAGCTTATTGACCAATTTTAATTATTACTCTTATTTCTATAATAAAGTTAAATATTCCAATTGATGAGCTTTTGGCAAAAACAATCAGTTCAAAATATATTGTAAATATGAATCACATACAGCAACATATATTTTCAAGGATCCCAAATAATTTGGTAAAACTCTTTCTCGCAAAAAGTATCTTAGGGTCGTTTTTATAATCAGACTCACTTTAAGACTTTAATTAAAATTACTTTAAGACTTCATCTTTATTTCAAAGTAAATTATATTGCAGTACTTGCTAAAGTGTTAAAATTATATTATGAAAATGATGTGATGTGCCCAATAGAGACCTGCATCGGGTCGAGTACCCGCGGAAACTCGCGGGTCGGTTTTCGGTGCAGTTCCATCATCTCTTTTTCGGGAAGCAGGTCGGGCGCGGGTAAGACTCGCGCGGATATCGGGTCGGGTCACGTGTTTACTTTTTATTTCCTTTTTATTATAATCATTGTTCATATTTTCTGTTGGCATATTTGAAGATTCTAGTGACGAAAATGTTTAATTACAGACTGATGAGTTTGATATTTACTGCAAAATGAAAATAATGCAAAGTGAAGAGAATTTTGTTTTATTAAATTGGTGGAAAATAAATGAAGCCCTTTTACTACATTTAGCAGAAATAGCACGTTTAGTTTTATGCATTCCAGCCACTAGCGCACCTAGTGAAAAAGACTTTTCTACTGCTGGTTTCGTTGTTCAAGAAAGAACAAAATTTAATCTAGGAACTGTGGGTGATATATTATTTTATAAACTTATAAATAATGTGACTATATTTTTTTTTGTATTTAAAAAATTATTACCTCTATATCTAAAGAATAAATATTTTGTTTTGTAATACTTTGTATTAATAAGGAATAAAATGTTTTACATACATTTTTTTTTTTTTGAGATATATTTTCCATCTTCAATTCAGATTGATGGTAATTATTTAGCGGATAACGGGTCGCGTTGCGGTTTAATTAAAAATTAACTGAGTCGGGTACGGGTCGGGTGCGGGTCTTAATGTTGCGGGTGCAGGTCGGATGCAGGTCGGGTGCGAGTCTGAAAAAGTATACCCGCGCAGTGCCCAATACAATACCTTTTGTCAATCCTTGTGTATTATGTATAAATTCTATACATAAATTGTTTTGCAAAAGATTCTAAATTTCCAGTAAAATTATTAATAAACAAACTATGCAAATTGCACTTGGCACTGACATCTTCTTCTTTAGCTTTTCCCATTCGTTAGGGGTCGCTATTTTTTATTTTCTTCCACTCATTTCTGTTTTGCGTGTCGATTTCATTCAGTTCCTTTTCTCTCAAGTCTTTCGCAATACAGTCCTTCCTTCTTATCTTTGGTCATCCTCTGTTTCTTCAACCTTCTATTATTAAGCTATTCATTATTCTTCCAATATATTCTCTTGTATATTTTTACTTTTTACACTAGAGTTAATTCTCTTATTCTTCCATTCCTTACCTAATCTTTCAGTGACTTCCCCAACACCTATCTCAATATCCTTATCTTTGCCACTTCAATTTACTTTTCACTGATACTGACATCTGTCATTTTGAATTATCTGAATATATTAGCAGTTTCCATAATTCTTGAACTCTACATACATACATACATACATACATAAAATCACGCGTGTCCCACTTAGTGGGTTCGCACAAACCCGATAACAATAAGAACAACATCAATCATACAACAAATCCTTACTCTTAACATATTAAAGTGACCGATTTTCGGTAGCGAAATACCGCATCCGGATCACAATAATAGTTAGGAAACAATCATCCTTCGCCACACATTCCTATCTAAGCAGACTTCTTTCGCCTCGGCCACACTCATAATCGAATTCATACATGCTCTTCTTCTCTTCACACTTGGAAACTCTCTCTCTTTAAGCACCCTACCAATCACATCCATCCACTTACACACTGGTCGGCCACGCAATCGTAAACCCTCAACTTCACCAAGATATATACGCTTAACAAGCCTTTCACTCGCCATTCTCTCCACATGCCCAAACCATCTCAACTGACTCCCACCAACTCTCTTAATCACATTGTTCCTAACCATACATTCTTCATACACCAAATTATTCCTCACGCGATCCCGTCTGACATACCCACATACACCACGTAAATACCTCATTTCCACGGCAGTCACTCTCTTTTTATGCTTCCCTGTCCATGCCCAGCATTCACTTCCATACATCAAAGCAGGCACTAGCACTCCATTATATACACTCAACCGAGCATCCTTTGATACGTTAATATTTCGTGCAAACGTACCCAGAGCACCCATTACCTTACATCCCGCACTCACTCTCCTTTCTATCTCTCGATCAATTCGACCATCTCTCGACATCATGCTACCCAAATATACAAACTCATTTACCTGCTCCAGTTTCACTCCATCCACCAACACATTGCACTCAGTCACCAATTTACTATGAATATGAAGTATGAAATGTAATCAAATCTTATAGAGAATAAAAACTGTTAAAAACTTCAAATAAGGGTTGACCAATTATATCTACAAATTGATCACCTCTTCTTCCGGATGTAAACTTGTGGCCTACGTACAAATTATTATTTTTGGAATCGTGGTATTGAAGTTACGCGATCCAAAACTTTCGTCACACACACACACAGACACAAACACACATAAAAACATACAGACATCATTGTAAAAATGGTATATGGACCCTAAAACGTGCTTAATCAATAAAAACTATCATTGGAATTATTGACAAAGATAATACCTTCCTTACCTATGGGTAACGGAAGATAAAAATAACAAATAAACCCATATTTTGATTGTTACAAGTATATAATAACTTTTTTTTCAGTGTCCGGTTTTTTTTTGCCAGAAGTGTATATTTTGTTTTATGTTAAAGTGGAAACTTAGTACTTATATTTATCTTAGCAATCAAAATTCATGATTTAAATTATTAAGTGTATCACATTTCATTTAATTATTATTTAACAATTTTAATGACGTCACTAATAACCGAACCAATTCGAAATCAAACTAAATTTATAGTAATATTTTGAGTTTCCATCTCTTTAAAATTATCAAATTATCTCAGTAGGCATCGCTATTAAAATATATCATACAATTATCGAAATGTTATCCAACCTTCAATATTTAATTAGTGCTTATTGGAAAATTACCAAAATTGGTGTGCATGTCTGGCATAAGTCTAATTTATACCAACATGTCCAATTAAGAAATTATACATCACTAGAAATCTTTCTCTTTTCCAATACGATAATCGATTTGTGTTAAGTGTGATAAATTATCATATTTATTACATAAGATTGATATTCTATAGTTCGGAACGAAACTCAATAGTTAATTAGTGAAATTGATGAAGTCCGTAAATTTATATGGAGTTATAAATTATTTGTTTAGTTCGTATTTATGAAAATTAGCTCATCGGCATATGTGACATATTTCGTTATTTATTAAGAAATTTATTAATAAATACAGATTAATATTTACAACTCTGTTATACTGTTATGATTTCTCGAAGGGCCATATTATGTTTTTAAATAGTAAATACGTGTGTTGATTTTGTTTATTTAATAATAATGTTACACTAGTTAAGATTGTTTCACTATGTGCGTTTTTACAAGACTGATTAACTGAGTAAGAAGTAAGACATAAGACTGGCCACCCTTACCATCATATCGTGAGGGTACAAAAATAATAGGTAGAGGTGGCAAACTCTACCCATAGATATAAGTTTAAACATATATACATAAAGTAATTATCCTATAATTAAATTGTACACATGATTAATTATAGGAGTCTAAGGTTAAATTATAAATAAAACTAATACAATTACCCCTTAACCTTAAAATTATAAAATAAGCTATATACATACGTATTTCGAGAACAAAGTACTACAAAATTTAGGCATAGTAACTAAGATTACTCAACATGTAAACCATGCCAGATATCCTAACAACTCGAAGTTGTAAGGACCTCTGTCATGAAAATAGTTATATCAAAATATTAAAAAATAGCTATTGATGTTTATCAATAAATATCGAAATTTATCGATAAATAGCGAAACTTACTGAGAAATATCAAAAATTATCGTTTATAAGGATTAGCATAGGGAAACCTACCAAAAACTTTAAACTTTAAACCTTTTTATAATTGACCATTTCTAGCCCTGAAGTAGACTTGTACAGTCGAAACGTCGGCAAGGAAATAAATAATTTATGTAAGACTGTGTGTCTCATTATTTTCGATTCTTCTATTCTATATTGATAATATCGATAATATTGCTTTATTGATAGTTTAACATAGCAAATTATGAGTAAAACCGGTCGATATTTTGATTACAAAAAATGATATCAATGGCAAATGTATTAGCCGTAGCCCTAGACACTTTCATAAAACAAATTAACAATGATAAGATTTTGGAGAAGAATACTTACACATATTGACAATCAGTAATCTCTATAATAGAGATTAAGGTTGATATTACATTAAAAAAATCTGATGTGGCCAGCACAATACCTTCCGTCAAGCCTGTGCATTATGTATAAATTCCATACATAAATTTTCTTGCAAAATATTCGAAATTTCCAGTAAAATTATTTCATAAACAAACTATGCAAATTGCACTTCACACTGACATGGTCTTCTTCTTTAGCTTTTCCCATTCGTTAGAGGTCGCTATTTTTTATTTTCTTCTTCCACTCATTTTTGTTTTGTGTATCGCTCTCCTCCAGTTCCTTTTCTCTCAAGTTTTCTACAATACAGTCCTCCCATCTTATCTTTGGTCTTCCTCTGTTTCTTCAACCTTCTATTAGTAAGCTATTCATTCTTCTTCCAATATATTCTTCATCTCTCCTCATGACATGTTCAAAGCAATGTAATCATCTTTCTTGTATCGTGATAGACACTTGTAACACTAGAGTTATTTCCCTTATTCTTTCATTCCTTTCCGTATCTTTCCGTGTCTTCCGCAAAATATATCTCAACATCCTCATTTTTGCCACATTCATTTATTTTCATTGATACTGACATCTGTCGTTTTGAATTATCTGAATATATTAGCAGTTTCTATGGTTGCTGGCTGATTTATGGAATTTAATATCTTTATATTTCTTTAACACTATATCTATTGAATATGAAGTATAAAATGCAATCAAATCGTATAGAGAATAATATATTCTTTAAGTTATAATAACGTTAAATGTTAATTATTGATATTTAACTGCGTTTTTTCAATTGAGGGTACTTTCGAACCGAAAGTATTATAACCAAAATCTAATTACCTCTTCTTCTGGATTTATACTTGACGAATACGATAAAATTATAATTTTTTGAATCGCGGTATTGGAGTTATGCGATCAGAAACTCTCGTCACACACACATACATACATACAGACATCATCGTAAAATTGGTAAAATCGTATTATATGGACCCCAAAACGTGCTTGTTCAGTAAAAACTCATCATTGAATTTTTTGACCGAAGAATTTTGTGACCGAAGACAATATCTTCCTTACCTAAAGGTGACGGAAGGTAAAAATGGATTAAATGTTATTTACAAAAAAAAACATCTTTGCCGGCATTGATAATTATGTATTTAATTCAATGAATAAAAATTATATCAGAAACAATAGTTGTGGGAAATATATTTAGAATTAAATTTGATATGAAACAATACTCGTACAAACCAATTTTATTTAAAACAAAGGTTATGAGAAAGAGACATTGAAATTTCATTGTATTGAAAATCCACAATAAACTCGAATCAAATCATACGCAAATAGAATTCCATTCATTCATCCCATCCCATCAGTCATGAATCATCCTCCATCCACTATTACTCGCTGTAAGTTCTCTCCTCAACCACTAGCACTTAATTCCATCTAGCTAGCCTTTGCATTTATGAATCAAGTTCTCATTCATGTCTCACGCTAGCAGAGCAGAACATGGCTACCGCTACCGATCCACCGGCGGTCGGTCAAATCAATCACGAACACTCAGCCGCGGTCGCGAACTCAGAGTTGAACGGACATCGGGCACGAACAACAAGCTACGTGGTGATTAGAGATGAGAAGGAGTTGTGGGATGCATAACGTAAAAATTTGTTGTGGCCAGCACAATACCTCTCCTCACTTCCTTTTTACCTCTCGCTAAGAGAGGTATTGCATTCATGCTAAAAATCGCATATCCAGATTTTATTGAATAAGCATGTTTTAAGGTCCCTACAATCCGATTTTAACATTTTTACGATGATGTCTGTGTGTGTGTGTGTGTGTGTGTGTGTGTGTGTGTGGATGTGTGTGTGTGTGTGTGTGTGTGTGTGTGGGATGTTGGAAGGACGGTTACTCAAAAACTATAAGACTTAAAATTTGTTTAACAACGTATTTCCCAATCGGACATTCATGGGAAGATCTGAAAAGGTTTCGGTAATAATTGGACAACCGGAAGTAGAAGATTCTTCAAAAAAAATCTTCTAAATATTATTTTTTGAAAATTTTTCGTGGTAATATTAAAGAAAATTAAATTCTCTATCTGATACATTTAAATATTTTATTATGTATTCCATAGATTTAGAGATAAAAGAAGTATAATATATAAAATAATCTGTTGTAATAAATTTGACAGCCGAAAGAATGCCATGAAAAATAGTTGATAATTTAAATTATTTGTAACTGACAGATAAATGTCAGTGTTAGAAATAATGAGTAATGAAAGAAAAATGTACTTGGAGAATCCCTTAATTCTTGATCTGTGACTATTATGGAGATGACAAGTCTAGGTTGAAGGACTTAAATTTGTTTCAAACATTATGGGACAATGTACACCAGTACTATAGACTAGAGTAACTTTGAATTGCGAAAAAGCTATCAAATTCTTCTCAAGTAAGTTGTAAATATTGACAAAATTACACATCGATATAAGAATAATCGGAGTGCAATCTATCCGTCACTTTATTAAAGGGAATTAGTGTTATTTAGATATAACAAGTATGAAAAAATAAAATGTAAAAGAAGATATGTAATAATAGATGCACAATCCATATATACATTTTAGACCGCCCAAAATTAATGTTTTTACTAGAAGAATATGAAGAGAAAGTAAACAACGTTGTTCGAATTGAAAATTGCTGTTACCAGCCTAATATTTATATATAGTACTCTACTTTGTAATTTATTGTAACATAATTTATGGTAAAATATCTTCATGTTGAGACATGCTATTATTGAATAACAAAGAAGTTTATACGTCATAGATTTATATGAATATATTATTTGTATTTATAAAAATATTCTTTGCTTTATGCATACAGCCAGGTAAAATATACGGCGAGAGGTTATGTGCTGGCCACATCAGATTTTTTTGGTTACATAAGTATAGTGCGCGAACAGTAATGTTACATTTTTGAGAGAAAATATGATATTTGACATCTATATACATAATTACTAGCTATCATTCTGTCAAGGCCAACAAAATCACATGACTGCTCGCGCCCTATTGTATTTAACATTTCTTGTATACCTACACTCTACACCAAAAATTCTACTTACGCATATATCTATTCCTTATATTTAGATTGTTTAATTTTAAATTCATTTTATGAAGAAATTTTGTCCTCTTCTAATTTTTCGAAATGTTTCCAATTCATTGTCAGGATTGACAGAATTTTTAAGGATATATGTAATATACCTATAATATTAAATATTTAGCAATTAATACTTTAAGAAATAATATAATGTATGTACTTCCCAGAAAAAGTCTTCAGTAATGTCTCCGGATTTCTGACACTGACATTTATCTGTCAGTTACAAACAATTTAAATTTTCAACTATTTTCCATGGCCATTCTTTCGGCTGTAAAATTTATTATAACAGATTATTTTACATATTATATTTCTTTTATCTCTAAATCTATAGAATATATAATAAAATATTTAAATGTATCAGATAGAGAATTTAATTTTCTTTAATATTACCAAGAAAAATTTCAAAAAATATTATTTAGAAGATTTTTTTTCAAGAATCTTCTACTTCCGGTTGTCCAATTGTTACCAAAACCTTTTCAGATCTTCCCATGAATGTCCGATTGGGAAATACGTAGTTAAACAAATTTAAAGTCTTATAGTTTTTGAGTAACCGTCCTTCCAACATCCCACACACACACACACACACACACACATCTACACACACACACACACACACACACACACACACACACACACACACACACACATACACACAGACATCATCGTAAAAATGTTAAAATCGGATTGTAGGGACCTTAAAACGTGCTTATTCAATAAAATCTGGATATGCGATGTTTAGCATGAATCCAATACCTCTCTTAGCGAGAGGTAAAAAACACCGATAATGAGATACACGAGTAGATAAATAACGCCAGAATTGAAAATGCAACCGTTGACAGAATAAATTCAAACATATAAACAAGCCAATATAAAACGCATGCCAAATGAAAGTCAGTTGACGGCACTTCTAGTCTCTAGTGAGTCTTTTATTAATATGTACAAGTTTCTATGTAGAATCATCCGTAATGATTGTGGGAGGCAGTTGATTATTTCGTTTCACTCACATTATAATCCCTTGCATCCTAATCATAATTCATAATAAATAAACTCCCATAAAACAATTTCTCTGCACTCCCACGCAGCTTGACTCTCCTCTCCCAGCAACCACTGCGATCAAAGCTTCATTACCCGGGACTCCTGCCTCCATAAATCAACTAATTTATTCGGAATTACCATGATAATTGGGTAAGCGAGTAGCGCAGCACTCTCTGCACCGAGAGAGGAGCTATCTCTCTCTCGCTCTCTCATTAAAATCTCACCGACTGCGTGGAGTGGCTCAACAGGTGGCAATCGGGTAGCGGGAGAGTGGTAAGGGAGAGTAAGAGACTTCAACCAAACAGTGGTAATTATATGTGGATGTTTGTTTTCCAGTTGGAAGTGTGAGTGGGTTTTTTAAGTGGATGGTTATTGTGTTATTGATTTTGATTTGGGGAATGATTTAGTGGTGGATGATTTATAGGGTAGCATATGGTGAATGTGATAATGTGAATGATATTTATGAGGTATTCTTATTTGTCTTATTGGGAACACATTGTAGCTCCTTGTTCTAATATGAACACTTACTGGCCGGTCGAAAAAAGAGGAACACTAAAATCAATGTATGCAAATTATTATTTCCCTTAATGTAAATTGCAAAACTCTTAAAATTGGATATTTTATCTTATTTTTGGCACTGTATTCTTTGCTTTCTTTGAACTCTGTCTGTCGTACTTCTGCGGGATGAAATGAAGATCCAAGTCATCAAATCAGATCAAATGTGGGCAAAATTTGTAAAACATTTTCAAATCAGTTTTTACCTCTCGTTTTAAGGCCCTACAATCCGCTTTTAACATTTTTACGATGATGTCAGTATTATATGACATAATATCTGTTTAACTACGTACTTCTCAATCGGACATGAGTTGGAAGAGTTGAAACGGTTTTGGTAGTAATTGGACAACTGGAAGTAGCAGATTCTTAAAAAAATCTTCTAAATATTATTTTTTGAAAATTTTTGTTCCTGCAAAGATTAAAGAAGATTAAATTCTCTATCTGGTATAATTAAATATTTTATTATCTTTTATTGATGTAAAGATAAAAGAATATAATATATAAAATAATCTGTTGTAATAAATCTCACAGCCCAAATAATGCCATGGAAACAATTGAAAAATTAAAATGCTTGTGACTGACATATAATTGTCAGTGTCAGAAATCCGAAGACATTACTGAAGACTTTTTCCGGGAAGTTTTTTCATTCTAAATTTCGTGATTTTCCAATTCCATGTAATTTATTTTCCTCGACAAGTAAATTCCATTCTCCTGGAGACGTGAACTTAGAAAATCTTGAAATTCTAACATTTGACATCTATGTACATAATTACTAGTTATCATTCTGATACGAGCCCCCATATCTGTTTGTCAAGGCCAACAAAGTAATATGATTGTTCACGCCCTGTACTTGTGTAATCAAAAACGGAAGTGGCGAGAGGTATTGTGCTGGCCACAACATATTTTTTTGTGACGCTGACATAGCGTTAGAAGAAATAGCTAGTGAGAAATATTTCCCTAAAACATCTAGCGACCTAGTAGGCAGCTGTATATGTCAAGTTTGATTACACGAACATCACTTTCTAACAAATTTACTACCTTGCTTGCGCGCTAATTAATAAATAAATTAATAAATACCACTCAGTATGCAACTACCACCAACAAGCAGTCATCATCCTAGCTGAGATTGAAGTGATTCCGCCAACCTTGTTTCAGTTTAATATCCTTATAGTACTTTTGAAATACTAAAATGATATAAGGAAGTGTTTAGCGCACTTAGAGTTACAAATTGTTAATTGTTAGTTTTCATGTAAAATCAGTTTTTAATGATTTCTCCAAAACTACCATTAACGGAGTCTTTTCCTTTTTCATCTTACCGCTTTAATTTGAATCTAAAATATTACCGGAAAATCTTTATCTTCATTTTAATTTGCGTGTGTGAAATTTTAATAATGTGTACCTAAACAATATTTTTTGCTCAAACTGACTTCCTTAATAAGATGTTGAACCCTAAATCATTAATTTTTTGTTAATTATAAGACAATAAAAAATTACTCGCATGTAGTAAAATTTCCCAGTAACCCATATACGAATACATAATATTAAGTCATAAAACCAGGTTGTATAATGATTACGAGTAAATATTTTGAGAAACAAATTTAACTACATATGTATAATTAAAATATTATCTAGTGTTAAATCTACATAAAATACAAGTAGGTATATTCACACCGACCTTGGACCACAGGAAGTGGTTATATATTCTAGCGGAAGTATCTAAGATACATTTTTTTACAAAAGTTATCTACGCAAAACAATTATGGTTTTATCAAATCTTCAATTTTAAATCGCATTAAATGTTTTTCATATCGTGCCTAAAGCCGACGGCAGCCGTAAAGAGTCGAGTGTAACGTTTTTCGATACAAATAAGACTCAAGGTGCAGAATGATATAATAAGATTTAGTAAGGGCACGTGCCCTATTCAAGAATTCAAGCGGGGTCTTTATAGAAATATGAAATCTACAAATATGTCTGTAGGTATATGGCTTGCGCAGAGCACGGTTTGTTTTTTGTTTCATTTGAAAAATTGGGACTGTCTTGTCATTGGCGTCGCACTAGAGAGATATAATTTGTTAAGTTAGTAGCAGTTCTATTGTCTAACTGTGTCGTTTGGTAGGCGATGTTTATTTGAATAAATTGTTACACGCTAAAAGACTACAACTTCGAAAATTGTAATAAAATTCTTAATCAAAGAATCTTTGTTCAATTGTTATTAAACTGCGAAAAAGATGAGAAAAAATCTTTTTTCAATGATATCATAACTAAAATCCAATAGTGATAAAGAGAATGAACATAGCCATTCGAAAGAACATAAAAAATGCCTTAAACAAGTGCAAACCAAAATCCAGTATTATTTTAAACTTCGAAATTATTTGCAAAATAAAAAAAATTGTTGTGGCCAGCACAGTACCTCTCGCCACTTCCATTTTTGGTTACATAAGGCTGAGCGCGAGCAGTCATGTCACATTGTTGGCCTTGACAAGCAGATATGGGGGCCCGTGTCAGAATGACAACTAGTAATTATATATATACGTGTCAAATATCAAAATTTTCTAAATTCACGTCGTTAATTTGTCACCAGGAGTGCGGAATTTATTTGTCGAGGAAAATAAATCACATGGAATTGACAAATCACAAATTTAGAATGAGAAATTATGATATTTGATATCAATGTACATAATTACTAACTATCATTCTGACACGGGCCACCATATCTGCTTATCAAGGCTAACAAAGTGACATGACTACTCGCGCCCTATTGTATTTAACATTTCTTGTATACCTACACTCTACACCAAAAGTTCTACTTACATCTAATCCTTATATTTAGATTGTTTAATTTTTAATTCATTCTATGAAGAAATTTTGTCCTCTTCTAATTTTTCGAAATGTACCAATTCATTGTCGGGATTGACAGTATTTTTGAAGGGTATATGTAATATACCTATATTTTAAATATTTAACTATTAATACAATAAGAAATAATATAATGTATGTACTTCCCACAAAAAGTCTTCAATAATATCTCCGGATTTCTGAACTGGCATTTATCTGTCAGTTACAAACATTTCAAATATTCAATTGGTTTTCATGACATTATTTGGGCTGTGAGATTATTATATACCGTATATATCTTAATCTCTAAATCTATAAAAAATATAATAGCATATTTATATGTATCAGATAGAGAATATAAATCAAAAAATAATATTTAGTAGATTTTTTTAAAGAATCTGCTACTTCTGGTTCTCCAATTACTACCAAAACCTTTTCAGCGCTTCCCAGTAATATCCGATTGAGAAATAGGTAGTTAAACAGATATTAAGTATTATAGTTTTTGACAAATCGTCCTCCAACGTCCCACACATATACACACACACACACACACACAGACATCATCGTAAAAATGTTAAAATCGTATACCTTAAAACGTGCTTATTCATTAAAATCTGGATATGCGATTTTTGGCATGAATCCAATACCTCTCTTAGCGGAAGGTAAAAAGTATAAAAACGATCATTTCCCTAAATTTCGGAGGTACTCAGTGTGAAGACCAATAAATCGATGTAAATGTCGTTCAAAACGCAATGCTAGGTGTCCATAGAAAGTCGCACTTTGTGAAACAACACGCCCATCTTTATTTAATTCAAGTTCATAATTATTAAATTTATAGGACATAAACGAAAATTCCTTTTTCCTTTAATTTTTTCATTTCATTATATAAGTATGTTTATTTTCTTACACAAAACCGCCAACAAAACTCCGTAATACTGTAAGAATATCAAAGATTGTTGATCTACTTTACGTCACTAAAGCCTGAATCCCTCAGGTAAAATTCAAATTCCATACGCATTTCCTAAACCACTCAACTTCTCTTGAAGGAAGAATATCATTATTCAGGATCTTTAGATGAAAATAAGGTAAAATGTTTAAAGGTTTTCCGTTAAAAAATCCCACCCTAGGGCTTGAGGGAGATACAAGCCGGTAAGGGTGCCAGCATATGCTAGGTATAAGGCAAGGATCGAGGAACACACATGTACACACGGGCACACGAGACCGCGCAAACAATCTCTGTTGCCGCTTTGCTGACACGATCGCACCTGGGACTGGGACTCTGCAAGACGGGAAAGCGTCGTCGTCATTGTGACGAAGATGGAAAGATAATGAAAGAGATTCCATATATTATACAGTTTGAGAAGATTGTGCTATATATTAAATACGAGCTGACCTATTTTCTTTTGACACAAACATAAAAACCACGAAATAGTTTAATTTTGTTCAATGATGTGTCTGAAGAAAAAAAATATAAGACTAAATAGTTTCAAACATGAACATTTAATACTATAATTTTAATATACTTTTTCTATAAATCTACTAAAAGTAGGCTTTTTACCTCCCGCAACCCTTGGTAAGGGAGGTATAGGGATCGTGCTAAAAATCGCATATCGAGATTTTGGTAAATGACCACGTTTTAAGGTCCCTAGAATCCATTTTTAACAATTTCACGATGTCTGTGTGTATGTATGTATGTGTGTGTATGTGTGTGTGTGTATGTGTGTGTGTGTGTGTGTGTGTGTGTGTGTGTGTTCTACCTTATTCTAATATGGAAAGAAGCCATTAGATTTTGGTGGCAATCGGATAACCGGAAATGGCAGTTTACTTGAAGCTCAAGATAGTTTTTCTTCAAAAAATATCTTTAATTGTAATTTGCTATTATAAAAATTAAAGATTATTCCATTTTCTCCAAGTTTGCTTTAATACTTTTTCTATATATTTTATGGATAAATTTATAAAGTAATATAAAAATTATATCTCGGAGCTTATGCTTTAAACACATCTCCATGGTTACATAGTTCTGCTCAAATGTATGTAACTGACAGATAAATGTCGCTGCCAAAAAAAATATTAGTAATAGTAACATTTTAAAAGGAAAATTGTAAATAGAACAATAGTTTTATGCAAAGGAACTTAAAATACATAATTTATAGCATTTCTAAATATGTAGGTACGTATTTGAATAAACAAATAAATGTATTATCATGGCATATTATTCATTGCTGGTTAAGCTAATCTGATTTATATACACATTTCAGAAATGATGATGACATATTTGTATTGTGCGGGCGTTTACCACAAAGGTTAATTTTATGCCATTTAAAATTCGAATTATTTGGCGTTGATCGGGATCGAATCGGATTCCCCAGATTCGCAACCAGACACCAGGCACGCGGCAACGAGACCCCATAGGTAAATTGCGGGAGGTATTGTGTTGGTCACATCAGATTTTTTAGGTTATTGATTTTTACACAATAACACTAGTTAAGTTATCTTCAGCTTGTGCGTAATGGATCAGCTGTGAATGGATGCTAGTCTCACTTCGTCTTCAATCGCTCTAAACCACAGCATGTCAAATTGCGATTTAGATGTCGTTTAGCACCAAGGATACCAATTCGTTAAGAAATTAAATTTTAACAACGGGAGCAGAAAACTATATTTCATACATTTAATTGCGAAATTATTGTTACCGAAGGCAACCCATTTTGCTACTTTACAATTTCTTCATATGGTACAAGCACAACATAAATTAAGATTAGAAATATTGATAATTAATTCTGTAAATGATATTTCATTCGTTGGCGGCCAAACTCACACGTCAAATAAAACTTAATAACGCGAGCACATTAAAATATAAATGGTCACAAACAATTTTCTCTGCCTACTTGATACAATGATTTATCTCTGACGAAATAGTTTTAAACAAATAATAATTAATTTCTAACATAATGACCGCGTTAATCAACCCGCCTACTTTCAGATTTTTCAATTTCCGTTTGACATAACTTTTAACAGTTGTGAAAATGAATAAGAAATGAATGTTAAATTTTAGATATAAAAATTAATTATAGAGTTACCCACGACCACCAAATGATTGTCAATCCGTACGTGAAGCAATGCAAATACATCTGGAAGTCGCAACATCGCCAATCGACAACTCAAAATATCGACAAGAAATGACCAACTTTTTCGATACCTTTTATAACCATGACACCTTTAACTTACTCCAAGAAAATATTCAATAATAGGCTGGCGTTTTCAATTTAAAATGAAATGAAATTTATATATTAATTTATTCAGAATATGTGAATGTTGAGGTGGGGATCATTTTCCTCATTACAAAGAATTGTACCACACGATAGATAGTATATTTTGACTATATTTATTCCTATTTCATATTAAAATCTACTCAATATTGAATAATGTAAGTTAATATTTTCTAAATAACACAGTTGAGTTGCAGCGTAGAATATGACAGGGATATACCAACACCAAATACATAGTAATTTCAGATTCAACAAAAATTTGATTCCCAAATTATGCATAAACAGTGCTCAGAAGTATTAGAGTCTGGTAGCTAATATGAGTACCAAATATTTTATTATGCTGTCAGCTGGTAAATGCCCGCAAGGTACAAATATGTTACTATCTTTAACGATATCTGCGTACAAACTAGATTGGTACACCCAGCAATGGGTAATGTGCCATGATAATATATTTATTACCTTCCATCACCTTTTGGTAAGAAAGGTATTGTCTTTGATCGAAAAAATCAATGATGAGTTTTTAGTGAATAAGCACGTTTTAGGATCCATATAATACGATTTTACCATTGTTATGATGTCTGTATGTATGTATGTATGTATGTATGTATGTATGTGTGTGTCCGTGTGTGTGTGTGTGTGTGTGTGTGTGTGTGTGTTTCGAAAGTTTCGGATCGCATAACTTCAATACCACGATTCCAAAAATTATATTTTTTTCGTATTGTTAAAGAAGAAGATATCAGTGTGAAGTGTAATTTGCATAGTTTATTTATGTATTGAATTTATACATAATACACAGAATTGACGGCAGGTATTGCGCTGGCCACATCATATTTTTTGTTTATAATATTATTTGAGCAATAAAGTACACAAACCTTGTACCCGAAAATTTGGATATTTTTCGCAAGCTAATTTTCTATAACATTACCTACCATAACGTACAAAATTTTCACCCGCAAAATTCAAACTGTTATACACGTTTTTTTAAGAAGTATAAATAGTTGTTATGTTTTAGCAACATTACTAAATATTGGGACCAATAGAAACATATAAAACTTGTATTTTTTTGTTTTAATGAATATTTGCAATGGGGGTCATTTAAAAAAAAATCGTTGTTTTTTTTATAAAATCGTGAAATCCGTCTCATTTAATAAATATAGTAATATAAAATAACATGAAATATGCGACTTTTCATTCATAAATTTGCTAATAAACTTACAAGAAAAAAATAAATAATAAATGTGAAATGACCCCATTATTATTGGTATTTGCTAAGAGTTAGTAACTTTTTTGCAGAATTGGGGTGAATATTTCAGGCAATAAAATAAAATTAAATGTGCCAAGTTATTGTTATGTCGATTTCATGACTTCTACTTCAGCGATTTGTGCCATTCGTCTAGCGCTCCCAGTTCTGAAAGGAATGACAGCTCTGTTTATTTATCTGTTTCCGCTTAGCTTGGTAATTAGCGCTTGTGTGGCGTTAATAACAATCAAAATTTGATATGCCCGCGGGAATTGTTTAGTTTTTACTGGGTTGAATTGCAAAGTACAGTTGTAAGGAGGCGAAACTGATTTATAATTATCTATTTGTCATGGCGAACATAGACAACTTGCTATTAATTGTCCTATCTCATATTTCAAAATTTTTACAATGAGACCGAACCAACAACTCGATTTCTTGAATAGGAAATGAGAATGCAAAAAGTTTATCCAAAAGATTTGCCAATCTTTAAAAATTCATTTGATAAGGAAGGTGTTGTCTTTGGTCAAAAAAATCGGTGGTGATTTTTCAATGAATAAGAACGTTTTAGTGAAAAAAAAAACACAAATAAAAATGACTAGATAGGTTCACGAAATAAATTAAATATAGGTGGTTTAGGTAGTCCCTGAGTCTGTATTGGCAGAACAAACTACATAAATGTTGAGTTGAATTGAATTGAAACAACAATATGATTTTACGATAATGTCTGTATGTGTATGTATGTATGTGTGTGTGCATATGTGTGACTATAATTTCGGCCTCGATAACTCCAAAACTAGAATTCAAAAAATTACAATTTTTACTTATTCCTCTTCCTTACACACATTCATATGCAGACTTGGTTATAATTGGCGAACAGGAAGTACCCTAATTTGAACGTTTTCTTGAAAAGATGCTGTTAAATATTATTTTTACTTTCCGTCACCTATAGGTAAGGAAGGTATTCTCTTTGGTCAAAAAATTCGATGGTGAATTTTTAATGAATAAGCACGTTTTAGAGTCCCTACAATTCGAATTTACTGCTTTTACGATGGTGTCTATATGCGTGTGTGTGTGTATATGTGTGTGTGTGGGTGTGACAAAAATTTCTACTTCGATAACTCTAATACTACAATTGCAAAAATATAATTCTTTCATATTCCTCTTTCGTACATCCATATCAAGAGTTGATTAGATTTTGGTTATGATTGGTTAACCGGAAGTACCCTAATTTTTTAACAGTTTTTTTTTGATTTTTTTTGACGTTTTATGTTATAAATAAAATAATGTGTTACTCTCTATTCGATTTAATTATATTTTTTTCTTCATATTCAATAAATTTAGAGATAAAGAATTATAAAGAAATATTTTGCAACCTAATGCTGTTAAAAGCTGCACCATGAAAACAGAATATCCAAATATTACTAATTGAAAGATGTCAGTGTCAAATAAAATTTACATAATATCTTTGTAAAATGATTTTACAGGAAATATAAAAATGTAAAACAATTTAAGATTGCAAAAACAAATCACATAAGGTAATACAACAGATTATAACCCTAAGCTAATTCGGCATATTATTATCTTATAAATATAATGCTATATATGTTTTTATTTTCTACTTCTTAGTACGAAGTAAAATAAATTTATTTCACCCCTAAAAATAAAACGTCCTTAGAATAGTTTGCAAAAAGAATCTGTGTGAAATTTGTACAAAGTACATACGTAGAATTGACGGAAGGTATTGTGTTGGCCAAATCAGATATTCAACATTTAATATTATTCTAAATATTAAAGAATATTTTATTTTCTACGCGAATTGATTATATTTTATACTCCATATTCAATGGATATAGAGTTAAAAAATTATAAAGGAAATATATTTCATAAAGCAGCCAGCTATGCTATAAACATAACTATATTAAGAAAATTATTATTGAAAGATGATATTGTCAAGTACAATTGACTTATTATGTTTGTGTCATAATAACTTTATGTACGGAATTTGTAGAAAATATATTGAACTGACGGAAGGTAATGTATTGATAAACAGAGAGCAAAATCCGAGGTCTACACAGCACCGAAGGAAAATAGCAATTTTTCCTGAGGTGCGCATTCTATTTTTTCCTTGACTATACAAAACGATATTTTTACAAAAGACAATAGAAATTTGTTGACAGTTGAATCGTTATACAGGACAACAGAAATTTGTTGACAGTTCGTTGTTGTGGTTCGTAGAAAATTGCTTCTAATAAAAATTATAATTGTGCAGTTTAGGATCCTAGTTGTTCAGTTGTAAAGAACAACAAGAAATAGCTGATGTTGCCGGGGCGGTAGTTTTGAAAGGTTTCAATAAGTATTTATTTAAATGACTAAAAATTAAATGGCAGGAGGTAATGTTTTAATGCTTACCAACTTATCCAACTACTAAACCAAATACATACAAATGTTCATCATTATCTTTCTATGTTTAAATTCTTGTCATTTCCTATAAAAACTTGATTAGTATTGAAATGCGATGCATCTTCTCTTAACGTTCGCTTTCTGGAAATATTCTCTTCTTCTTCCTCAAGTCGCAGAACCCATTTACTCGACGGCGGTGCCATCTTCATGCTTTGAAATGGGAGATTGCAGTCATACTGTCAATTAGAAAGCAGAACGATGTCCAGTCGATTTGAAGTGTTCGCTTTTTACTGAAGATTCTTCCAGGATTGTTGTTCAAATGTTCGCTTGTTTGAATAAGTTGCATGGATTGTTATTTTGATTAGAAGAAGCCGAACAAAGAAATTTTTATTATCTACAAGAAAAAGTTGTAAATGAGTGCAGTTTTTATTTTAATTGATGATTAAGCAGATTACAACTATTTATTTTTTTATCGGAGATCTTAATGTTGTTTATATATTGAGTTTTTATTTGTTAACAACGGTGAATTAAACAAAATAATAGCGAATAATAGACTGAAACTAGTTTTTAACAAATGCTATTAAGTCTTTTGTTGCTGGTTTATTGAATTAAAAATGGCATTTCAGTGCATGTGTGTTAAAATTAAATAATTTTAACTTTTTATTATTAGAATATTATTTTTACCTCTCGCTAAGAGAGGTATTGGATTCATGCTAAAAATCGCATATCCAGATTTTATTGAATAAGCACGTTTTAAGGTCCCTACAATCCGATTTTAACATTTTTACGATGATGTCTGTGTGTGTGTGTGTGTGTGTGTGTGTGTGTATGTGTGTGTGTATGGGTGTATGTGTGATGTTGGAAGAACGATTCCTCAAAAACTTTAAGACTTTATATTTGTTTAACTACTTATTTCCCAATCGGACATTCATGGAAAGATCTGAAAAGGTTTTAGTAACAATTGAACAACCGGAAGTAGAAGATTCTTAAAAAAATATCTTCTAAATATTATTTTTTGAAATTAAAGAAAACAAAATTAAATTCTCTATCTGATACATTTAAATACTTTATTATATATTCTATAAATTTAGAGATAAAAGAAATATAATATATAAAATAATCTGTTGTAATAAATTTTACAGCCGACAGAATGCCATGGAAAATAGTCGAAAATTTAAATTGTTTGTAACTGACAGATAAATGTCAGTGTCAGAAATCCGAAGACATTACAGAAGAATTTTTCTGGGAAGTACACACATTTATTATTTCTTAATGTGTTAGTAGTTAAATATTTAATATTATAGTTATATTACACATACCCTTCAATAATGAATTGGAAACATCTCGAAAAATTAGAAAAGTAGGACAAAATTTCTTCATAGAATGAATTTAAATTTAAAAAATCTAAATATAAGGAATAGATATAAGTAGATTTTTTGATGTAGAGTGTAGGTATACAAGAAATGTTAAATACATTAGGGCGCGAGCAGTCATGTAACTTTGTTGGCCTTGACAAGCAGATATGGGAGCCCATGTCAGAATGATAATTTCTCATTCTAAATTTAGTGATTTTCTAATTCCATGTGGTTTATTTTCCTCGACAAGTAAATTCTACGCTCCTGGTGACAAATTAACTACGTAAATTTAGAAAATCGTGAAATTTTTAATGAAAAATTCTGACATTTGACATTTATGTACATTACTAATTATCATTCTAAAACCGGCCCCCACATCTGCTTGTCTAGGCCAACAATGTAACATGACTGTTCGCGCGGCCTTTATTTATGTAACCAAAAAAAGGAAGGGGCGAGAGGTCTTGTGCTGGCCACAAAAGTTTTTTTTTATTTTTCGTTGTACGTAAAAAATTTTAGAAGTTACAATTAAAAAATATTTTAGATGTAATTTTGTTCAAAGTTATCATTGGATTCAAAGTACCTCCGTTTGATGGTAATCCCGAAGTTTGGCACTTTCTTCCTCTTTCACTCTGTATAAATATTTCACAATATCTTTAAAAAATTATACATTGATGGAGTTAGTTGCTTTCCAAATTCCTTTTCCCATTTGTAGTATAATTACATGCCCCTAACATTTAGCTCACAATTACTTGTGACGTGTACAACGTTGTCACATTTGAAAAGGTAATGTCGGTGTTTAATTCAATGACAGTTTCTTTTCTGCGTCGGTTTGTAGGTAACTCCAACGCAAACATAAAACATATGTTCCGTTCAGCCATAAATTATTTTTTATTTGGGATAACGTCGCGTGCCCACGGCCTTTAGAAATCGTGACAAAGGGCCGACGAAGGAGACGGAGAAGAGAACCCCAGTAAGGCACGGGCACGGAACCTGGCTTCAGACGGAGAAAGAGCAGTGCAAGATGGTCCCAAGAAAGCCAGCGGACCAGTTTAGTACTCGCGAAGAAGACAATGAACTATAATAAATACTTTGTTGGGTGGATCAAATCAGCACGCGCGATAGTCTACTAGCACGTGCCCCAAGTTTGCGTATGTGAAACCAGGAGGCACATTTTGAAATCAGAATATGAAACTACCAAAGATACATTTTACGAGCCTATATTTTTCTAAAATTAATAACTATGACTTATCGTGTTTCACGCAAATTAAAGTATGATGGTCACGCTAAATTTATTGAAAATAAGAAGCATGCTTCAAATGTTTTACAATTTTATTTTCAATAGTTCACTCTACAATGTTATAATTGGTGAACCGGAAGTAGTCTCATTTGAAGATTTAACAGTTAAATTTGATTTATTGACATTTAACGTTATTATAACTTAAAGAATATATTATTCTCTATACGATTTGATTACATTTTATACTTCATATTCAATAGAAACGGAGTTAAAGAATTTTAAAGAAATTAAATTTTATAATTCAGCCAGCTATGCTAAACATGGAAAATACTAATATATTCATATAATTCAAATTGGCAGATGTCAGTATCAATAAAAAGTAAATTAATGTGGCAGAGATGAGGATGTTGAAGTAGATGTTGGGGAAGACACGGAAAGATACGGTAAGAAAATAACTCTAGTGTTACAAGTTTCTAGATAGATACAAGAAAGACGATTACATTGGTTTGAACATGTCATGAGGAGAAATGAAGAATTATATTTGAACAAGAATGAGTAGTTTAGTAATAGGAGGTTGAACAAACAGAGGAAGACCAAAGATAAGATGGAAGGACTGTATTGCGGAAGACTTGAGAGAAAATGAACTGAATGAGAACGACACGCAAAAATAGCGACCCCTAACGAATGGGAAAACTAAAGAGGAAGAAGATGTCAATGTCAAGTGCAATTTGAATAGTTTATGAAATAATTTTACTGGAAATTTAGAATCTTTTGCAAGAAAAAATATGTATGGAATTTATACATTATACACAGGATTGACGGAAGGTATTGTGTTGGCCACAACAGATTTTTTGTAATTTTTTTCACTATTGTCTACTATAATCACGGGGTAAGAAAATTGATTTAATGATTTCATTCGATTTGGTGATATAACTTGTAGGTAATATCACAACTGTTAACCGTTTGAGAGAGCTATGTCTATAATAATGTTTAATTCTTTGTTTTCGTCAATGGAATCCATGGGAATTCGTAAGGGGTGGTCTAAGTAACTATGGAACACAGAAAGTTTTATATTTGTGGGATGGTTTGAACTAGCTGGAATAATTATATCACTACCTTATAGATAATGCAGATTATGTGTGTCTATTGTGTAGTATGTATTCTGTTTTTGCCTCCTGGTCATAGCTCCTTGGCGCAAATCTTTGGCGCGATCTAGCAGTCTGTGAGTTCTCTTTGCGTAAATGACGTCCGATTAGCAAACGCCCCCTAGGTGACCAGCGGTCAAAGGAGGTATTTAGCACCCTTGTTTGCTGACGAAGATTTGCCATTTACTACAAATGTTTACGGACACTGACGCTATTATGTGTGGTCACTAAACCATTTGCTTCTGTCATAAGCTCCTTTTTCACTTATTCGGATTTATCGTTTTCAATACATTGCGACATATGTTTGGGGGAGTGGAGGATTAATTTTTAGATTTATCTTTTAACGAACTTTATAAGAACTTGAAAATGTTTCGTCTGAAATAAAGTCTGTAAAGCAGAGACAAATGTGTAGTAAAAGTTTTTTTTTATTTGTTGTATTTTGTGTTTAATGACGACGTAAAGAAATGAAACTGTCTAAATAAATTTATTTTTACGTTTGTTGGAATACATTAAATGTTTTGAGCTAATTTAACAGTGCGCTTTAATATAAATGTTTTATTGGCGTGAAATGTAAACTCAGGTTTTATGTAGTTTCATTAAATTTAATTAAGTGTTGCACAGATTGACGATAATAAAATGTTACAGAACTGTTGAACGTTTAAGACCTGTTAATTAAAAATGAAACTACTGTTAAGGTTAAGTTTTTCTTTTATAAAACTAATAATAGTAAATTTATGAGTTTATGTTTTATGCAGTTATAAAAATTAATAATGATATCCATAAACGATACTAATAAATCAAACTTTATCCTTCATTCATGCATTCAAATAAAATATAAACAAACATATCATCACGGCATATTACTCATTGCTGGGTGTGTCAATCTGCTTTATACACAGATATCGGTAATGATGAAATATTTGTACTGTGCGGGCACTTACCAGGCGTCACCTCACGGGCACTCATTGCTGGTGTGGAGAACACAGAGGTTATTTTTGTGCCACTAAAATACCAAGTAATTTTCGACGTCGGTTCCGGGTCCTTAGATTCGCGACCAGACAGTCAGGCACACGGCCACGAGACCCCATTATAAATTAAAATAAATTAAATTATAGTTATTATAAATAGCATATAGCAGAATTGAACTTCTAACATAGTCTCTCCTAAACAGATTCTACAAAAAAAAATCTGATATGGCCAGTCTATCTTGTGTATTATATACAAATTTTATACATAAATTTTCTTGCAATAGATCCTATATTTCCAGTAAAAGTATTTCATTAACAAACTATGCAACTTGCTCTTAACACTTACAACTTCTTATTCTTTAGCTTTTCCCATTCGTTAGGGGTCGCTATTTTTAATTTTCTTCATCCATTCATTTCTGTTTTACGTGTCGATTTCATTCAGTTCCGTTTCTCTCAAGTCTTCCGAAATACAGTCCTTCCATCTTATCTTTGGTCTTCCTCTGTTTCTTCAACTTTCTATTACTAAGCTATTCATTCTTCTTCCAATATATTCATCATCTCTCCTCATGACATGTTCAAAGCAATATAATTGTCCCTCTTCTCTTTCTAGAAGCCTCTAACACTAGAGTAATTTCCCTTATTCTTTCATTCCTTACCGTATCTTTTCGTGTCTTCCCCAACATCTATCCCAACATCCTAATCTCAGCCACATTCGTTTACTTTTCATTAATACTGACATCTATCAATTTAAATTTTCTTATATATTAACAGTTTCCATGGTTAGCATAGCTGACAGATTTATAAAATTTAATATCTTTATAATTCTTTAATTCTATATCTGTTGAATATGAAATATAAAATGCAATCAAATCGTATAGCGAATAATATATATTAAGTTATAATAACGTTAAATGTCAATAAATGATATTTAACTTCGTTTTTTCAAGAAAAACTGTTAAAATATTCCAGTTGACCAATTATAACCAAAGTCGAATCACCTTTCTTCTGGATGTAAACTTGAGGAATACGAAAAATTATTATTTTTGGAATCACACACACACACACACACACACACACACACACATTCAAACACAAACACACATACAGACATCATCGTAAAAATTGTAAAATCGTATTATATATGGACGTGCTTATTCACTAAAAATTCATCATTGAATTTTTTGTCCAAAGACTTAATGGTGTCGCAGGGCACGTATTTACAAAAAATAAAATTGCAAAATTTACAATTTTGTCAATATTTAATGACGTATTTCTCAGAATAACAATACAGTATTAAAATCGTCTAATACTTATTGTTTGTATATGTGCATATAAATAACTCGTAGTTGATACAAGACAAATAAACAGTAGTATTACAAAATGATTGTAGAAAGGAAAAAATAAAGCAATAAAATTGTATGTAAACTGATAAATTCGGGTGGTGTTGATAACGAACCACAATAAATTCGCCACAAAATCACGATATTTAAGCATCCGTTTTGTTGCTGATAACACTGCACTTATCTTGCAACTTGTGAAACGCAATAAAAAATCGAGTCGTCTTGGTCTTGGCGGTTGTAAAACAAGTGCCTTTCGTTCGGTGTTTTAACTTTCCTTTAATTTGAACATAAAACCAGGTGAGTAGGCAGGTACGCGGAAAATTACACGATGTAAAATGATTGTTGCATAAAACAGCAGCGGAAATTATACAGCAACTCGCAGACGAATACATAAACGGCAAAAAGGTGGTGGTTTTATTTGGTGGTTAACGTAAAGTGGAGGCGGCAAATAGCCACGCAGGAGCCGCAGGCCACTACCAACTGCAACTGGTATTTATTTCGAAAACTAAATACCTACTATTAAATTTTACTCATCATGCATATATACAAATAAAACTAGTATTGCAACTTGAATTCTTCATAAATTAAACAGAAAAATCTGATGTGGCCAACACAAAACCTCCCGCCATTTAATTTTTATGAATTTACATACATATATACCTATGGGGTCTCATGGCCGCGTGCCTGATTGTCTGGTGGAGAGCACATAAGTAACCCCTGTGATGCACTCTCCACGCCAAAAATGAGTACCTACCCGTAAGGTGACGCATGGTATAGTATAACAATATCAGAAAATTATCCGTTTACCAGGATATTCATTTTTTTTATTTCTAATAAATTCATTGTTGGATTCATTCTTGTAATCAATATTAATATCCATTGTTGAAATCAACAGTTTCAGAATTATTATTTGAATATAACAATGCTAGAAAAATATCCGTTTGGTAGGATAAATATTTTACTTAAACTTAATTAGAGCTTTAATGCAAACAAATTAATAACAAATACTGTTCACTTCTATCACCTTACTATGTAAGTTGTATAGGCTATTTTTACTTCCTTGTACGTAAGTAAAGGAAGTATTGTAATCCTGAAAAATTTCGGTTTTCAGATATCAGCGGAAATATCCATTTTGATCATCCCTGAATCCATTTAGACTAATTTCGTCGTGACGTCTGTACGTACGTACGTCCGTACCTACGTACGTATCTCGCATAACTCAAAAACAGTAAGCCGTAGAAAGTTGAAATTTTGTATTTAGGACTGCTATAACATCTAGTTGTGCACCTCCCTTTCTGGTTATTACACAATTTCCAGAAGTGGCACTTTACATGAAGCCTATAATAGATTTTAATGAAAAATATAATCCAAAACTTTTCAAATTTAGTATACAAGACTTTTATATCAATCGAAATAACATAATAGATTTTGGTTAAAATAGGCTAACCGGAAGTGGTACATTACTTGAAGTTGTTAACAGTTTTTCTTGAAAAAAATGATTTTATTTTGATTTTAGAAATAAATGCTTCAATTAAAAGTTTTAGAGAATTAATTTCTGCGTCTAGCACATCAAGTATTATTAAATTAGCCCTTTGTATAAGTGAGATATGTAAATTTAAAAATTATATACTTTTTGTTTTTGTAATAAAGCTTGCTATGGATGACAAAATTTTTTTAAAAAAGTTCATGTCAAATTACGTTAAATACGTGCAATTTTATGATTCGTACAATAACAAATTTTATATTTTTATTGTGAAATTAGTCATATTCATTGTTGTAATCAAAACTCTCTTTAAAAAGAACCGGGTTAGATTAATGTTAATTTAAGAATGATAGTAGTAAATGAATTATTTTTTGTTCTATATCAAAATATTTCTCGGGCTTGGCTTAAGCCCGTCAATATTTTGTAATTTAATTATTAAGAAAATATGTATAGTTTAATAATCGTACAAGGAAGTCGTGTGGTGTCCACATCAGATTTTTTTATAATACTTCCCTTCTATCCTATTTCTCCACTTTTCCTTTCTTACTTTCACCCAAAATTCCCGCCAGACTAGCCGTCTGCTTTCTGCTGTACCTTTTGCATTCGCCGGTCGGGTCGCTTATCCGTCTATCTCCAGAAAATGCTTCATTTCGCGTAAAATTTGCAAATCGTAAATTGTAGAGTTATTATACAGCGTGTGATGCAGGGCGTGCCACTGTGTTCCGCTTGCTGTCAGCACCTGCCTCGAAAATCAACCACCATCCACTCAACAGGAACAAAGTTTTTGTTTTATAGAGTGCCCAGGACGACGTGACCGTGAAATCTTAATTGTTTTGGATAATTCTATAAAATATCAACTTTTCTTGATATTTGCTGCATCTCTATTTTATTGAATTTTGTATTTTTACCTCCCGCTACCCTTGGTAAGGGAGGTATACGGATCGTGCTAAAAATCATATAACGAGATTTTGGTAAATGACCACGTTTTAAGGTCCCTACAATCCATTTTTAACATTTTCACGATGATGTCTGTGTGTATGTGTGTATATGTGCGTGTGTGTGTGTGTGTGTGTGTGTGTGTGTGTGTGTGTGTGTGTGTGTGTGTGGGTGTGTGTGGATATTCTTTACGCTCTAACTCAAATACTATCGTTCAGAAAGTTTTGAAACCATGTATATCTAACTTATTCTAATATGGAAAGAAGCCATTAGATTTTGGTGGCAATCGGATAACCGGAAATGGCAGTTTACTTAAAGCTCAAGATAGTTTTTCTTCGAAAAATAACTTTAAATGTTATTTTTTCGAGATTTATGTTATATAAAAATTAAAGATTATTAAATTTTCTACAGGTTTGCATTAATACTTTTCTATATATTTTATGGGTAAATTTATAAAACTATCTATAATTTTAATCCCGGAGCCTATGTTTTAAACACAACTCATACACATGGTTACACAATTCAGATCTCAAATGTTTGTAACTGACAGATATATGTCAACGAACTAATCATTTCAAATAATAATATTAACGTTTTATAAAGAAAATAGTTAATGGAACAATAATTATATGGAAAGAAACTTAATACAGTTTCCAGCATAAGTAAATATGTAAAAATATAGGTAAGACAATAAAAACATCATCAAGACATATTACCCATTGATGGGTCTGCCAATCTTCTTTGTACACAGATTTCTTCAGTAAAGATGGTGACATATTTGTATCGTATGGGCGTTTACAAGGTGTCGCCTCACGAGCACTTATTGCTGGCGTGGAGAGTGCACCACTGGGGTCATTTTTGTGCCATTTAAAATTCCAAATATTTGAAGTCGGTTGGGATCGAACCCGGTATTTAAATTTAATTTAATTGTAAGTATTTACATGAATAAAAATTAAATTAAACGGGAGGTATTGTGTTAGCCACATCAGATTTTTTTCTATTGCAGCTATTTTAAAATTTCCATTTCACAGTTACTGAAAATGAAAGGTTCTTTAATATTTTTGTCTGAATAGCTGGTAAGTTCTTATAAGTAGCTGTTATTTATCTTTCAATTTCTCCTGTTCATATCTCTATCTCTTCGTGTTGGAATGAATAGATGCATTAAGTAGGTATATTCATGCATTTCGTTGCGTGTGTTATGTCGTTATGAACGAATGCTATCATTATTATAAAATTACCCAAGGCAACGGAATCTATCATTAACTTATCGATTTGAATAAATAATTTAATATTTTCTTTTTTACATATTCATTGAGTATATTTTAATTTATTAGCTAGTATAAATATTTTTCTACAACTTGTACAATACAAATAATTCATGTTTCATTAAGAAAAATAAATATACTCCAGCTGTTTACATTGTTGCGGTTAAATTTATTGCTTATTTTTTATCTTATAAATTTTTGGTTTTTCAATATGTTTTGTAGTTGACAGAATCATATAAATTTTAAACTTTTTAATGTAGGTGTATTGGGTTCCCATATTTTATAAAAATTTTAGGCTCTACCCTTTGTCTTTCATATTTTTGTTGGTAATTTATCTACAACAAATAACAAATGATGATAGAATACCTAAATATAGCCACCTACTAAAGATTGATTAACATTTATCGAGGTGTTAAATATTGCTCGATTTTTAGTTTTATTTCATACGAGTGTTTAATTCGTGTTCAAAGCAGAAATGGTTTTTAACCCTTGATGTGAACACGAATTACACATCCATATTTAATAAAACTAAAGACCAGGCAATATTTAACATTTGGGTAAATTTTTAGTAGATGGCTATATTCAGGCGTAATATCGTCATTTGTTATTTGTTGTAGATGTAGAATTACCAACAAAAATATGAAATACAGAGGGTTAATATATTTTTAAATACATAGCTTTTTACCTTCCGTCACCTTTAGGTAAGGAAGGTATTGTATTTGGTCAAAAAAAATAATGATGAGTTTTTAAAATAAGCACGTTTTAGGGTCCATATAATACGATTTTTACCATTTTTACGATGATGTTTGTATTATGTATGTGTGTCTGCCTGTGTGTGCGTGTGTGTGTATGTGTATGTGTGTGTGTGTGTGTGTGTGTGTGTGTGTGTGTGTGTCTGTATGTGTGTGTGACGAAAGTTTCGGATCGCATAACTTCAATACCACGATTCCAAATATTATAATTGTTTCGTACTCCTGAAGAAGAGATTTTGCGTATAATTGGTTCACCAGAAGTACCCTCAATTGCAATTTTTAAACAGTTTTTTTTTGAAAAATCGCATTTAAATATCATTTATTGACATTAAACAGTATTATAACTTAAAGAATATATTTTTCTCTATTTGAACGGATTTTATACTTCATATTCAATAGACATAAAGTTTATAAGAGTGTCTGGTCGTGAATCTGGGAACCCGGGTTCGATCCCGACCGACGCCAAAAACTACTTCGACTTTTAATGGCACAAAAAATTGACCCCTGCGGTGCACTATCCACGCTAGCATTGAGTGCCCGTGAGGTGACGCCTGGTAAGCGCTCGCACGGTACAAATATTTCATCATTACCGATATCTGTGTACAAAGCAAATTAGCACACCCAGAAATGGGTAATATGCCGTGATGATATATTTATTTATTAATTTATTTAAATTTTATAAATCAGCCAGCTATGCTAATCATGGAAACCGCTAATATATTCAGATAATTCAATTTGTCAGATGTCAGTATCATTGAAAAGTAAATGAATGTGGCAGAGATGATGATGTTGAGATAGATGTTGTGGAAGACACGGAAAGATACGTTAAGAAATGAAAGAATAAGGGAAATAACTCTAGTGTTAGAAGTTTCTAGAAAGATACAAGAGAGACGATAACATTTGTTTGAACATGTCATGAGGACAAATGAAGAATATATTGGAACAAGAATGATTAGCTTAGTAATAGAAGGTTGGAGAAAGTCTTGAGAGAAAAGGAACTGAATGAGAACGATACGCAAAACAGAAATGAGTGGAAGAAGAAAATAAAAAATAGCGACCCCTAACGAGTGGGAAAAGCTAAAGAAGAAGATATCAGTGTCATGGAATTTATACATAATACACAGGTTTGACGGAAGGTATTGTGCTGGCCACATCAATTATCATATAATACCACTAGTGAATAGAATTTTACCGGCAATTTTTGCCGTCATGATCACGACTGCTTGTTGCGACGAAAATCGAAACAAGTGTGATAGCACTAGTGACGATTTTCTGGAGCAGCAACCAGGGGTGAGCTAAGCATAAATTACCAGTAAAATTCTAGTCACGAATGGTATTCGACATGACAATTCCTCGAAATATAAATGTATTGAAATCTTGTCACTAAAAAAAATTTGACAAACGTCTAGTGGTGAAATTACAGCGGCAAATTTTCACTAGTGAAAACTGTCTATAATTCGAATATGATTGGTTGAATTCACCAAAATACTGTGATTTAATTGGATGACATTATGAGTGGAGTTGTTGCTGAAATATAATATATTTAGACGTTACTGTTGTGGTATGTTTTTATAAAATAAATATTCGTTTGGCTTTTTGAGAACCCGTGATTCATTTGAGCGCACATGAATCTTGTTGAAGTATCTAAATATAAAGTGCTTAGATTATAGATCACAAATGTTTATTTTCAACATGAAACAAATTGAAAGTAAGTTCTTGTCTTCCTACACGGGAAGCCACAAATACCAGAGTGCAGCGGCGAAGCGAACGCCCAGATGCACATTCTGTCTCCTAACCTCTTGCCAAATCGATACACCAACTCGGCATATTTTCTCTCACCTCATCTGATAAGTAAACACCGCGTATATATACGTGTACGTATACCGACGATCGCTATCACTAACTAAATTAAGACAATACGTAGGTTGATCGCGATCTTTACCAGTCTACTATTTACAAATGAAAAATGAAAGGACATACGCACATTTAGCCTAACAGAGTAACGTGAAAGTCGATGTGACGCCGTAAAAAAATAAAAATAAATTATGGTTTTATAGAACAAACATTTTACAACTTTGCTTTCGAATTCCAAGTTGTAATTTCATATTGTAACGTTTTTATCTATATGGGTGAAGTGTAAATAATCGGAGTACTATTAATGATTAAAAGAATACGTTTATTAAACGATTAACAAATATTAACACTAATTTAAAGACTAAGAATATTATGACACTTAAACACTAAGATTATTTATTTAAACAATTAACACTACTCTTTATGTCACTAATTACATTTATTTATGTTCACTTCTAGACTGTTGTTTATATCACCAACTATTCACGACGCTTATTTATATCAGACTTCTTTACTCGTTGCTTCTATAATACCAAATGCCTTCGCTGGCATTGGCGACGGGTTATATACCTGGCGAGTTTAGTTCTAGAACTTACTCGTACCTACTCGAACACTAAGCGAGGTAAACAGCATGCACAATAGACCACATCACCGCGTCCTGTCCTAACAAGTCCGTCACGTGCAGACACAGCGGCGCCAGCTAAGGCGCGGCGGCGGCGAGGGCTACGGAGCGGTGGTGACGGCGACGTTACAATATAGAAAAGGTGTAACAATTACTCGAAAGCTCAGTCAAACAGCATTTATTCTTACTCTACCAGCGTTTCAGTGCACCCTTGCATCTTCTTCAGGGTCTACAACAATTATACAATAAAAATGTAATACATACAAAATAAAATGGATATTGTCACAACAGTAAGGATATTACAGATTGTTACAATTCTTATACACAAAATATATTCATACAAAACATTCAGTTATTTCATTAATTATGAAAGATTACAGACAAAGCAGTGTCACAAGCTTTTGATTTTAAAAAAATCTATTCCCTGTGGTCAAAAAGTAGTACAATTATGTCGTAGTCAGATTGTTAAATCCGACTTTGAATTTAACAACGATATATCAATAAGTATTTACAGACATTTTAGTCAAAGATATATCGATACCTCAAATATCGCTATATCAATATATGAAATATCTAAATATCAATTCATTAAAAAAATCGATCGATCGATCAACGAAGTATCTTTTTTACCTTTCGTCATCTTTAAGTAAGGAAGGTATTGTCTTTGGTTAAAAAATTAAATGATGAGTTTTTAGTGAATAAGCATGTTTTAGGGGCCCTATAATACGATTTTACCATTTTTACGATGATGTCTGTATGTATGTATGTGTGTCTGTGTGTGACGAAAGTTTCGGATCGCATAACTTCAATACCACGATTCCAAAAGTTATAATCCAGAAGAAGAGGTGATTAGATTTTGGTTATAATTGGTCAACCGGAACTACCCTCATTTGAAGATTTTAACAGTTTTTCTTGAAAAAACGCTTAAATCGTTTTTTGGCACTTAATGTTATTATAAATATTAATGAATATACTATTATCTACACAATTTAATTGTATATTTTATTTATTTTTTACATCCAGAAGAACAAGTGATTAGATTTTAGTTACAATTTGTCAACTGGAAGTAGCCTCATTTCAAGATTTTAACAGTTAAATATGGTTTATTGAGATTAAACGTTATTATAACTTAAAGATTATATTATTCTCTATACGATTTGATTGCATTTTATGCTTCATATTCAATAGAAATAGAGTTAATGAATTATAAAGATATTTAATTTATAAATCAGCCAGCTATGCTAACCATGGAAACTGCTAATATATTCAGATAATTTAAATTGACAGATGTCAGTATCAATGAAAAGTAAATAAATGTAGCATAGATGAGGATATTGAAGTGAGACACGATTACATTGGTTTGATTATGTTATAAGGAGAGATGAAGAATATATTGGAAGAAGAATGAATAGCTTAGTAATAGAAGGTTGAAGAAACAGAGGAAGACCAAAGATAAGATGGAAGGACTGTATTTCGGAAAACTTGAGATAAAAGGTACTGAATAGGAACGACACGCAAAATAGAAATGAGTGGAAGAAGAGAATAAAAAATAGCGACCCCTAACGAATGGGAAAAGCTAAAGAAGAAGATGTCAGTGTCAAGTGCAATTTGCATAGTTTATTGTATCTAGTGATCTGTGTATATGTACTCTATATAATAGTATTTGTGATAGTTAAATAATATACTGTAACAAAAATTAATAAACCATTTTAATGGAATTGTAAAGTAAGTCAAAATACAATATTTATTAGGTTGTGTTCTAGTGAATGTGTAATTTGTATATTTACATAATTATGTATGTATCTCTTTCACTTTCTTATTACCAATTTATTTGAACCCACACCAAGTGCAAATGGAAAGAAAATATAATACTGTTTACTCGTTTTCATATTCAAGCTAACCTCTCATAAGTGTTCGCCCAAGTACGTTCGTCCAATGCGTGAAATATTTATGAGCCTATAAAATCAAGATAATGCCTTAATCCAAAATGACTTTTATTGGAATTTATTGATGATTATCTTTGTTCCTCCCACAATGTAGTTGAGATTAAATTCACGCAAATATAACCAATCTTCTTCTGGAATAATTTTACAATAAGTTTCTCTTAAAAGTTGGAATTACTTTGTTTATTACATGACATTTGTTCGGTGTTCACAAAGAGAGGTTATGTACATAATTTTTACTGTAACTACGTCTTCATAGAAAGGTGAATTGTGTTTCAAATTTCTTGTGAATCAGAGGATTATATATTTTATAATGTAATATGTTTGTCCATAAATAATGTTATCCGTATATATTCTTGTATATTGTGGGAAGAAAGGTGAAGAAGATACAACTTTTCTTTATAGGATACATAATTTATTTACATGTTGTTCTTGGAATTTTTATTTTGAATTTGATTAATAATGTGTAACCATGTACGAGGCGTGTCCAAAAAGTATCGAGTATTATTATATTTCGCTTAAACAAATGAAGTACGGGTGGTATTCTTCAGCGGGGGTATGTAGGGGACATTTATGTGTTGGCGGAAATGCTTGGTGAACCCAAGCGAAAACCATTTGGTAAATTTAACAGGCGAATAAGGAAACAACCATTTCAAATATCAGAGGACAGCGAATCACGTCCCGGTAGGCCCGAAACAAGCCGAAATGACACTATTATTGACCAAGGACATAAAACGTAAATGAATGTGGCAGAGATAAAGATGTTGAGATAGATATTGGGGAAGTACGAAAAGATAAGATAAGGAATTGAAGGATTAGGGAAATGATTCGAGTTATAGAAGTTTCTAGATAAATACAAAAGGGACGATTACATTGGTTTGAACATGTCATGAGGAGAAATGAAGAATATATTGCAAGAATGAATAGCTTCGTAGTAGAAGGTAGAAGAAACAGAGGAAGACCAAAGATAAGATGGAAGGATTGTATTACGGGAACTGAATGAGGACTACACACAAAACTGAAATGAGTGGAAAAAGAATATTAAAAATAGCATCCCCTAACGAATGGGAAAAATAAAAGAAGATGTCAGTGTCAAGTGAAATTTGCATAGTTTGTTTACGAAATAATTTCATGTTAGAAAGAGAAAGATTATTTGCCGTATGTCTACATAAATTATGTTGAGTGACAGATATAATGGTGACATTACTTTCTAACACACTACAAATAATAATGACGTATGTCGTAGAGTTACAAATATGTAATTATCTACTACAATGCCCGCTGTACTAATGTTTACCCAGTAACGTTGATATTTAAATCAAATTATTATTCCATGGTTTAGGAATGTTTATGTTTTTCTGATTTGCAAAAACATGAAGAACACATTATTTAAAAATAAATATAATTTTCAAATAAATCAAAATTATTTTTTCAGTTAAAATGTATCCATAAATATTTCATGTTGCACGTCTATGCGTACGAAATGCATTGAAGTTATCTGCAATTAATATTATATCAGACGGCTTATAAATGACCTAAAATAGTCACTTTTCATGAACCAAACTATATTTGCCACGTTGCTAGACGTAAATCGGGAAGAACATTAGGTATTATAATTCTTATAATAAATGAGTATAATAAAATTCAAAAGAATGGAGTAAGTATATGAAATATATGAAAAGATATGAATTTTACGATCCATTTTACGAGTGTATTATTAATTGAAGAGAAAGTGACATATTTTTACCGCCCGTTGCTGCAACAGTTGCAGCATCGCAATATTGACATAAAATATCACTCGTATATTTCTAATAATTTAATTTACATATTCGTAAAACTCGACATTTACTTTATTTATAATTTATTGAATACCTACCTACAATGCTTCACTATTATACGCATTGGAATATGTCACGATTTTAGAATTTAGAAATACATATACTAGGGGTGCTCAACCTGTCAGTCTTGATCAACCAGTCAATTTCCATGATGATCGGAATCGATCTTTGGCGATTCAAAAAATTTCTAAACTGTTTAATTCAAACCAATCCGAAAAAGATCATGAAATAATCAACATTTAAAATAATATTCATTTAAAATCAGTCACCTTATAAAAAGAAATATAACTTGTAGTAATTATTAGTTTTTATTAATCTTTTTTAAAAAAGAAAAATAAATACTAGTATTAAAGAAACGTATATTAATTAATTTACAATTATTTCTAAGTCAATCCTTACTCCTTTTACGGAATATAAAATTATTTGACAGACATGGTCATTTTTAGTAGTGGTACGAAAATAAACTACAATTATTTCAAATAATAAATCAAGTTTTTAGGTAAACAGTACACACAAAACACAGTGACTACCTATGTATGAAGGACCATTAGTAAAGCAATATTAAAAATCTAATGTGGCCAGCACAATACATTCCGTCAATCCTGTGTATTATGTACAAATTCCATACATAAATTTTCTTGCAAAAGATTCTAAATTTCCAGTAATATTATTTCATGCAAATGGCACTCGACACTGACATTTTCTTCTTCTTTGGCTTTTCCCATTCGTTACGGGTCGCTAATTTTTATTTTTTTCATTTAAAATTTTATTTTTTGGTATTTTATGATTCCTTTTCTCAGCAACTGAATTTCACACCCCTGATAATAAATAAACCACATTAAATTAGAAAATCATGAAATTTTGAATGAAAAATTATGACATTTGTCAGTTATGGACGTAATTAATAGCTGTCATTTTGACACGAGTCCACATTCGTATCTGCTTGCCAAAGTCAGTAGTCACGTCACCCACGCGCCCTACACATAAAAGATCCTATATTTCCAGTTCAATTATTTAATAAAACTATGCGAATTGCACTTGACACTAACATCTTCTTCTTCTTTAGTTTTTCCCATTCGTTAGGGGATCGCTATTTTTTATTTTCTTTTTCCCCTAATTTTTGTTTTGCATGTCGTCCTCATTCAGTTCCTTTTCTCTTCTTTCATCTTATATTTGGGCTTTCTATGTTTCTTCCACCTTCTGTTATAAGCTATTCATTCTTCCAATATACTCATCTCTCCTCATGACATGTTCAAACCAATGTAATCTTCTCTTATATCTTTCTACAAACGTTCAACACTACAGTTATTTCCCTTACTCTTTCATACATTTACTATTTATTGATACTGACATCTGTCAATTTGAATTACCTGAATATATTAGCAGTTTCCATGGTTATGTTAGCATAGCTGGCTGAATTATAAAATTTATTATCTTTATAATTCTTTAACTCTGTATCAGTTGAATATGAAATATAAAATGCAATCAAATCGTATAGAGAATAATATATTCTTTAAGTTATAATAACATTTAACTGAGTTTTTCAAGAAAAACTGTTAAAATCTTCAAATGAGGGTACTTCCGGTTGACCAATTATAACCAAAATCTAATCAAGTCTGCATATGGTTGTAAGGAAGAGGAATACGCAAGAATTGTAATTTTTATAATTCTAGTATTGGAGATATCGTGCACGAAACGGCGGTCCACACATACACACATACACAAACACACGCATACACGAACACACACACACACACACATACAGACATCATCGTAAAAATAGTAAAATCGTATTGTAAAGACCCGAAAACGTGCTTATTCAATGAAAACTCACCACCGAATTTTTTGACCAAAGACAATACCTTCCTTACCTATAGGTGACGGAAGGTAAAAACAGTCGAATTTGTTTATTTAATGTAGGTAAATTAACTCAAAAGTGTCAACTACTAGTGCTATGTCGTGTACCAGTGTCTTTAAATTAAATCTAAATTAAATTTCCCGGTAAAAAAATTATTTTCACCAAATCTAAGCAAACTTGAGTAGTGATAATTAAAGTATAAGTCATCCATTGGTGAATCCTTCTTCTTCGCGACTGGTCTACTGGTCACGCGACGTCCAGGTGATTTACGAGCGTGAAGAATCTAGAGGGCCACCAGCATGCGTCCGTGATGACTTTACGTTCATGTTCACGTGTTCTGAGTTTCGTGGCCCGCACAAGACCATAAACTCATGCTCTGCTGGGCCTGTACACGGTGATGTATAGGTTTTTTGGTAATTAAATAGCCACCCGCTTTTCTGGGTAATTGTTTTACGACTTTATGGAAGCGATAAATCTTGCACTGTTAGTTAAAGGATTATAATTGACTTTAGTTGAATAACAGTGTGACAGGCAGATAAATAAATAAGAGATTATGATGGAAATATACTATTTGTTTTAGCCATACTCATATTTATGTGGCTTAATGTTAGAAATACCAATGTTAACATTTCGTTCTTTTGGGAATGCGGGGTTTAAAATCAACAAGAAATTTTAGTGTTAATAATATCGAAAGTACCTTATTGTGAACCTTGATATTTTACACAATTAATGTTGATTATAATGCCACTGAGTCTGTGATTTAAACTCTTTATAACACTAAAGCCCTTCACGATTTTATTGACATTTCTATAAATTGATTATTATTGGGATAAATGACAACGAATTGTGTGGGTTAGCGTGATGGCAGCGTCACGTCGTGACCCATCGTGACCCGATAAAATTCACGACCCGCGCCCACCTCTAGTACGAATACATTTGGGGTTGGGTTCATATAATAACAATAACCTCACCCAACGCACAAAACTCACCCCGAGTTTTCCAAGAGTGGTTTTTGTGCGGTAGGTGAAGTTATTGTTGTTGTGTTTGGTTAAATTGACTAAATATAACAACAATAATCTCACCTAACCCACAAAACTCGTTTTTTAGGATTTATTTGTGAAAATGTGACTTTTTTGCTTGTAAATTTGCAAAAAAATACTTTAATATAACGGTAACTTAACGCACAGAACTCTGTTTTACAAAAATCGGATGGTTACAATCATTTTATAGGCATTTCATATCAAAATGATTATTAATTGCATGACAAAATATTCGTGATGAAAGTTGCTTATGTCGGCTAGACGATAGTCACTACTTCTATCTGCGATATGCAGGCAGCTTTAGCTCAGTATTTTGCTGACTTAATAAAATTTAGCCCCTGCCCCTCTAATTTCGTTCGTTCGATTTACGCCTTGCCACAATATCAATTTGACAAACAGTTAAAATTTAGCATTAAACGGAGCAGCTACGTATTGATCTTATTTCTCATTGAAAAGTTGTGGAAAAGGTATATTTTCCAATCTGTTGGTGATAAATTAACATTAATTTATTGCATGTAATTATAATTTTGAAATGTCAATCCTTTTGAAATAAATTTATTGACAATAGCCATTAATTTAGCGGTATATGTTTATAGATACAACCAATAAGAATTATTTGAATAAAATGCTATTAATTTAGAATATTTTAAAGGATAACTAGTAGTGAAATGTAAGAATAAATTAATACAAAAGTAAGTATAGTTATGCAGATGAATATTAGAGGAACACAGTATAGCAAGGCAACATAATTTATTTATAATGAATTCAGTGATTCCTATAGCTACCAACATTCTAATAAACTAACTGTGATATTTATAATGTTGATTTTGTTCGAGTTTAAAATTCTTTGAAGATGTTATCTCTTTTGAATATTAAACAGGGAGTGTGTTAACTGTTTGCTGGTTTCATCGAACACCTACATTTCCATGTTATTTACTATGTATTTGCTGCTGTGAAGTAAATAATTACATACATTGCAACGAAAAATTTAATACATATTATAACCGGTTGCAATGTTGCCATATTGAATAATTTACCTCTTAGTTGAATCTTATTATAATTAGCAATAATAATTTTTTTAAAGTAAGAGATATTGATACAGGGTGTAACAGAAATAAGTATATTAAATTTAACCAGTGATAGAACTCGTCGAATGTAACAATATTTCTTAATCACTTTTTTTCGAAATCTCATTTTTTTAAAAATATTTTTACCATTTTTAACAAACTATGAAATATTATTTACACATTTAATGTTATTATAAATATTAAATAATATTCTAGTATCTACGAGTATACAAATTGATTGCATTTTACCTATATTTCATATTCAATGGATACGAGGTTGGGGGCCAATTTTGTAACTAGAAAGCGATAGCGAAAAAAATTCATACTGAATAAGATAATCCCCACTACTTTTTGTCAGTCATCCCGACTGAATACGTATTCAGCTGGTCCGGACCTCATGAATACGGTATTCGCTTATGAATAAGCATAAGTTATCGGCTCATTTATTTTACTTAGTGTGTAGTTTGTTATTGATTGTATTATTATTTAATTTTTAGTACCTTTTATTTATTACTATTTTTTATCTATTTTGTTATATTACAAATTAATTAAAATATTCATCGTATCTAAAAACATGTGTATGATGCATAAAGGAAATATAATCACAAAATAAGTATGATACAACTTCAAATAGCACTACATTTCAAATGAACTAAAATATTCCCTACGTGAGTACAAAAAAGCTATTTGTGTATTAAGAGCGCAAAATAGGACATTATCGATTGAGGGGATGTTACCGCGCGACGCAAGAGCGCGGCGTTCTCTTGAAATCGACAATGCCCATTTGCGCTCGAAACACACACAAGATTTTTTCTACAGTCGCCACAGTGGGGTCCTCCACCATAACAAAAAATAATAAAATGTACACTTTGTACTTACACTACTACTCAATTAATAAGGATTAATATAAAGAAAAAACGTCTTTTATATTTAATTTATCGTTATTTCCCATGCTTCTTGACCTATTGCTTCAATCTAATCTAAACATTTTATACTTTCGTTTTTGTAAAGAATGCAATATTTTATTTTCACAATAGTGCGGCATTTTTTTTTTTTTTGGTTATGTAATATACCGACAGAATAGTTATATGTCAGATTGATTTGAAAAGGTGGTAAATGTGTCACTTCAGTGCCATTAGTTCCTGACTAAACGTTTCCATTAAGAATATAGGCAAGTGACATTTCTCAACATTGTATAGTTAGAAATTTGGACAGCGAGCGTTTTTTCTACTTTGTCGCGCTAGAGCGGCAAAGTGATATTTTGCGTTGACAAAAGAGAGCACAAATGGCTACTTTCTATATAGACTGAAGAAAAAAAAATTACAATAGTATATTTATTTTAAAAAATAAACCAATAAACTTATTGTTGTCATATTTTTGAAACGTTATTGTCATATTGTCCGTCATATCAATTCTCAAGTGCTTTTGTGATTTTAGTTTACAGTTATAGTAACGACCGCGAAATTGGGTTTCGCGGACCGTATTGTGTCTGCGAAATGTTAAGGTTGTGGGTGGTTGCATTAAAAATTAATTAATTATGTTCTAATTAACTTCTATTGCAAGTTAATTGTAAATAACATAAACAACTGTTAATAATGATTATGCAAATTTGGTTTCCCGCCATCTACATGATTTTCTTATTCTTAATACGAGTAATTTTAGTATGATCCTCTCTTTCTTGTCCTCTCATTCTGTTTTCTCTCTGAACGCTAGCACTGCCTCTGATATTTAATACGTTTTCCGCAATTTAGTTCTTAACGTATCAAAATACTTATAATTGAGACATAATACAAGATATACGAGTATCGAGATATATCTGATGTCGTTAATCTAGAATTTTGCACTGTTCCACATTGTTGCATCTAATTATCGACCAACATTTTTTTTTCCTATAATAGTATCTTTTTATAGCATTCCTTTCAGCGGCACCTAATTAGCAATAAAATAGTACAATTATTTACGTATAGTACAATCAAATTTTATAGTAATATGTATTTAAATTTGTCTATTATGATCTCGAAGATAAAACTTATGAATATTTATGCTGTATTACTTTAAATAATTTAAATAATTGGAACATTTAGAAAATTAGGTCGAAAATAATAAAAATGCTCAAAATATAAACATCTATACAAAAAAAAATTATTCGTATTAAAAAAAATAATTCAGAAAAAAAATCTGTTGTGCCAGCACAATACCTCTCGCAATTTTCATTTTATATGCATAGGGCGCGAGCAGTTATTTGACTTTGTTGCCCTTGGCAAACAGATATGGGGGCCCGTGTCACAATGACAGTTAGTAGTACATAGGTGTAAAGTATCATAAGTTTTCATTCAAAACATTATGATTTTCCAAATCCATGTGGATTATTTTCCTCAACAATCATATTCCATGTTATGGATGACAAATAAACATCAGAATATTTTGAATAAAAAATTATGACATTATGATAATTGTGACATCTATGTAAATAACAACTAGCCGTCATTCTGACACGGATCCCCCTATCTGCTTGCCAAGGCCAACAAAGTCACATGACTGCATAAATAATAGAAATTGTATCTCTTCCTTCGTTCTATGACAATTTTTGTCCTTCTATTCTAATATGTTCAAAATTCTTCAAATTCATTGACGGTATTAGCGGTATTTCTTAAGGATACATGTAATATTAACATACCTATAATTTAAATACATATTTAATTAATAATACAATAAATTAAATATACTCGTACCTCTCAGAAAAATCTTCCAGTAATGTTATTAAAACTGCTTTTTTTGGCACTGACACTTTGCATTTATCTGTCAATTAAAACCATTTAAATATCTCAACTGTTTTTTAGGCAACGAGATTTATTACAACAGATTATTCTATATTTTTATATCCTATATCTCCAAACCTATACGAGATATAATAAAAAAAATTAAATGTGTCAGATTGAGAATTTAATTATCCTTATTATTTGTAGTAACAAAATCTTTTCAGCTCTTCCCATTAATGTCCGATTGGGAAATACGTAGTTAAAAAAATATTAAGTCTTATAGTTTTTGAATAATCGTCCTTCCAACGTCCCACACACATATATATATATACACACACACACACACATACATACATAAAGCCACACACACACAAACACACAGACATCATCATAAAAATGTTAATATCGGATTGAAGGGTCCTTAAAACAAGCTTATTCATTAAAATCTGGATATGCGATTTTTAGCATGAATCCAATACCTCTCTTAGCGAGAGGTAAAAATTGAAATAATGGGGATATATTTTTATAGGAATAGAAGAACTTCTGTGTAACACCAAAACCGACCACCGCCATTATTTTCTTTATTATTATAGTTACAAAAAAATACTATAGAACAAAGTTATAGGAGACCAAGGGGGACATCCCATTAGAGTAGAGAATATTTTTTTAACCAAGTGGTTCTCAAGTTACAACATAAAATTATAATTTTTCAAATGGGGTTATACATATTTTTTATGCCTATTCGATAGAGTATTTTTTTCTGAATTCAATTATGAGATTATTTTATATCGTTACATAACAAAAATATTGAGAAAAAATTAATTGAAATTTAAATAAATTTAATTTTTATAATTATTTTTCAGTAGGCTATGAATGAAAAACAAATGAGCTTAAATTAAAGTGAAACAAATATTTGTTAAAAACGTTATAAACACTATTCTATTAGATTTCTATCCTAAATAATTCAAATTGACAAATAGTAGTTTTTGTTTTTCATACGTAGCCTACTGAAAAATGATTAGAAAATTCAAATTTACTTAAATTTCAATCGCATTTTTTTCAATATTTTTATTATGTAAGGATATAAAACTGATACATGGTTGAATTCAGAATAAAATACGCTATCGAATAGGCGTAAAAAATATGTATAATCCCATTTAAAAAAATCTGATGTGGCCAGCACAATACCTTCCGTCAATCCTGTGTATTATGTACAAATTCCATACATAAATTTTCTTGCAAAAGATTCTAAATTTTTGGTATTTTATGATTTCCTTTCTCGGCAACGGAATTCCATACTCCTGATAACAAACAAATCATATGAAATAAGAAAATCATGAAATTTTGAATGAAAAATTATGACACTTGTCAGTTATGGACATAATTAATTGCTGTCATTTTGATACGGGTCCCCATATCTGATTGCCAAAGGCAGCAAAGTCATGTCACTGCACGCGCCCTATACATATTTTTTTTGCAAAAGATCCTATATTTCCAGTAAAGTTATTTCATAAACAAACTATGCAAATTGCACTTGACACTGACATCTTCTTCTTCTTTAGATTTCCCATTCGTTAGGGGGTCGCTATTTATTATTTTCTTCTTCCACTAATTTTTGTTTTGCGTGTCGTCCTCATTCAGTTCCTTTTCTCTCAAGTCTTCTGCAATACAGTCTTTTCATCTTATATTTGGTCTTCCTATGTTTCTTCCACCTTCTATTAATTTATTCATCTCTCCTCATGACATGTTCAAACCAATGTAATCGTCTCTATTATATCTAAAAACTTCTAACACTAGAATTACTTCCCTTATTTTTTCATTCAATTACTTGCTTTTTATTAATACTGACATCTGTCAATTTGAATTACCTGAATATATTAGCAGTTTCCATGGTTATGTTAGCATAGCTGGCTGAATTATGATATTTATACGAATTTTTTATCTTTATTATTCTTTAACTCTATATCTGTTGAATTTGAAATACAAAATGCAATCAAATCGTATAGAGAATAATATATTCTTTAAGTTATAATAACATTTAACTGAGTTTTTCAAGAAAAACTGTTAAAATCTTCAAATGAGGGTACTTCCGGTTGACCAATTATAACCAAAATCTAATCAAGTCTGCATATGGTTGTAAGGAAGAGGAATACGCAAGAATTGTAATTTTTGGAATTCTAGTATTGGAGATATCGTCCACGAAAAAGCGGTCACATACACACACACACATACACACACACACACACGCACATACGAACACACACACACACACACACATACAGACATCATCGTAAAAATAGTAAAATCGTATTGTAAAGACCCTAAAACGTGCTTATTCAATGAAAACTCACCACCGAATTTTTTGACCAAAGACAATACCTTCCTTACCTAGAGGTGACGGAAGGTAAATATATAACTTGGTGTTGCAAATTGAGAACCACTGGTTTAAAAAAATATTTTCTTCTTAAATGAGATGTCCCTCTTAGTCTTCTATAATTTTGTTCTGTAGTATTTTTTGTAACAATAATAATGAAGAAAATAAAAATAATGGCGGTGGTCGATTTTGCTGTTACACGCTGTATATGTTGTGAATAAGGGGATTAAGAATGTTATAACGTACTTCCATTAATAAGGGAAATACATTTTAGCTAAGTAATTACACTTATAATTTTTCTCTTAATATTATTAATGTGTTGTAAGTGCAGTATCCCTTCCCACAATAATTCTTGGTCCAGATCTCATTGGTACAATTAATGACGTGTCGGAAACGCATGAAGCCGGTATACATGTGCGTTTCACACTCCCCTACCCCTCTTCATATTCACTCCCGTATTTTACTCGTATCGGGAGTAAATCCACTACGTCGCGCGTGATTTAGTTAGTATTTGCACGCGTGTATATTAATGGCGGCCGGCATTTTTATGTAGGTGACGCCGTAAAGTGCATGCATAACAAATGCCCCGGTTATTATTTATATTTACCGCGCGCAAAGCGGATCGCAGTAGGTGTTTACCGTGGCGTGATTCGGTGCGAACACGGGGAAGTTTTAATTAGCACAAATTATTGCACCGGAATGATTTTTCTCCGCAAAGAATTGCGAAAATATTACTCCTTGGGGTTATTTTTCTGTTTTGATGAGAGAGATTTATCTCTCAGGCGATGGGACCAGAAAAAAACAGAGAAATGTTGCACACGGGATTAAATGTAAAAGAGAAAAATGAAATTGGATTGCGGTGACGTTGTCGTGTGAACTGTGCATACATTAAGCGCTCGCGAGTATTTATATATTATCTTCTTTGCTGTAATTTGTTAGGTTCTTGTAGCTTTTTTCTTGTTGTTTAGGTACTTATATCTTTTTGCGATAACTTGTTACATAAATTATGTTATATTTTCAAACGGATTGTCTGACAAATGTCACTGTTTGTAATTCATGTCATTATTATGTATTTTATGTAAACCTGGTAGATAGTTGTTATATATAATTTCTAAAGAATTATGTATCTATTTGAAAAAACTATAATTTCTCATAATAATTTTATTTATTACGTTTCTCTTATGGCCAGTTCACAGCTTATAGTTAACTATAAGCTGTACATTATAGTTAAAAGTTACATATATAAATCTATAAATCTATGTATTAGCAGCAATAAAAAATAAATTTTTAGGTTACAATAATTAAAAATATTTGGGCATTTTTTATTTTATATATTAATAAAATGTAATGCATTTAAATACAGTCTTATTAAATAAATTTCTCATTTAACAATAATATACGGGTAAATATATGACAAAAGGCAAGTTCCAAAATTTTTCGTTCCAGCAGTAAACAATACAATATTTATGTTAGTATTATCTATAAAACTGAGGATAAAGGTAACTGACAATATACTCAATTACTTGCCATCTTAAATTTTATTACTATAATAAAAATTATTTGCGAATTATTAAGACGAAAACATTTGTCACATGCAGACAATGGTTTATTTGCAAATAAATTATTATTAAACCTAAGAAATTTTATTATAAGCAATGTATTCAAGTTCTATACACTCTATTAATACACCATATTAAAATTTGATGAATTGGAATAATAATCATAGCATCCAGAAGTTTATTTATTCTAGTTTTTAATATAATTATAGATGGTACTTTAGTAAAATAAATATCACTTTGCAATTTTTTTTTTTTTTTAAATAAAATGTAATATAGTAATTAATTGAATATATTGTCAGTTTCCTTTACCTTCAGATTTATAAATATCACTAACATATTGTATTATTTACTTTTGGAAAAAAATTGCACGTGTCTGTTGTCATATATCTGCCCGTAGATTATTGTTAAAATGATAAATTAAGGTAATAACATTATATTGAAATCGAGTACACTTTACTAATACATAAAATAAAAAAATTGTCTAAATATAGTCTTAACTATTGTAATCTAAAAATTTATTTCTTCTTGCTGTTAATATATTTTTTTCAGAGGGTACGAACACATTTGGGGTTGGGCTCATATTTGTATCATGCGAGCGTTTACCGACAGGAGTAAATTTTGAAATATTTGGTGTTGATAGGGATTGAATCCAGTTCCCCAGATTCGCGACCAGACACTCAGGCACACGGCCACGAGACCCCAATGTATATGTATTTAAATTAATAAAAATTAAATGGCGGGAGGTATTGTGTTGGTCACATCAGATTTTTTGAAATAATGGATAACAAGTTGAGATGATATATGCATTTAATATTTAAGTTTATACATATATTTAAAATCTTATTTTTAGCTATAAAAAATAATAATCCAAAAAAAGCATTTCAAATATACGAGAAAGAAAGTTTGTTCTACTCTGATTTGAAGATTCAGTGAACGGTGGCAGAAGCAAAGCCGCAAGCAACAGGTGGATACGGTAAGCGGATGTCGGATTTGCTCGTTATTTGCTCCCTTGCGCTCGGTAGACATCTACAGAATTGGATTATCTTTGTTCGTTATTCCCGCGAGAACTAACACAGGAATATTGTTTCAACTGCGGTACCAGATATAGGTTTCTACACATCCGAAACATTCACACGTAATAGGGCACTTGCACCTACGTCACTACATGGCGGATGAACAGCTGATTCTGGTTTGGACAACCAAGCTTCAGTGTAACTTGCGTGTTATGTAGGGAATGTGTTTTCTGTTCAAAAAATTCAGTTTTTCGCTACTTTAAAATGTAACTAGCCAAAATTAAAGACAAGTGTATGAATTATTTACTAGTAGAACAAATCAGTCGTATTTGTAAATATATTTTGAAAAATATTATGTTGAAATAAGTAGATTTTAGCATCAGCTTGTATTTGAGTTTGTAGAAAGTATTTTTTGTGCAGGTATTGTTAAATGAAAACATCAATATTGAAATAAATGTAAATTGAACTTTTTTTTAATTTAGAAAGAAATTTAAATTTGAAATATTTATAACGATATTTATTTTCGGGTTCATATTTCTTATCATAATATGTATTTTTACCTCTTGCTAAGAGAGGTATTGGATTCATGCTAAATATCGCATATCTAGTTTTTAATGAATAAGCACGTTTTAACATTTTTACGACGATGTCTGTGTGTGTTTGTGTGGATGTAAGTGTGTATGTGTGTGTGTGTGTGTTTCTCAAAAACTATAATACTTAATATCTGTTTAAACTACGTATTTCTCAATCGGACATTAATGGGAAGAGTTGAAAAGGTTTTGCTAGCAATTGGACAACCGAAAGTAGCAGATTCTTAAAAAAAATATTGTAAATACTATTTTTTGATTATTTTTGGTCTTGTAAATATTAAAAAAGATTAAATTCTCTATTTGACACATTTAAATATTTTATTATATCTTTTATTGATTTAGAGATAAAAGAATACAATATATAAAATATTCTCACAGCCCAAATAATACCATGGAAATCAATTGAAAAATTAAAATGTTTGTATCTAACATATGAATGTCAGTATTAGAAATCCGATGATATTACCGAAGACAATACATACATATATTCTTTGTTATTGTATTAATAGTTAACTATTTATATTTATTACATATACTCTTCAGAAATACTGTCAATTCCGACAATGAACAAAATTTCTCCATGGAATGAATTAAAAATTAAAAACCTAAATATAAGGAACAGATATAAGTAGAATTTTTGATGTAGAGTATAGGTATACAAGAAATGTTGAATACAATATTTTGTAACCAAAAACGGAGTGGCGAGAGGTATTGTGCTTGCCACAACATATTTTAATTGGTATTTTTAAGATTATTAAGTCGTTACGTCAATAATTTATCGTTGGAAGCCAGAGTAGGTTAATAAATAATGTGTATCCTTTAGCCCTTTTTTTGACGATGATTATAAATGCCTCCCAAAAATTAATATGAAATTAATAATTATATCATTTTTAAATCTTTGTGAGAAACACAGACACAAATATATATTTGTTCAGTTTCCTAGTTATTCTTTTGGAGCAACCAACAACGGCACTAAACGAAAAATTATTCGAATTTTGTGATTTTGTTATTTAAAAAATAATTTTTCATGTTTCTTATATCAATTATTATATAAAATTACATGTATTTAAATATTAGTACAATATATTCCTATCTGATTATAGTTAAATTGTTTTATGTGTAATAAAAACTACACGATTAGGTTAGTTTTCATTTTATAACCTCGAACTCACTAAATAATAACAACATCCTCAAATATTTTATGGAAAACACTGCTCATACATTCATCTTTACACACTTTAATCACTTTTCCGTAAGAAAACAATAAGTGATTTAAAAAACTATAAAAGCTTATAGAACAATATTTCTCCATAAGCCTCAATGTAAACAAAAGGTTAGTTTGTCCACAATCAGCTGTTAGCCACCATGTTGAAACGTCACGAGCAAGTATCTTTTCTTCACTTAACAATATAAAAATATGTTGACTTATGTTGATTTATTTTTCTTACATCGTATCTCCTAATAAAATTTCTGGATCATCTAGACCGGACTTGGTCCCGTCAAGTCGAGATAAACGGGTTTCCACTGTAATTGTTCATCAACTATACTCGTAAAGTTTTGCTATCTAGAAAAACAAAAAGCATTGACAGATTTATCACTAAGAAGACATTTCCAATAGCGACTCAACATAAAAACAACCACAACAATCACACTCAACACTCAAGAACAAACAAACGCCATCCTTTACAATAAAACTTTATCATCAGCGATTCTAACAAACAAAACACTTCTTTGAAGTCGTCTCTCGGTTGGCTCTGACTGGAGAAGTTCTCTGCGCGAGAAACAGAAGCGAAAAACGTTTTATTGCCATTATCCAATCACCTGTTGCACCTATTAGACGGTGATTGAAGGTTAAAAGAAGAAATAAGCAGAACAAGTGCACATCGAACCACAGAGTCAGTCAATTATTTTGATTGCGGTAGCCTGGCAACGGCTCCGGCAGCGTAAACTGTGATTTCACACGCGTTATGATATAGCACGAACGAAGGCGATCTTAGCCGAGGCGCTTACTCGCGTGCAGGATTGTAGGATATTAGAAAAATCGTTTATAAAACATAAAAGAAATAATCTTTTATTTTTATACTTCACAGTTTATAAAATAATTAATCGCTCTATTCTTCTTTAATTTTACTCCGGGATTTCTGACACTGTTTCATTCGGATGTAAAATACTAACGAAATTCACTGTTTGAGAACAAAATGCGCCTAACATCTACGTCATTAACAAATCTGTTGTGGTCAGTACAATACCTCTCGCCACTTTAATTTTTGGTTACATACGTATTGTATTTAACATTTCTTGTATGTTTACACTCTACTCCAAAATTTGTACTTATGTCTATTTTGTCAGCTAGTAATTATGTATATAGATATGAAATCTGTGTTCAAGTGGTTAATTTGTCACCAGGAGTGTGGAATTTACTTGTTGATGAATACAAACCATATGGAATTGGAAAATTATGAAATTTACAACGGAAAATTATACATTTATGTAAATTTTTCAAAATGTTTCCAATTCATTGTCGGGATTGACATTATTTTTGAAGGGTATATGTAATATACTTATAATTTTAAAAATTTAACTATTAATACAATAAGAAATAACATAATGTATGTACTTCCTAGAAAAATCTTCAGTAATATCTCTGGATTTTTGACACTGGCATTTATCTGTTAGTTACAATCATTTTAAATTTTCAATTGGTTTCCATGACATTATTTGCGTTGTGAGATTTATTCCAACAGATTATTTTATATATTATATTTCTTTCTCTCTAAATCTATAAAAGATATAATAAAATATTTATATGTATCAGATAGAGAATTTAATGTTTCGATTGACTAATTATAACCAAAATCTAATCATGTTTGTTAAACTTGAGGAATATGAAAAATATATAATTTTTGGGATCGTGGTATTAGGGTTATGCAGTCCGAAACGATCGTCACGCACAAATACACGCACGCATGCACATAAATACAGGCACCATCGTAAAAATGGTAAATTCGTAAAACGTATTTGTTCATTAGAAACTCACTATCGAATATTTTGGTCAAAGACAATACCTTCCTTTAAAGGTGAAAGAAGATAAAACTTGATATCTGTTGATGATAAAAAAATTGAATAAATGTTACCGAAAAGGCGAACCATTTCTCCATGTTTGCTTTCAGAGAATAAATAAATTTGGTAGGTATTGTTTTGTCATCGTGAAGCGATAATAAAATGAAATAAGCGTCGACTGTAGCTAGGTGAGGTTTAGTTTACAGCTTGGTTTATAACAATAAATAATAATCGCCTGTTAGTGAAAGGATCTAGTTAGCTGCGCTCGCGCCGGCATTTGTCTTCCCCGCTCACCTGCGGACTGTCAATGGGCGATTATTGTTGCACTGCACCCGTGTCACTCATTGTTTGTACTTTCACGCGATTAAATCGAGTTATCCAAGCTAAGTCGCACTAATTTATTGATTCTAGGGCATTATTCATTCTTAAGTCAAAACATATTCAACATAGTTTGTTATTTGTTATTCGTCATTTCGATACGACTTGTTATAAGTATTAATTTTAAGACGGGATTTAGAATGTTTATGTGTAGTCATATTGTTATACTGCAAATAAATTTATCGTCACGTTTGTATAGTTTGTCTCAACTTATATTGAGAACCCTAATAAATTGTTGATACAGTTTCTACAACTGTTCTAAACTAATTACGAAATCTAGACACCTGATAATATAATTTCCTTAGGGTTTATTCTTGATGGTGATGAAAAATAGAATAAATACTATGCACCAAGCGGAGAAGTATATATTTTTATCCCTAGTCCTAAAATTTTGTAATGAGGTGAAGCCGAGGACTCTGTAGATCTATGGAAGAAACCAGGGACCTGACAATAAGCCCGAACCTGAACCGAAAACCTGAATTTACGTGAATTTTTGATGAACCTGAACCTGAGCTTAACTTTTATTTGTCAAAGTTAACAAATTTCAACGAAATTTTAACCGTTCTAAATTCAGATTCGGTTCGAATTTGTTACATATGTAATTAAAAATTGTAAATTCAAATTGATTTTAAAATTTAAAAAATCTGTTGCACAACACAATACCTCTCGCCACTTCCGTTTTTGGTTAACATAAGTATAGGGCGCGAGCAATCATGTTACATTGTTGGCCTTGACAAGCAGATATGAGGGCCTGTGTCAGAATGATAATTATTACTTATGTGTATAGATGTCAAATGACAGAATTTTTTTATTAAATTTTTTAAGATTTTCTAAATTCACGTAGTTAATTAGTCATCAGAAATGTGGAATTAACTTGTCGAGGAAAATAAACCACATGGAATTGGAAAGTCATTAAATTTACAATGAAGAATTATGATATTTGACATCTATATATACACAATTACTAGATATCATTTTGGCGCGGGCCCCCATATCTGCTTGTCAAAGCCAACAAAGTCACATGTCTGCTCTCGCCCTATTGTATTTGACATTTCTTGTATACCTACACTCTATATCAAAGAAATTTTCTCCTATTCTTCTAATTTGTGAAAATGTTTCTAATTCATTGTCGGGATTGACAGTATTTTTGAAGGGTATATGTAATATACCTGTAATTTTAAATATTTAACTATTAATATAATACAATAATAAATAATATATGTATGTACTTCCCAGAAGATTTTTATTAAGAACCTGCTACTCCCGGTTGTCGAATTATTGCCAAACCCTTTTCTGCTCTTCTATAATGTCCGATTAAGAAATACGTAGTTAGTTGTTAAATTTACAAATTCTCGTCATGCATTTTGTTAGTTGTTGTTGCTTAGATATGCAATATGTACAATATAAATAATTGTATTGTTTTAGACTTGAAATTTTTGTGTGCAGTGCAACATTAGTTAAACAGTAAAATTTTTGAATCATGTCCGATCAAGGTCTTCTGTATCATGAACGAATTAACAAATTAGTATATATTTATCTCCCTCCAACAAAGGCTATAAGCGTGTGAGATAGGGATGGATATAACACGCTTGTTTTTCTTCGTTGTTGATAATACTTTCGCTGTAACGTAAATTTATTTATTATTTCAAATACATTACCTTGATTCATAGCCGTACGAATAACGTTATTTTATGTCAGTATCACTGACATTGACACTGTCAGTAACTTATTTTTCACATATTTGGTTTTACATTTGCTTATAAACTTACCAGTTGACTTATTTTTGAATTTTGAATGCTTTTACTGTAACATATATTTTTATAATAATAAAATAACAGTAGTATTTTTGTACCCTCATAAAAACTAAGCAAACGACAATACTGAATTTGTCAGAATGGGCGGAACAAAAATCTCAATTCATACAATTCGTAGATAACCTCGATCGGACATCTTTCAAAAATTCGACTGTACGTCTGCAGGCGAATATTTTGGGACACGCATGCTACCAAATTTTCGCTTCGTGGCGAAAAGCGAAAACAAATACCTTATTTGATAGAATTCTAAAGTGCGTACTATGGCACTACTGGTACAGTAAAATTTTTGAAAGATGTCCGATCAAGGTTGTCTACGAATTGTATGAATTCAGATTTTTGCTCCGCCCATCATGACAAATTCAGTAGTGTCGTTTGCTTAGTTTTTATGAGGGTACATAAGATACTATTGTTATTTTATTATTATAAAAATATATATTACAGGAAAAACATTCAAAATTCAAAAATAAGTCAACTATACTATAGTCAATTTTTTGACTCTGTCGGGTACAGTAATAAAACTATAAATGAACTATAAATATCGCAATTATGATAAAGCGGCATATCCTTTACTTTCTGCAGTATAATACTGTTTGGCATCGGCCCATATTTTTGAGCCGCTCTATTCATGCATTTGAATCAAACGTCTACCAGGTATGTATAGGAAAATAGCCTTACAGTCCTTTAACATAAATGAATAGAGCGGCTCAAAAATATGGGCCGATGCCAAACAGTATTATACTACAGAAAGTAAAGGATATGCCGCTTTATCATAATTGCGATATTTATAGTTCATTTATAGTTTTATTACTGTACCCGACAGAGTCAAAAAATTTGACTATAGTAAGTTTATAAGCAAAAGTAAAACCAAATATGTTAAGAATAAGATATTGACACAATGTCAGTGTCAGTGACTCTGACAGAATATAACGTTATACGTACGGCTATGAATCCAGGTAATGTATCTGAACTAATAAATAAACTTACGTTACAGCGAAAGTATTATCAACTACGAGCATCGTTTATAAATGGAATGTCCTAACTTAGTCGAAAGACAAGCGTGTTATATCCATCCTTATCACACACTCTTACAGCCTTTGCAAAAGAAAGAGGTAAATGTATGCCTATTTGTTAATTCGTTCGTGATACAGGTGCCCTTGATCGGACATCTTTTAAAATTTTTACTGTATCTGGAAGAAACACACTTCGCCCAGGCAGTATTTTATTTTAGTTATGGTTTTGGTATCTGTCTCAGTCGTAGAAAAATATTTTTTGACATATTCCTTGATTGGTGATTTTGGTGAAATATAAATAAATTTGTTTATGTTTGCTGATGATAAAAAAGTTAGTATCCTCCCTAACTCACAACATGTATTGGAATCGCGTATCAGTTTTTGCATATGTACAAAAATAAGCTATTAACTTTGATACATAGCTATCGCTTTCTCTACAAAAAAATCTAATCACTGTTGTACAACAAAAACACTAATTTAATAATCACATTTCTCCTTGTTTAGCAAATGAATAACCCATAATTTAGCATAATTTTCACACTTATAATTCCAGGTTGTACCGCAAAGTACAGTTTCTATGAAGCAAACAGCAAAAATGTTTCGTAACAAGAGACATAAAGCATGCATTTAGGTCGAAATGTGTTACGCCCATTTGTTAAAATTTATTAGCCATATCGCTGCGTCTCCAATAACTTGGCCAGCTTATCAGTTAGTTCATCTGTAGCAACAGCAGCAGCAGCTACATGGTAGCAGGAGCTGCTGTTCGCTAAGTATGGACTGCTGAAGCTGTTGGAAGGCGGCCTTTTAAAGGCCACTCTACCATTCGTGATACACTTTATGAAAATAAATATTTAATAAATAAATCATGTTTTAATTCAAACATATAACAAATCTGATGTGACCAACACAATACCTCCCACCATTTAATTTTTATTAATTTATGGCCAGTTGCACCAACAAGGCTTAAATTTTAAGCTAGGTTTAAACAAAAAAAATGCAAATCGAAATTTTGACAGCAATATATTTTAATTCATTTGACATTTCATTTCGATGCAATATTGTCAATTTAAACAGAGTTTAATATTTAAGTTACGCTGGTGCAACCGGCTATGGGGTCTCGTTGTCGTGTGCCTGATGTCTGGTTGCGAATCTGGGGAACCCGATTCGATCCCGATCAACGCTAAATATTTCGAATTTTAAATGGAACAAAAGTGTCCCCGGTGTTGCACTCTCCACGCCAGCAATGAGGCACGCTTGGTAAACGCCCGCACGATATAAATATGTTACTATCATTGCCGAAATCTGTGTACAGTAAAAATTTTGAAAGATGTCCGATCAAGGTCATCTGTATCATGAACGAATTAACAAATTGGCATACATTTATCTCTTTCTTTTGCAAAGGCTTTAAGCGTGTGCGATAAGGATGGATATAACACGCTTGTGTTTCAAAAATTTATATTGTTACGACTAAGCTAGGACATTCCATTTTAAAACGATGCTCGTTGTTGACAATACTTTCGCTGTAACGTAAGTTTATTTATTAATTCAGATACATTACCTTAATTCATAACCGTACGAATAACGTTATTTTCTGTTAAGAGTCACTGACACTGACATTGTGTCAGTATCTTATTTTTCACATATTTGGTTTTATATTTGCTTATAAACTTATTTTTGAATTTTGAATGCTTTTATTGTAACATATATTTTTATAATAATAAAATAACAGTAGAATCTTATGTACCCTCATAAAAACTAAGCAAACGACACTACTGAATTTGTCACAATGCGCGAAGCAAAAATCTGAATTCATACAATTCGTAGACGACCTTGATCGGACATCTTTCAAAATTTTTACTGTACAAACAGATTAGCACACTAACCAATGGGTAATATGCTGTGATAATATATATTTTTTATTTAAATATACTACTCATCTACTAATTACTTTTTATTGTTACAGGTTTCGAATTCTTCAAAACAGGTACTGGTAAGTTTTTACATATTTTTTTTTATTTCTTTCAGTTTTAAATACTTCAATAGTATATTGAAAGACAAGTATTACAAAATGGACATTGTAATACGTGTTTTTCATACTATTTTTTCTATTTCGCATTAATTTACTCTTATTTTAAAATTATTATTGAAAAAAATATTAATATATCAAGGTTGGTAACACTGACAGTTCCAATAATCATTTGAAAAATAATTTACTTTGACATTTTGACAGTTACTTACAAGTTAGGTTAGAGTTATAATTTATATTTATTATGTTATGAACTTACAAACAAATTCCTTGAATTTTAATTTAAAAGAGTGCTTATTGTTTGATATAAATATTTTACTATAAAAAATCAAATTTCAGTAATTTTTCATGAGTAACAGGTAATGACAACTAAAATGAAAAATATTTTTTTGACACTTAGACAATGTTACCAACTAACAATTTAAAAAAATCCCATAAATCTTTGTACAAAATTTTTCATTGTATCACTGTTTTTGATAAAAAACAGTTGTACAAAATTCACTTAGAAAAAAACACTTAATAAGATCATATATTATGACGATCCGAAAAGAAAGCTAGATTAAATACTGACTAGTAATATTTACTTGATGAAGACAGCACTACGCTGTCGAAACGTCGTCGTTAAATAAATAAATAAACAAAACTACCTTATTCCCAAATATTGTATTTATTTTTTTTGAAATCTATTGTTCTTACTTATTTGAAAGAAAACAAAGCTAAACTGTGGTAAAAATAACGTAAAATGTTCAGTTTATTGTGATTTGTAAGTTTCATTATGTATAATAATATGATGGAAACAGTCTGAGTATATTATTTTCTAAAAAGCAGGTTTACCCAAATTTTTTGTCGGTATTGTATAGGGTTTTTGATTTCATTTCATATGAGAACACTTGTAAAGTTTAAAAAATTCAACCATAAGTAAAAGTAATCTTAGTGTTAGGATATTGCATATAGATAATACCTAAACCTGTTGTAATACTCGTATGTTAATAACTTTTTTGGTATTGTTAAAAGTGAGTTAATAATATTATGCAGCCTTCAACAATGATTGAAGACGGGATATGATATATTTGTTGATTTTATCTGAACTAATAGTTCTCATATATTCAATATGAACCAATTTCTAATCGGTTTATATTCTATTAAGGAAGAAAATTACCTGATTTGTTTTTTAATACCATGATTCAGCATTGCAAAAAGTAGGTAACCAGATAATTAAATAAAAGAACATATGGCATGCACGTCGCTGCATAAAGGTCATCATAACGCCGTTCTAATAAAAATAGTACTAATATCAATATTATATTACTCTTATGAAATATAGTAATAAGCACTGATATTCTGTTTTTTCTTTCACACAATTTTTGTGATATTTTAAAGATTAAAGTGTAGTGTGTTTAATAAATACTGTGGCGTGGTGGCAAAAGCAAATATGTCAATTTTTCAAAAAATTCAGAAAAAATAACATTCCTGAAACTATTGTTTCCATTGGTCAGAAGGCGAAAACGTTATTTTTACATGAATAAAGAATTTAGAAATCTTATCGTGTCATATTTAGTAGCCTTTATGTTTTTGAAAATTACAACATTATTTGACAGTTAAATCGTTTGACACCAAAAATTTGTTGACCGCTTTTTAAAAAAATCTGTTGTGGCCAGCACAATACCTCTTGCCACTTCCGTTTTTGGTTACATAAGTTTAGGGCGCGAGCAGTCATTTGACATTGTTGGCCTTGATAAGCAGATAAGCCCATATCAGAATAACAATTAGTAATTATGTACATAGATGTCAAATGTCAGTTTTTTTCATTAAAAATTTCAAGATTTTCTAAAGTCATATACTTAATTTATCACCAATAGTGTAAAATTTACTTGTCGAGGAAAATAAACCACATGGAATTGGAAAATCACTAAATTTATATTGAAAAATTATGATATTTGACATCTATGTACATAATTACTAGCTATCATTCTGACACGGGCCCCCTATCAGCTTGTCAAGGCCAACAAAATGACATGACTGCTCGCGCCCTATTGTATTTAACATTTCTTGTATACCTGCACTCTACACCAAAAATTCTACTTACATCTATTCTTTATATTTAGATTTTTTATTTTTAAATTCATTCTATGTAGAAATTTTGTCCTACTCTTCTAATTTTTCGAAATGTTTCCAATTCATTCTCAGGATTGACAGTTTTTTGCAGGGTATATGACATCTGTCAGTTACAAACATTTTAATTTTAATTATTTTTTTCAATTTATTTCCATGACATTATTTGTGCTGTGAGATTTATTACAACAGATTATTATATAACTTATATTTCTTTATCTCTAAATCTATAAAAAGATATAATAAATGTTCTTTTAGTAGTAAGAACAAAAATTATCAAAAAATAATATTTAGAAGATTTTTTTAAGAATCTGCTACTTCCGGTTGTCCAATTATTACCAATACCTTTTCAGCTCCTCCCAGTAATGTCCGATTGAGAAATACGTAGATAAACAGATATTAAGTATTATAGTTTTTGAGAAATCGTCCTTCCATCCAACCCACATACACACATACACACACACAGACATCATTGTAAAAATATATAAATCGTATTGTAGGGGTCTTAAAACATACTTAATAATTAAAATCTGGATATGCGATTTTTAGCATGAATCCAATATTTCTCTTAGCGAGAGGTACAAATATACCTATGATATTTTTTTAAATATAAATTTACTAAATGTTCCAATAAAAAATTTAAAAATATGTATTTTTAAAAATGAAAAAACTTGTCGATATATCTCGCAATAATTGTCGAGAATCTCGACATAAATCTCTTCTCGTCTCGTGAGTTCAAAAAGCTTTCTCGTCACGCCGAAATCTATATTATTATTATTATATATTATTATAAATTTAATTGTCTTAAGGAATACAGTCCTCATACAATGGAAATTTGACAAACAAAAGGTCTATATTAAACATAATGTTAAAGCTTAAGCTATGTTAATTGCTGTACTTGTAAGCAGATTCAATATATTTTCCTTAAACCACAGTATCGTCCATTCATTTTTTTTCTAAAAAATTACGTGACATATGTTATACATCTCAGGAAAGAATGCTATTTTTCCCTTTGAGTTTCAAATGATGCATTTCTCTCCCTAGATGCATAATAGGTATACTAAAGGGTTTTCCAATAAGAGGTGTTATTTTGATATTCAAAGAAAAATGCCATTTTTTAATATAAATGATCGGATGTTTATTTCATTATAAAGAGGAAGGTATGCCGTTAATAGTGGAAAATAACATCAGGCAAATGACCACCACGACCACGCTGACAGGACAATATCCTCTTCATGAAATTTTCCATAACCAAATCGCAAAGTGGCTGTCCTATGTCCTCGATAGCCTCACGAATTCCATCTTTGAGGTCTTGAGTCGACGCTGGGCAGTTGACGTAGACCTTCTCTTTCACGTGGCCCCAAAGAAAGAAGTCGCAAGGTGTTAAATCACAAGATCTCGGTGGCCAATTGTGATCACCTCTTCGAGAGATAACACGATCCGGAAACTTTTCCCGTAAAAGATCAATGGTTTCGTTGCTTGTGTGGTACGTAGCGCCGTCTTGTTGAAAGTAAACGTTGTCCAGATCAATACCATCCAATTCCGGCCATAAAAAATCGTTAATCATCTCTCGATAGCGCAATCCATTCACCGTAACTGTTGCTCCAGCCTCATTTTCGAAAAAGTAAGGTCCAATGACACCGCCGGACCATAAACCGCACCAAACAGTCACACGTTGAGGATAGAGAAGCTTTTCAACAATAACTCTTGGGTTTTCTGAGCCCCAGATGCGACAATTTTGTTTGTTGACGAAGCCACCGAGGTGGAAATGGGCATCATCACTCAAGATGATTTTTCGATGGAATTCCGGATCATTTTCATGCATTTCAACGACCCAATCAGCAAAGACACGACGTTGTTGATGATCGGCCGGCTTGAGTTCTTGTGTTAACTGGACTTTATAAGCCTTAAGACCCAAATCTTTATGCAAAATACGGTGTAATGACGTTTGTGGAATGCCTAATTCCAAAGAACGACGAGGAATGGACAAACCTGGGTTTTCTTCAACACTTTCGGCTACAGCAGCAATATTCTCGGCTGTTCTTGAGCGACGTGCACGGGTTTTATTCTTCACATCACTAACTTGTCGCAACAGCTCGAATTTTTCCACCAATTTCTGTATTGCGGTCCGACAAGGTGCTTCACGACGACCCAAAAATTGTCGAGTTTTACGAACCGTCTCTGCCAAATTTTCACCATTTTTATAGTGAATTTTAATAATTTCAATGCGTTGTTCAAGCGTGTATCGTTCCATTTTTATTAATGGCGTAGTTTCTACTTGTCAAATGTCAAAAAATGACAGCTTCAAAAGCGACATCTACCGAAATAGCGGGCTATTCAAAATAACACCTCTTATTGGAAAACCCTTTATAACAAATTAAGTTCCTAGTTAGAGTTTTTAAATGGGATCGTTAAAATTGCCGAAGCAATTTCTCGTAATTGAATGAACATGCATGTTTCTTGTTAAATCATTTACACCATTTCGCAAGTAAAAGTTTTAAATGAGTATGAAATAACATGAAACGTTTAGTGTAAAGGTTTCCCAATAGCTACATACTCGTACAAGTAATCAATACATTTAAATCTCATTTAAAGATTGAGTGCAATAAATTGCCTGGTGTACAATTAATTACTCTGGTCTGACACTGACACCCCGAGAAGTAATATAACAATGCTCGCTGGTGCTAATAGAATTGTTAATTGATTAAAGTGCAGCCTTGAGTCATGTTGTAGGCGGCTGTGGATGGACAAACAACTGCAAGCTTGATTTATGGCCGGCGCGTGATTGTTCTACTTGTCAATAATCACTTGCGTTTGACGCCCTTGCTTGACGTGTGCACTTAACTCTACACCACGAACCATGTACCGTACTGCCAAGCTATTTAGATAAATGGCCGTTTAGAATAGGGAATTATTTTTACAAATCGATACTTGTTAGACATTTTTATTGACTCTAAGTAGAGGTGAAAGTTAAGCAATATACAAAGGGGACAAATATTTAGTTAAATAAACTCCTACTTTTCATAGCGTTTCTTTGACCTGTAGTCGAATGAAAAGTAAATAAATTATTATGTCATAATTGTTTCATGTACGAGAGAATAATGGAAATCTGTTTTGGCCAGCACAATACCTCTCGCCAGTTCCGTTATTAGTTACTCAAGTATAGAGCGCGAGCAGTCATGTGACTCTGTTGGTCTTAACAAGCAAATATGGGGGCCCATGTCAGAATGACAACTAGTTATTATGTACATAGGTGTCAAATGTCAGAATTTTTCATTCAAATTTAATATGGTTTGTTACCAGAAGTGTGGAATTTACTTGTCTAGAAAAATAAACCACATGGAATTGGAAAATCACGAAATTTAGAATAAAAATTTATGATATTTGACATCTATGTACATAATTACTAGGGCCCACATATCTGCTTGACAAGGCCAACTGCTCGCGCCCTATTGTATTTCTTGTATACCTACACTCTACACCAAAAATTCTACTTATATAGATTTTTTAAATTTAAATTCGTTCAATGAAGAAATTTTGTCCTACTCTTCTAATTTTTAGAGATGTTTCTAATTCTCTGTCGGAATTGATAGTATTTCTGAAGGATATAATATACCTATAATTTTAAATATTTGACTATTAAAACAATAAGAAATAATATATGTATGTACTTCCAAGAAAAAGTCTCCAGTAATGTATCCGGATTTCTGACACTGACATTTATCTGTCAATTACAAACATTTTAATTTTTTAATCGGTTTCCATGACATTATATGGGCTGTGCGATTTATTACAACAGATTATTTTATATATTATATTTCTTTATTTCCAAATCCATAGAACATATATCACACACACAAACACACACGCACCCCCCCCCCCCCACACACACACACAGAGAGAGAGAGAGAGAGAGAAATTGATACATAAAGGATATGAAAGTTCAGGGAAAATGATGTTTTTTTCTATTATTTATTGGTAACAAACCTTCAAAAGTAATATAAATTCTCCATTGTTTTATTTTTGCCATTTTATTTCTCCAGAAGCAACGTAACGACTGAAAGTTTGTTAATTAAGTTCGATCTAGAAGCTTCTGAACCCAGTAAAGACACTTTCAGGTCATTTTGGGTACAAAATATTTTACTCGGTCCTGAAAAAAAGAATAAATAAAATCTATAGCCTATGAATTATTTCATTTTTTATTGCGAGGAAAAAATAAATAAAAAACTGGTCGCCATGGAAATATTATTTACCGAGCTAGCTCAGTAAAAAAGGATTTTCCGGTCTAAAAAGTGATCAGAAACAGCTCATTTTCTGAACGATCGCAAAAAAAATGTTTTACTTCCGTCATAATTTTACATCAGAAATATCACTTTTTTTCATTTTCTCCATTAGCCACAACAGCCTTCGAGGTTAAATATAGATTTTCTCTTTTCTAAATAATGTGCGTGTTATGAATATTTCAATATCTGTTTATATAAATTATTAACGCAATTCTGATGCGTAAATAATTGTTAGTGTGCATTAATAAATGTCAAGTTAACCATTTGGGCCATGAATTTACAAAAGATACGGCATTTTGGAAAAACCCTCTATAATTTCAATTATAAATATTAACTGCCCTGATATGTATTATCTTCATATTCTACTGACAATGAATAATGCCATTTATTATATATACGGCAAAAAAACTTTGTTGTGATTACTAAAATTTAGTACCAACAGTAATTTTTTGTCAATACATGACTAATTTCAATAATCACAGCAAAGTTTTTTCACATTGTATTAATTTGAAAATTGCTAATTTTAGTAACTAGCTTGATAATTCTGTCCAAGACATGCATTGTTACATGTACTAATTTATTATTAGTGTGAAGCCTTTTAGTGATAGATGTATGATTTGTTATCCAGTATAGCTGGGAAAACCTAATAAAAAATAAATATTTTTATACTTGTATATAACGAGTCATATTTCATTCGCGGAAAGTATTGTATAGTTGTTTTGAAAGTTTCATAACAAACAGTTATTATAAGTCGGTGAGTAATTATTTATGTTAATTTTAAAAGCATTTGAAGTCGGTATTAAATTCAGTTTAATGCTCTTTCGTACGTTAAAATCCCGAACTTCTTGATCATGTAATATCTCGCTTGATCTAACCTAGAAATCCAATAGCATTGACCTCCGAATCATTGGAGGCATGAGCGCTTCACATCTGCAGCTGTTTCACTTTCATCCAGCGCCTGCTCGATATGTCTTTACTTGTATAAAATGCCTTCATCCTTCAAGCTTCAAGGTGTGTTGCCTTTGCCTTCATTTCTTTCTTCCATCCGATTCGGATCTGCTTGACTGACGTTTCGGTCTTGATTCTCCCTCAACGACGATGGCAGTTGTTTTGTATAAGCGCACGAGCCACCTTGATCCGTGAACGTCTTCTGTCTATTTCATTCGTGTGTGAGTTGATACGGCCCTACACAAAACAGCCCCCAACGGAATTAAAAATTGTATTGGTAAAATATTCTGTATTTTTAATATTTGTGTTGGTAATTCTACTTCTACAACAAATAACAAATGACGATATAACACCTAAACATAGCCACCTACTAAAGATTGATTTTCTTTTAACGAGGTGTTAAATATTTCTCGGTTTTTAGTTTTATTAAATATAAATCAAGGTTAAACAATTATTTCTGATTTTGTTGTTTCAATTCTATTTAGAATAGAAAAATATATTTTTTTTAAATGAAAAATTATTATTTTTAAGTAATAATTAATAATTTATAAACAGTGTAAATTTTCCATTGTTTATAAATTTAGAAGGAAGAATTAGAATTTTATTCACAATCATTATAGTAATAAGTCGATTCCTAATCTTTTAGAGGTCCAGGCAAACAATGTCACATGTCTGCTTGCGTCCTATTGTATTTAACAGTTCTTTTATACCTCCACTCTACACCAAAGTTCTACTTCTACTTATTCTTTATATTTAGATTTTTTAAATTTAAATTCATTCTATGAAGAAATTTTGTCCTAGTATTCTAATTTTTCGAGATGGTTGCAATTCATTGTCGGGATTGAGGAGTATGTAATATACCTATAATGTTAAATATTTAACTATTAATACAATAAGAAATAATATATGTATGTACTTCCCAGAAAAAGTTTTTAGTAATGTCTCCGGATTTCTGACATTGACATTTATCTTGTCAGTTACAAACAATTTAATTTTTCAATTGGTTTCCATGGCATTATTTGGTACTGTGACATTTATTACACAGATTATTTTATATATTATATTCTTTTATGTCTAAGTCAATAAAATATTTAAATGCATCAGATATAGAATTTAATTTTCTTTAATATTTGCAAGAACAATAATTTTCAAAAAATAATATTTAGAAGATTTAATTTTAAGAACAATTTCCGGTTGACCAATTACTACCCAAACCTTTTCAACTCTTCTCATTAATGTGCGATTGAGAAATACGTAGTTAAACAGATAATAAGTCTTATAGTTTTTGAGAAATCGTCCTTCCAACACACACACACACACACACACACAACACACACACACACACACACACACACACACACGCACACACACACCGACATCATCGTAGAAATGTTAAAATCGGATTGTAGCGAGAAGTAAAAAGTAACATGAATTCATTTTTCCCATAATTGGCACACTTTTTATTCACATTTTCAAATAAAATTAATATAAAACTTAATATGGATTTTCCTCAAAAGAAATCGTCATGCAAGGTTATTAAACGATAATATCGTTGGATTTGTTTTGTGATTTATAAACTATATCTTCCTACAATAAAACTTCCTCGTCAGGGGCTGTTTTGTTAGAGGTTGCGTTGCCAGGGGTTGTTTTGTTAGTTTTCTTTTTTCATCCGATACCACCTTGATCGTCTTCTGTCTATTCTCCTCACATGTCAGCGTCAAGATAGAAGTTGGCATTGGCCGTTGCGGGATTGTCTTTGATTATCACGGAAAGGATATTTAATCCCTTAATAGTCTTGTTGAATTATTATAATTTATTTATTAGTGGCTGATGGTAAAAATGATAGGATTAAATATTTGGAAGATAAGAACTAAAGACGGAAATAGGATAATTTTATAATAGAATGACTAAAATTGATGGAGATATGATGATTTTTTGGGGTTAGATACTTTTAACGAACTTTGAAAAAGGATTACTTCAACGAATGATTATTAAGCTAATTTTTATCATGTGCGCCAACTTACAAGAGAAATGCACGAGAAAATCTGGTTAGAGCAACACCGCAGCTGCTCTAAATTGTGCAATTTTATAGATGAATACAATTTAACTAAGCCACATCTTTTAATAATTATATGTAAAATGTTTGGACAGGAAAACTAAAACAAATAACTTGAATTTTCCAACGTGAGTTTTATTTGTGAGGTGTATTTAAAGATATTGCAAATGAAAATGTCAATGAATTTATTTTACGAGGTGGTCGTAACCTGTTCGTCTCTTTATGAAACGTCTTCTCAACGATGATTTGACGGTTTGACAAACTTGGCGTTTTATAAAAAGACGAATTTTACAAACTGACTACGACAAATACAGTAAAAATTTTGGAAGATGTCCTATCATGGTCATCTGTCTTATAAACGAATTAGCAAATTTTTCATTTGCAAAGACTACAAGCGTGTGGGATAAGGATGATATAACATGCTTGTCTTTCAGAAAATCATATTGTTTCGACTAAGTTAAGAAATTTTAAAACGCTGCTCGTTGTTGACAATACTTTCGCTGTAACGTAAGTTTATTTATTAATTAATATATTACCCTTGATTCATAACCGTATGAATAACGTTATTTTCTGTCAGTGTCACTCACACTGACACTGTGTCAGTATCTTATTTTTCACTTATTTGGTTTTACATTTGCTAATAAACTTACGAGTTGTCTTAGTTTTGAATTTTGAATGCTTTTACTGTAAATTGTAACATATTTTTTATAATATTAAAATAACAGTATTATCTTATGTATCCTTATTAATACTAAGTAAACAACACTACTGAATTTGTCAAAATGGCCAGCGGTAATATCTTAATTCATAAAATTCGTAGATGACCATGAGTGAACATCTTTAATAATTTTTACCGTATATATAAAATTCCGCCTTCTAGTAAAAAAATCTAAAAGCACCCTTTTTCACTTTGAAATAATTTGTTGCCTTTTTTCTAACTATTTCTTCATCATAACCACCAAAATATTCAACGAACTTGTATAATTTTCTTTCAAGTATCAAATTTCAAACATTAAGAAATGATTATATTTGCCGTCAAATAAGTATGGACTGATCCTCAACTTTTTCTCTTCTCCGCAATGTCTCTTGTCCTGCGATGTTGCCGCTTCTTCATAACTTCAATATGACCACTGAATTAACAACAGTGTAGAAATCTCCAGTCTAAGTATATACTTATTTGACTGCAAATACATATAGCGATTTAAATTTCGGAAAACAGATACCTATCTACAGAAAAAAAAAGATGTCCAATCAAGGTTATTTACGATTTGTATGAATTATTATTTTAGTTCCGCCCATTCTGTCAAATTCAGTAGTGTTGTTTACTTAGTTTTTATGAAAGTACAAAAGACACTATTGTTATATTATTATTATGTTACATTAAAAATAATTGTCAATTCAAAACTAAGTCAACTGGTAAGTTTATTAGCAAATGTAAAACCAAATACTGATTCAGTGACAGTATCAGTGACACTGACAGAAAATAACGTTCTTCGCACGGCTATTAATTAAGGTAATATATTTGAATTAACAAATAAACTTACGTTACAGCGAAAGTATTATCAACAGCGAGCATCGTTTTAAAATGGGATGTCCTAACTTAGTTGAAACAATATTAATTTTTGAAAGACAAGTGTGTTATATGCATCCTTATTGCACACGCTTGTAGTCTCTGGAAAAGAGAGAGATAAATGTATGCCAATTTGTTAATTCGTTCATGATACAGATGACTTTGATCGGACATTAAAAAAATACTGTAACTAATTTCTAAATAAAGACAGGCAATGCTTATTTATTGGTGTTGATGACAACGAAATTTTTCTAGATAACGTCTGTGGTTCATATTGTACAAGAATCGTTGGCGAAATCGGCCGACAGGCTTTTAATACGAGTGTTGTGGGAATGTTATAAATTTGTCTTTTTTCTGCTGATATAGAGAATTATGTATGTATTATTTATCAAAATAAATAAAAATCCATCACATTTATATCAACATATTTCTTTGTTGTAAAAAGATAATTTCACAGCCCCTGATAAAACTTCTGTTAGACAGAAGGGGAGCTAAATCTAAAGAGTTAAGAAAACATATACCTAATATCAACAAGCAATCATTACATCACTATGTACTTCTGATATGTAGGAGGAGATAAGGTTTCTACAAAATATTATATTATTGAATCATGTCTTATCACTGTCGAATTGTAAATAAGGGGGTCTATACTATTTTGACTTGTTTCTTTCAACCTTTTTTTACTTCACTAGACAAACATTTAGTTTCTCACGCTGATAACCAAATGCTATTGAGATAATTTTTGATAAGATTTAAAATACTACACCCTGGAGTTGTAGTAAGTTCAATAAGTAAATAAATAAATTATGGAAAAATTGACTTTCGCCAGTTTCTGCGTAGTTAGAATTATAAATTATTTCACTTATATAGTTTAAGTAAGTAATAATTATCCTACCAAACGGATATTTTTCTAGCATTGTTATATTCAAATAATAATTGTGAAGTTATTGATTACAACAATGAATATTTTGGTTATAGCTCATTAATATTGATTACATGAATGAATCTAACAATGAATTTAGTAGAAAAAAAATAATTATCCTGCTAAACGGATAATTTTCTGATATTGTTGTAACTGTAAAATTGTTGATTAGATTACTACAAACAATTTTGATTACAAGAATGAATCTAACAAAGGATATTTCATCAATATTTTAAATCTACTATTTTTCGAAGTATCAAAAATATAGTTTAAAATTTAAAGAGTTTGTTAATTTACAAATTATACATTATAGGGGGCGCTAAAATATATGCACAAAGGCGCATTTTACCCACGGAGCATCACTGGCCCTAAGAACAATATTTATTTATAAAAGAGTGAATTATTCATTTATTTCGTTTAATACAGAAGAATATAGAACGAACTGGCTCTAGTTTCTTAACTAGGATATTATCAAGAGAGTATCAATCAGAATATCTATCATTTCAATTCTGTGTGCGCCTTTTAATAAAAGGCGTCTAGAGCGATTGCTCCTTTGCTCCATATCACCGCACGGCCCTGTTAAGTAGTATAGTTTTTGAGAAATCGTCCTTCCAACCGACTTACACACATACACTCACAAACTCACATACATCTACACACACACACACATCATCGTAAAAATATTGAAATCGGATTGTAGGGACCTTAAAACGTGCTTCATTAAAATCTAGATATGCCATTTTTAGCATGAATTCAATACCTCTCTTACCGAGAGGTAAAAAGTCGAATTATATGTACCATGTGTGCTATTCTCAATAACTTTAGCATAACCCTCGTATAATAAGTTTGAAAACATAATGAATATTCAAAATACAGGTAAGAATATCTTGTTGGTTCCTATAGGTCGCTATATATTTGTCTGATCCTGAATGTCAAAAGTCATTCACAAATGTCATTATTATTACTCGTATAATATTTTCGAGAGAAATTAATAAGTTTATCATATCACATATGTAAAATTGAAATTTAGTACATTGTATTACAAACGTACACATACTACATCATTAAATATCCTTTTAACTATAATGGTATTTAAACACAAATTATTAAACACAACGTCAATATTATTCTAGAATTTATACGATAATGAAAACATGTCGTAATACAACTCATATCTAAATAGATATTTTAATTTATTTACGTTACTTATCTTCCAATAAATAATAGAGCAATAAAGTTTCATTAATCTGGTATTTATTATTCCTCTTGTTTCTTTATTATTTTCTACAGACATATAAACTTTACTGTATCTTTGCTACTCATTAGGGTATATGTATATTACAGCGGGATTATAATAATATATTTATATACAAAACCAATATATCAGCGACATTAGTTGTTTTGTTTGAATTATTCATTGAAGAATGATTTTCTTTTTTGCCAAGCCTGTTTTTACCTCCCGCTACCCGTAAGGGATGTATAGGGATCGTGCTAAAAACTGTATATCGAGATTTTGGTAAATGACCACGTATTAAGATCCCTGCAATCCGATTTTAACATTTTCACGGTATTGTCTGTGGGAGTGTATATGTGCGTATGTGTGTGTGTGTGTGTGTGTGTGTGTGTGTGTGTGTGTGTGTGTGTGTGTGTGTGTGTGTGTGTGTTTGTGTGTTTGGATTTTCTGTGCGCTCTAACTCAAATCAGAAAGTTTTGAAACCATATATTTCTACCTTAATACGGAAAAAGCCATTACATTTTGGATAACCGGATAACCGGAAATGGCAGTTTACTTGTAGCTCAAAATAGTTTTTCTTAAAAAAATACTGTTAAATGTTATTTTTTCACATTTTTTTATAATAAAAATTAAAGATTATTCCATTTTCTACAGGTTTGCATTAATACTTTTTCTATATATTTTATGGATCAATTTATAAAGTAATATAAAAAGTAAATCTCGGAACTTATGCTTTAAACACGACTTCATGGTTACATAGTTCAGGTATGTAATTGGCAGATAAATGTCACCGTCAAAAAATAATGATTTCAAATTAATAAGAGTAACGTTTTAAAAAGAAAATTGTAAATAGAACAATAGTTATATGGATAGGAACTTAATATACATAATTTCTAGCATTAGTAAATATGCAGGTATGTATTTAAATATATATATATATATATATTATCACGGCATATTACTCATTGCTGGGTGTGCTAATCTGCTTTGTACACAGATTTCAGTAATGATAATGACGTTTACCAAGCGTCACCTCACGGGCACTTATTACTAGCGTGGAGAGTGCATCACAGGGGTAAATTTTGTGCCATTTAAATTCGAAATATTTGGCGTTGATCGGAATCGAATGGGGTTCTCCAGAATCGCAACCAGACATCAGGCACGCGGCAACGAGACCTCATAAAATTAATAAAAATTAAATGGCGGGAGGTATTGTGTTAGTTACATCAGATTTTTTTTATGAATTTCTTGTTCCAATCGAGTTAAAAGATTGAAATAATATTTCCTGTGTGTGTATGTGTACCTGTGTGTGTGTTTAAGTTTCGGATTGCCTAACTTCAATACCACGATTCTAAAAATTATATTTTTTTCGTATTCCTCAAGTTTACATCCAGGAGAAGAGGTGATGAGATTTTCGTTATAATTGGTAAACCGGAAGTACCTTCATTTGAAGATTTTAACAGTTTTTCTTGAAAAAACGCAGTTAAATATCATTTATTGACATTAACGTTATTATAACTTAAAGAATATATTTTTCTCTATACGATTTGATTGCATTTTATACTTCATATAATAGATATAGAGTTAAAGAATTATAAAGATATTAAATTTCATAAATCAGCCACCTATGCTAATCATGGAAACTGCGAATATATTTAGATAATTCAAATTGACAGATGTCAAAATAAATGAAAAGTAAATTAATGTAGCAGAGATGAGGATGTTGAGATAAAAGTTGGGGAAGACACAGAAAGATACGGTAACGAATGAAAGAATAAGGGAAATAACTCTAGTGTAAGAATTTTCTAGAAAGATACGTGAGAGACGATTTCATAAATAAAATAAAATAAATAAATATTTCATCACGGCATATTACCCATTGCTGGGTGTGCCAATCTGCTTCATACACAGATATCGGTAATGATGGAATATTTGTACCGTACGGGCGCTTACCAGGCGTCACTTCACGGGTACTCATTGCTGGCGTGGAGAGTGCGCCATAGGGGTCAATTTTGTCATTGGTTTGAATATGTCATGAGGAGATGAAGAATATATTGGAAGAAGAATTAATAGCTTTCTAATAGAAGGTTGAAGAAACAGAGGAAGACCAAAAATGGAAGGACTGTATTGCGGGAGATTTGACGAATCGGAAAAGTTAAAGAAGTAAAGTGCAATTTGCATAGTTTGTTTATGCAATAATTTTACTGGAAATTTAGAATCTTTTGCAAGAAAATTTATGTATGGAATTTGTACATAATACACAGGATTGACGGAAGGTATTGTGCTGGCCAGAACAGATTTTTTAAAAATATCTTAACTACTGAACAAAAATAATATAATGCAGTGGAAGTATTTTGTATTATTTAGAAGTGAACTAATAAATGTGGTAATATATTTTCTGCTTAAAATAATATTTGAATTTGCAGCAATTAAAACAAAGTCAATAAAGAGTAGTATCTTTGAAACTGATCGTGTGGCGTCGTCTTCAAGAGATAGATGCGTGGGCGACCTACCGTGAGAACAGTCGAATGTTTGGAGTTGGAGTTCAGCGCTTGCTGTGATATGTAAAATATCACAACCGGGTTTTGTGTTGTTTATGAGGAATCTTATAAAAGTCATTTTTATAGTTTTAGCTTTACGGTACACCACGTCACCTTTATATTGATTTCGAAGGTGTGAGAATTGATGTATACATGCGTGATAATATCGTTGCGGTTATAAAATCCCACGATTTTAATTTATTACTCGTGTACTGCGCTTAAGTTAATATAACACTAAATTATACGTTTTATTTTGTTTAGAAACTACTGGTATATATTTCAGGAAAATATTTATTCACTACTTCAGTTCATTGAATTTCAAGTTACAAATGTGCTTTTTGGTGTTTACATAGGTTCTTGGACTGTAAAATATTGTAATCTATTGCACATGACGTGTGCAATTTTCATATAACCTTCAATTTGAAAATAGCATAATGTACTATTATTCCATTTACAAAAACGTAAAAAGTTGTATGTGTAAAAATATTATTTTAGAAATAAAGATGAATGTATATTTTTCCATCCAGACTTTACACAGATATTAATTATTAAAGTTATACAACGTAAGTGAATTCCAGAAATTCAAAGAAATCTGTCAATAGAAAATCAACAGAAATTAAGGCCAATCCAACAATCTCCGATTAAAATTTTAACTACTAGTTAAATAAATAAATCTTTAATGAATTGAAGACAAATGACAAATTTTCCATTGTTGTCGCTGTGAATGATCTGATTTACTTTTGTTTATTTATTTGGAACTTATAATTTTACTTGTAGAATGTAAAATTGGTTCTTAGCACAGAATATACAGATTCTTTGAGGGAGACATGGCTTAATCACATATTCTTGGGCACAAGACAATTTAACTAATAATAATAATAATATAATAATAATAATTTGCTAAGAGAATAAGTATATACATCTCTGTACAAGAGTAGTTGGTATTCATTGAATTAATTAATTTTGTTTACATATTAAAAACTAAGTACAAATGATCGTAATTTCAAGGCGTTTTGTGTCTAGTAGATGTCGTATATCTTGTCCTTGGATAATTCGGCAACAGGGACGTAGCCAGGGGTGGGCCAGGGTGGGCCAGGCCCACCCTGCAAAAACTCTGGCCCACCCATTGGCCCACCCGTTTAAAAGTCAAATGAGAGAAAACAGTTCACGCACATTATTTGAACTGCATTTCTCATTCCAAAACAATAATGGCATTTATGGTAAAGAAACAGTAATATTATTTTATTCACAATCATTACAGTTATATGTCGAATCCTAACCTTTTAGAGGTTGGGAAATACGTCATTCCTAACTGCAATGACAACCTCTTGGATGGGAAATAATATATTTCACTTCCACCCCGCGGGTTGGAAATGTTTATGTAGGGGTTGCCCGTTAACCTAGCAAAATTGTTATAGATCCGTATAATAAAGTATGTTTTTACTTTAATTTATGAGTAAGTACATATTAAATTATATGTATAAGTATTATTTTTATTTTTTAAACACATTTTTACAGAAGCGGCTTCATTTATTTATCGAATTTCAAAATGCCAAAAAGAAAGTGTGTTTATAAAGAAAACGAATATAAAAAAGAAATGGGAAAACATGCAGCTTCACATCCCTTGAAAAATTGTAACTTTCAATTATAAGGCATTTGACCTTGAATGAAAAAAAAAATTCGCCTGCGGCGCTTATTCTTCAGGATACCTCGCCTCACCAAAGTTTTGGTACATAAACCGCCACTGGTTTTACAATCCATTAAAAAATGTCCCACTTTTGCAATTTATAAATCTAGTCACCCTAAGTACAAAACTTTTCTTAGTGGCCCACCTAAAAAAATGTGTCCTTTTTCAATAACATCTCGTTGAATAGATCCCCAAATTTCTGTTCCATATAAAAGGGCAGGAATTAACAGCGTCTTGTACAATTTAACTAAACTTACCTATATCCGAAATTACACCGTTTAGCCAGAATTCTGCTACAAAGTTCTTAAAAAAAAATGAATTTTGCTTATAATAATGAAATGCTTTGTTCAATTTGAATAAAATGTGGTATGACAATCCATATGGATATATTTCATCTTTTAAGATGGTATTTGTTATTTTTAGTGAACCACTAGTGTATGAAACATTGGTGTCACGACCATGATTAGACCATAACCTTTGAATGTATAATACATATAAGAACGGCAACGCATATGGCCTAGCAAGATACTATATCTGTCTCTTTTTATTCACAAAATTATTATAGATAGCTAGTGACTCCTACCACAAAACTATGAACTACGGTAAATCGTGCTAACAGCATTGCTAGATACTATTTGTTAGAGGTATTCAATAATCAATAATTGAAAAATATTGTTTCATAATAACCAGATAATATATTTTGAATCTTCAATGTACATGTATACTTGTTTACAGTAGCAAACTTAAAAACCTTTATAAAATCTTAACTTGCTGTTCTAGCTACGTGGCAACACTGTGCAACATCCACCTATTATGTATTTTTTGAACTAACTCAGAAATAATTCGTATACGGAGGGATAGATGGCACCTTCTCTCGAAATATTTAATCTAAATACATTACGTTGCCGTTCTTATATGTATTATATATTCAAAGCCATAACTTTTTGATGGCAATGTCAATAACATAAAATTAATATTTTTCATTCAACATTCTGTCTCTGCGTAAGTTGTGATATCTGTAACAATTTAGACAGTAAAAGTAAAATGTAAGTGACTGCACCGTATAATTTTTAAAATAATATTTTTTTGCAATCTATCCAAATGTCAAACAACTAATTTTTAATGACAGTAACGATTATTTTAATGATTTAATTTATACTTACAAGACAACTAAATTATACTTTTAATGTCATGATAGAAAACATTTTGCAGCTAGCAAGAAAATATGTGAAAAGTATGTAAATCCTAGAGTGTTTATATTATTTTAACAAATCAGTTGTTTAATATAGGCTGTAGGCTGCAGCGTACAACTTTCTAGATTTGATTGATAATTAGAACAGCTGCAGAAGCTGCATCAACAATTTCTTAGGGTTCTTCTGAGAGTTCTTCGTTATATTCTTCGTATTTCATTCTAGAAAAAATGCCGTAAAACTCAAAATTCACGAAATTACATTTGAGAAAATTTAATTTGGTTTATAACAAATGCCTGCGTAGTCAAGATGTGAATCTCAAAAAATAGGAACATACCATTCAGTAATATATAGAAAACACTCAGGGGAACCAGATTCAATCACTACCAACACCAAATATTTCGATTACTATACAGTAAAATTTTGAAAGATCAAGGTAATCTACGAATTGTATGAATTCAGATTTTTGCTCCGCCCATTATGACAAATTCAGTAGTGTCGTTTGCTTAGTTTTTATGAGGGTACGTAAAATACTAATGTTATTTTATTATTATAAAAATATATGTTACAACAAAAGCATTCAAAATTCAAAAATAAGTCAACTGATTAGTTTATTAGCAAATGTAAATGTCAGTGTCAATGACTCTGACAGAAAATAACGTTATTCGTACGGCTATGAATCCAGGTAATGTATCTGAATTAATAAATAAACTTACGTTACAGCGAGAGTATTATCAACAACGTGCATAGTTTTAAAGTGGAATGTCCTAACTTAGTCGAAACAATATGAATTTTTGAAAGACAAGCGTGTTGTATTCATCCTTATAGCCTTTGCAAAGGAAAGAGATAAATGTATGTCAATTTGTTAATTCGTTCATGATACACATGACCTTGATCGGACATCTTTAAAAAAAATACTGTACCTACTTTACAGCGAATTATGCACACGGTAAAAAAAACTTTTTTATAATTACTAAAATTGACTATCAGCAGCAGCATTTTTTGTGTCAATATTTGACTAATTTTATCAATCTCAACAAAGTTTTTTATCGTTCATCTCCAAACGCTTTGTCAAAGACCGGTTCTTATCGCATAACTGTTTCTCTGGGATTTGTCACTAAATTCCCAGCAAACCTCGAATATAGCAAAATATCTTCTTCCCACGTTCGCTATTCGATGTCCGGCAATGACTTAACAAATTAATTAGTAGACAATGTCCCATCTCTTGCACACGATGCAGCCCGGCGGGAGCGTTGGAGGTGTTCTCTGCTTCTTATTAATAATTCAACATTATTTTATGACTCCGCGTGCTCAGAACAGGCAGCTTGGGACGAGAAACAGTGGGGTGTATTTTTTGCGTGGAGAATTAGAAATTAAAAATAGGCAAATTGGTTATTAATATGAATTAGTTATGAGAAAAGATGGGTGACATTAATAAAGTACGTGGGAATAATTGGTTGACCTGTATTCGACACAAATAAATAAATTATATTTTATTTTATATTTGGGGTGCGGCTAACTGATATATTATTAATATATTGCTAGCTACCGAGATATGCGTACGTCGTTAACGGATATGTTTTACATGTTGTATTAAAACGATACAAGAAGGAGAAGAGGCGACAAACCAATAGATATAAATGGAATAAAACTAGAAAGAATCACAGCTAACAAATATCTAGGAAGTACGAATATAACATCGATAACATTAGGAAAATGGATCTACATGCCTACAACATTTTCACTTGTAAATTAAATGCGTCACTTGTAATTTAAAGCAGGGCATCGAACCCGCCAAAAACTGAGTTCGGTTCAGGTTCCGGTTAATTTATTTTTTGAGAGATGGATTCGGGAGCAGTTCTGATTCAAATATTAATAAAATTTGCGGTTTTGTTCCGGATTCAGGTATTGGGTTCAGGTTCGGTTTGACATAATGAAAACTGAATTAATGTCTTTGGAATAACAATCTTTATATAGAAATAATTTAAAATGCGAGCCGGAATTTACGCAAGACAAGAACACGAACACAATTTTCACAAACAGGCAACACAGGTGTTGATTATCGGCTGTATGTTAATACTCGGTTCGGTTCCGACTCGGGTTCAATTGAAAAATATATTTGAGGTTCGGTTCTGGATTTAGGTTCTCTAAAATATAACGGTTTGGTTCCGGTTTTGGTTCGGTTCAGGGTCAGGTTCGATGCCTTGATTTAGAGTAATCAATTTAATTTCAGAACTCGTCAGATATAATTCAGAATAAACAAATAAATTTCAAAAATTAAATAAAATTAATTAATTGACTAATTTGAATGGTCTACTTGCGAGCATTGATCTTCTATATTCAGATTCGCCATTTATATGAGTTTCATTGGCAGAAATAATATAGTTCCCACAGTGCCGAAAGATGTCTCTATCTCTACTAACAACGAAATAAATAATTCCGGCGCGTTGTTGGAGATGGAATTTGGCCTGCTTAATTCATTCTAACTCACTTGATCTTGACATGAATTGATTTTGCTTTGTGCGCGCACATATCGTTGTTGCCCGTAAATCAAGGCATTTGCCATTTAGGTACTCCTAATTTTAACGGGGATATAATAAAAATAGATTTAATACTGAAGTCGAGACTTGATACTGGTCTCGTCTCGTCTCAACTTTTTAGTCGAGACAAAAATGATGCTCTTGTCTCGACCAGAGACCAAGACGAGACGAAACAAAACCAAGACTGGTTCTTGGTCTTGCGGCAACACTAGCTAGGAAGCTCTTTCGAGATTTGAGTCTAGGAACGGACATTACGTGGTCATGTAGTGAGTGCCGTGGATCTGATTTTTGTTTTTACCTTCCGTCACCTTTAGGTAAGGAAGGTATTGTCTTTGGTCAAAAAATTCAATGATGAGTTTTTAGTGTATATGCATGTTTTAGGGTCCCTATAATACGATTTTATCATTTTTACGATGATGTCTGTATGTATGTGTGTCTGTGTGTGTTCCGGATCCCATAACTTCAATACCACGATTCCAAAAATTATAATTTTTTCGTATTCCTCAAGTTTACATCCAGAAGAACAAATGATTAGATTTTGGTTATAATTGGTGAATCGGAATTACCCTCATTTGAAGATTTAACAGTTAAATTTGATTTATTGACATTTAACGTTATTATAACTTAAAGAATATATTATTCTCTATACGATTTGATTACATTTTATACTTCATATTTAATAGATACAAAGTTAAAGAATTTTAAAGAAATTAAATTTTATAATTCAGTCAGCTATGCTAAACATGGAAACTATTAATATATTCATATAATTCAAATTAACAGATGTCAGTATGAGTAAAAAGTAAATTAATGTGGCAGAGATGAGGATGTTGAAGTAGATGTTGGGGAAAACACGGAAAGATATGGTAAGAAAAAAACTCTAGTATTACAGTTTCTAGAAAGATATCAGAAATATGATTACATTGGTTTGAACATGTCATGAGGAGAAATGAAGAATTATATTGGAACAAGAATGAATAGTTATAGGATGTTGAAGAAACAGAGGAAGACCAAAGATAAGATGGAAGGACTGTATTGCGGAAGACTTGAGAGAAAAGGAACTGAATGATAACGACACGCAAAAATAGCGACCCCTAACGAATGGGAAAAGTTAAAGATGAAGAAGATGTCAGTGTCAAGTGCAATTTGAATAGTTTTTTTTATGAAATAATTTTACTGGAAATTTAGAATCTTTTGCAAGAAAAATTATGTATGGAATTTATACATTATACACAGGATTGACGGAAGGTATTGTGCTGGCCACAACAGATTTTTATCCGTTCTAACTGACTTGCAATTGAACGTCTTATTGATAGCGGAGCAATACCACTGAGAAGGTAAATATGTCCAGTCACTGACGTAGCTATAGGTTTCTTAAGGGGGGGGGGGGGGGTTCTGGTAGGGTTGGATGAAAAATGTATGAAAAAAAATATATGCGCCGCATGTTTTTTTTTGAAAATTTTCAAGGTCAAACGTGTTTTAATGCACTGTAAGATAATATAGAGTTCTTTACAATGAAGCAAATTTAACAAATTCTTAAAAATTAAAATCCATATTTTATGACGAAAACGGGTATATAGGTATGCTCCAAAAGCGTATAGTTGACACTTCTATTAGACTTTATGATGCGAGATGGGAGCACAAGCAATAACTACAAAAACAGAAAATACAATGTTGCATTAAATTAAAATATATTACTGAGTAGTAGCAATATCATTATTCTATTGGACTGCTCAAAATAAAATGTATAATAATTAAATGTTAATTAAATTGAGTTCCTCACAAAATACGGGACAATTGGGCGTCCCGAACAGTGCTTTAATGTTAGCTAAAATAGGGGACAATCCCGTATATACGAGACGCCTGGCAATCGTGTTCCCACCGGCATTGCGGCCCATTTTTGGTTTTCATTTTAAGTAGGTACATAATCCCCCAATTTTGTAAGAAAGTTATATGCAGCTTAATATCAAACATAGCAAAATACAACCGATGGGGGGGCGGGTTTGAACCCCCTAACCCCCCCCCCCCCCCCCATATATACGTCGGTGTGTCCAGTCGGAGTTGACTTAAGGCATCCTGTTATCAACCTGCAAGTTAGATTAAGAACGGAGTCAAGCAAATAAACTTTTATAATTACTACCTTACTTAATATATAGGAGGAGGAATCAAAAATCGACAATTTCCACTCATCATTAAATTTAAGTTTTCCTGTTTTAACTCAAAATCCATAATATAACCATTATCTAAATGAAGTCATTTCATCAGAATCCCATAAACCCTCATTATATTTACGAGTAGAAATTTCCTATCTCGAGTTGCAAGGTAGTAAATACTCCTACGATTACTTCTCACTAATCAGTGAGCGCAAGTTAATGGCTGATCAGCTATTATCCCTCTAGTGGCGCCGTCTGCTCGGAGAATAATCAAACCGATCATCACACGAATGATTCGACAGAATTTTTCTACCAGTACCTTCGTAGCTTTTATTACATGCCCACGCAGTAAAAAATATCGCTTTGTGTTATCAGATTTTTAACTCATTTCTCACTCAATGTATAATTATAAAAAAGGATTTTTAATTAACTTTGAAATTAAATGCTCCATTCAGGAATATTGTTGGAAGTAATTGAATTAGGTTTCGTAAATGTAAACTCATGTATGTAAAGTGTGAGAGGATAGATTTAAAATAAAAAATTATTACAAAGTCAATACGCTATATTATTTATTGGACGTGATACTATAGGCCTAAATCTAACCTATCCACGTGCATTTGTATAGAAATGAAAGATATGTTGAATAACATGCAGCAACATTGTGAACCTTTCTTGAAAAAACGCTGCTAAATCATTTTGACACTTAATGTTATTATAAATATTAAAGAATATACTATTATCTATACGATTTAATTGCATCTTATACTTCATATTGTATGGATATAGTGTTAAAGAATTATAAAGATATTAAATTTTATAAATCAACCAGCTATGCTATAACCATGGAAACAGCTACTATATTAAGAAAATTCTAATTGCCAGATGTCAGTGTGAAAAAAAATGCATGTGGCGAGATGAGGATGTTGAGATAGACACGGAAAGATAGGGTAAAGAATTAAAGGATAAGGGAAATGGCTTGAGTAGTAATAGTTTATAGAAAGATAGAAGAGAAACGATTATATTGGTTTGAACATGTCATGAGGAAAGATGAAGAATATATTGGAAGAAGAATGAACACATTAGATGTAGAAGGTAGAAGAAACAGAGGAAGACCAAAGATAAGATGAAAAGGCTGTATTGCAAAGGACTTGACAGAAAAGGAACTGAATGAAGACAACAAGCAAAATAGAAATGAGTGAATGAAGAAATTCAAGAATAGCGACCACTAACGAGTGGGAAAAGCTAAAGAAGAAGATGTCAGTGTCAAGTGCAATTTACATAGTTTGTTTATGAAATAATTTTACTGGATATATATATATATATATATATATATATATATATATATATATATATATATATATGTATATATATTAGTGCTGTGAGGATCCGACAAAACTTGGATCCGAGAACCCGGATTTCAAAATATCCGGATCCCGGATATCCGACGTTCGGATATTGAAGCGGATATCCGAAAATTTAATTCGAATTTGGATCCGGATCCCAATTCGGATCCTGAAATGGATCCGGATCCTGATATGGATCCGGATCCTGATTTGGATCCGGATTCGAAATTTTGTTTACGGATCCGAATTCGATGTTTTGTTTGCGGATCCGGATCCAAATTTTATTTCTGAATTCGATTCTTCATTTTGAATGTGAAGTCTAACATCTGAAATTGTGTTCAAATTCAAACCGTTAAAGTGGGCCTGTTTATCTTTACAGCGGTCTGTAAACACCAGTACACAAACAGTAATACATTTTATAATATCCCTCTAAAATAACCAGGTAGTATGTGCTAATGTAAAGAAAAAATAAATTTGAGAAACAATGGCCATAAGTTCGTTGCAGGTAGCGAAATACTTATCGTTTCACATAAAAGGGGTTGTTTTTGTTACTTATAGTTCTGTGGAATCGAATAATTTCCTTCTTAGCGGATGCTAAAAGTTGTCCAACAGAAATTTATATCTGCCAACTATTAATTAACTACATCAATCAAAAATGTATTGTGGACTGTCATCAGATTTATTTGGTTTTGATGAGACCCGATGTTAATATTGAAATGTAAGGTTCATTACTGAGAATAATCGAATCCGAGAGCCGATCCGGATACTGGAATTCCATATCTCATACTCATATTCGAATCTAAGATCCGATACTCAAATCCGTTTCCAAGATTCGATATTGGGATCCGGATACAAGATCCTATACTCAGATTCGGATCCAAAATCCGATACTGAGATCCGGATCCAAAATCCCATACTCAGATCCGGATCCAAAATCCGATACTCAGATCCGGATCCAAATCCGATACTCAGATCCGGATCCAAAATCCGATACTGAGATTTGGATCCGAGATCCGGATAGTTCAATATTCAATTATCCGGATATCCGGATAATTTTGGATCCGAAACCGAAACTATCCGGATCCGGATCCCACCACTAATATATATAGGATATTTTGCAAGAAAATCGTACGACACTAGCATGGAGTGGAATTTTTTTTGTCAAAAATGTCAGTTTGACATTTTAAAAAAATATATTGAATTTGCCATTGTATATTATTCTATTATAACTTGATTATTTTAAGCAAAATATAAAACCTAAATTAATTTTACTTTCTGTGTTGGTGTCGTTACGATTTTCTTGCCGAATCTGCCCTCGAGCATTAATTCATATCCGGGAATTTTTTTATCGTGCATTCTAACAACGTAATCTGCACTCGTGTTTCACTCGTGCTGATTAATACTATGCTGGAAAGCACTCAAAAAAAAAATCCGGAAAGAATTAATGCTCTGGGGGGATTATAAGTGAAAATTTATGTATGGAATTTGTACATAATACACAGGATAGACGGAAAGTTATGTGCTGGCCACATCAGGTTTTTTATTTTGACAAATATCTTCCAAGTATGAAATAATAATACCTACTGAATTTTGGTATGCGCTTCTTTAGAGTTCTTATTTCAAGATCTTTCAATTGGTGATGAACAACATTTATTAAATTATAGGATGGAAACAATGGTAAAGTTAACTGACGTCATATTTTTTATATTTGTTGAAAACCCCATGTTGGACACATTATCCTAGTTAATCTCTATATTTATATTCATATTTCAAAGAGGTATGATACTTAATAATCTGCCTTATATTTACAAATTTACAGTGCAATATCTTTGGAAAAAAAACCTCCTACCTGTCAAATAACCGTTATTTCTGGCTATAAATTTATGACTGCACATATACCACATCACATTCCCATTACAATGCCTTCAGCAAGAAGCAAAAAGCGAGTGGTTCATTGGAGACAGGTACAGATCACTGCATTCGCTAATGTTTATCATCGGAGCGTAGCTGGACCGGCGCCTTTCAATTACGAGATGCTCTGCATAGCTTGTAATTAGCGTTGGGGGCAGCGGAATGCACCAGCACCACAGCCCAAGGGCCCCAGTGGCAGGGAAATCATTCGGCATTCAGGCAACAGGTAGATTGGTAGATAACATACAGAGATATGGTGATGGTGATATCGGTGGAGGCGTGTGCCTTCGATGCAGTGACGTTCGGAAGGAATGAAAAAGGAATTATATTAAAAATTGTGTATAATATATATAGGTGCACCGAAAAATGGCCCACTCAAAATAATTGTTTATCACTCGCTACGAGAGGTACAGTAAAATTTTTGAAAGATGTCCGATCAAGGGCACCTGTATCACAAACGAATTAACAAATAGGCATACATTTATCTCTTTCTTTTGCAAAGGCTGTAAGAGTGTGTGATAAGGATGGATATAACACGCTTGTCTTTCAAAAATTCATATTGTTTCGACTAAGTTAGGACGTTCCATTTATAAACGATGCTCGTTGTTGATAATACTTTCGCTGTAACGTAAGTTTATTTATTAATTCAGATACATTACCTGGATTCATAGCCGTACGTATAACGTTATATTCTGTCAGAGTCACTGACACTGACATTGTGTCAGTATCTTATTTTTAACATATTTGGTTTTACATTTGCTTATAAACTTACTAGTTGACTTATTTTTGAATTTTGAATGTTTTTACTGTAATATATATTTTTATAATAATAAAATAACAGTAGTATCTTACGTACCCTCATAAAAACTAAGCAAACGACACTACTGAATTTGTCATGATGGGCGGAGCAAAAATCTGAATTCATACAATTCGTAGACAACCTTGATCGGACATCTTTCAAAAATTTTACTGTAATGGATTTATGCTAAAAATCGCATATCCAGATTTTAGGATTAAACACGTTTTAAGGTCGCTACAATCCGATTTTAATATTTTTACGATGATGTCTGTCTGTGTGTGTGTGTGTTAAACTACGTATTACTTAATGGGAAAAAACTGAAAAGGTTTTGGTAATAATTGGACAACCGGAAGTAGCAGATTCTTAAAAAAATACCTAAATATTATTTTTTGAAAAAAATTGTTCTTGCTTGTTAAAGAAGAGTAAATTCTTTATCTGATACATATAAATATTTTATTATATGTAACTTTTATAGATTTACAGTATAAGTTATATAATAATCTGTTGTAATAAATCTCACAGCCCAAATAATGTCATGGAAATCAATTGAAAAATTAAAATATTTGCAACTGACAGATAAATGTCAGTCTCACAAATCAAGAGACATTACTGAAGATTTTTCTGGGAAGTACATACATTATATTATTTCTTATTGTATTAATAGTTAAATATTTAAAATTATAGGTATATTACATATACCCTTCAAAAACACTGTCAATGCCGACAATGAATTGGAAACATTTCGAGAAATTAGAAGAATAGGACAAAATTTCTTCATAGAATGAATTTAAAATTAAAAAATCTGAATATAAAGAATAGATATAAGTAGAATTTTTGGTGTAGGTACACAAGAAATGTTAAATACATTAGGGTGCGAGCAGTCATGTGACTTTATTGGCCTTGACAAGCAGATATGGGGGCTCGTGTCTGAATGATAGTTAGTAATTATGTACATAGATGTCAAATATCAATTTTTCATTCTAAATTTATTGATTTTCCAATTCCATGTGGTTTATTTTCCTAGACAAGTAAATTCCACACTCCTGGTGACAAATTACCTACGTGAATCTAAAAAATCTTAAAAAAATCAATGAAAAATTCTGACATTGGACATCTGTGTACATACTTACTAATTGTCATTTATGCCAAGTATGTAACATGACTACTCGCGCCCTATACTTATGTAACCAAAAACGGAAGTGGCGAGAGGTATTGTGTTGGTCACAACAGATTTTTTTTAAAGTACTCTAGATGAAAATTGTTTGGGAGCTATAAAGAAGTGGAAGAAAAGAATGGTGCAGTGTATTATTCTTTAAGGGTACTACTTTAAACACATATTCAATAAAATTCTAAAGTACGTAATCCAATTTTAATGGAATTACAACAAAATGGAACCGGTGAGCATGAGAGGTATTTTGCTGGTAATATAAGCTAAGCTATTGCTTGCAAATGAGGTTCTTTATTTGTAACGTTTAACAACTTAATATTCCTAAAATTTTGATTCTACGCCACTGTCTCCATCGTTTCATTGTGGCTAAACCCCGTCTCACTAATCCACAGTTTAGATTTTGACTGACGCCACTTCGATCCCTTCCAGCATCAACACCAGACTGACAATTATCCCAGTTGGGATTTGATAATCCCAGGCATTACCGAATTCGCGGGGGAACTAAGCGTTAATAACACGTCCAGCCGCTGGGTGCGCGGGTGTGCAGGGCCGCTGGCCCCGCCTTCTACCACGCCCACGCACAACTGCTCCGCGATAATTGAACCTTTGAATCTGATTGTCAGGATTTGATGGAATTGGAATGTTATGTATGGAGAAATAGCAGAGGAGTTTTTGTAAAATTGATTTGATAATGGTGCTTTTAATAAAGTTAATAATGGGTTCAGTGAGACAATAAATTGAAACTTTTTTAAATTATTTTATATACTATGTAAAAACAGACTTTTTTCAAACTAGACGTGGCATTAGTCCCACTGCAAACCTAAATTCAGTATTGTTTCATACGTGGAATTACAAAAATTAAATTCAGTAAATTTTGACAATATTTAATTATTTTAAACGCTGTAGCTCGCTATTTATTGGTTATAGCTTATAGAAAAATCTGATGTGACCAACACAATACCTCCCGCCATTTACCTACGGGGTCTCGTCGCGTGCCTGATGTCTGGTCGCGAATCTGGGGAATCCGATTCGATCCCGATCAACGCCAAATAATTCGAATTTTAAATGGCATAAAATTAACCCTTGTGGTAACACAATACAAATATGTCATCATCATTACCGAAATGTGTGTATAAATCAGAATAGCACACCCAGCTATGGATAATATGCCGTGATAATATATTTATTTGTTTCTTTATTTAAATACATACCTGCATATTTACTAATGTTAGAAATTATGTATTTTAAGTTCCTTTCCATAAAACTATTGTTCTATTTACAATTTTGAAATTATTATTTTTTTGACAGTTTTATATAACTTTATAAATTTATCCATAAAATATATAGGAAAAGTATTAAAGCAAGCTTGTAGAAAATGGATATAATCTTTAATTTTTATAATAACAAATTGAGAAACAATTACATTTAAAGGTATTTTTTGAAGAAAAACTATCTTGTGCTTCAAGTCTTCTTTCCATATTAGAATAAGGTAGAAATACATGAATATCATGAACGAATTAACAAATTGACATACATTTATCTCTCTCCTCTGCAGTCTATAAGCGTGTGCGATAAGGATGGATATAACACGTTTGTCTTTCAAAAATTGATATTGTTTCGACTAAGTTAGGACATTCCATTTGAAAATGATATTCGTTGTTGATAATACTTTCGCTGTAACGTAAGCTTATATATTAATTCAGATACATTACCTTGATTCATAGCCGTACAAATAACGTTATTTTCTGTCAGTATCACTGACACTGACATTGTGTCCGTATCTTATTTTTCACATATTTGGTTTTACATTTGCTAATAATCTGACCAGTTGATTTATTTTTGAATGCTTTTATTGTAACATACATTTTTATAATAATAAAATAACAGTAGTATCTTACGTACCCTCATAAAAACTAAGCAAACGACACTACCGAATTTGTCATGATGGGCGGAGCAAAAATCTGAATTCATACAATTCGTAGACAACCTTGATCGGACATCTTTCAAAAATTTTACTCTGCACACAGACATCATCGTGAAAATGTTAAAAATGGATACTAGGGACCTTAAAACGTGGTCATTTACCAAAATCTCGATATGCGATTTTTACGATCCCTATACCTCCCTTACCAAGGGAAGCGGGAGGTAAAAATGACAAAACAATATATTTCTATAATGATGTAATGGAGCATTTTGATTAAACTGAAGAAATATATTTTTGCTTACAAATATTTTATTTTGACTAGCTTGCATAAATTTTATCATTTTTGATAATACATACAATGTCAAAATAATTAAGTATAGTTTATCAGTTATTAGAATATTTATACATCAGAGATATAAACAATTTTAATATTTTAACTACATTTTGTTACTTTTCCAAAAAAAATGTTACTAATTTTAGATATCACATTTTGTGTCGTGTCAGGGTGATATATAGAAGTCAGAACAGAAATGAAGATAAGAAATGAACTGTAACTACTTATTAAACACCCACTAAACTGTAAAAAAATTCTTACTAATGATTAGATTACGTCGACAATTTAATATATTCCAATAATTCTATATTGCACACCCACACTAGTTCCAATATTCTATATTCCTAAAGTAGAATTTCTCGTAGGACGCAAAAGGTAAAATATATAATTTAGCACCAATTTATATCTATTTATGAATGCTAAATGATAAGATATATGCATACCTTTAATTAAGTAAAAGTTCATAAAAATACGGAAATATATGGCAGATATTAAATATATCAACACCTACAATTTCTATATAATCGAATTTTGTAAATAACATTTTCATATTTAATTAAAGGTCAGGCAATTACCAATTACAGAAGTTTATGTATGAAACTCAAATCATTATTTACTATGTAAATTTAATTAGAACCATTCAATTTAAAAATTATGAGGATTTATTGAGTTTTGGCACGTATTAATCACACCAAGTTATGGAGAATGAAAAGAAGATTCTGCTGAAGTATCAAATTCATTTTTGGCCAAAAATGGATTTGTCGGGTTTTAAAACTAGGCGATTCAGGTAATATTTGAAAAATCTACAAATATGATGTGGCCAACACAATACCTCCCGTTTAATTTAATTTTTATTCATGTATATACTTAAAATTAAATTAAATTTAAATACCAGGTTAGACCCCGACCGACGCTAAATATTTCGAATTTAATGGCACAAAAATGACCCCTGTGTTGCACTGTCCACACCTAGTAAATGTTCGCACGGTACAAATATGTCATTACCGATACCGAAATCTGTGTACAAAGCAGATTGGCACACCCAGCATTGAAAATTTTTGAAAGCTGTCCGATCAAGGTTATCTACGAATTGTATGAATTCAGATTTTTGCTCCGCCCATTCTAACAAATTCAGTAGTGTCGTTTGCTTAGTTTTCATGATGGTACATAAGATACTACTGTTCTTTTATTATTCTAAAAATATGTGTTACAATAAAAGCATTCAAAATTCAAAAATAACTCAACTGGTAAGTTTATTAGCAAATGTAAAACCACATATATGAAAAATAAGATACTGTCACAATGTCAATGTCAGTGACTCTAACACAAAATAACGTTGTTCGTACGGCTATGAATTAAGGTAATGTATCTGAATTAATAAATAACCTTACGTTACAGCGAAAGTATTATCAACAACGAGCATCGTTTTAAAATGGAATGTCCTAACTTAGTCGAAACAATATGAATTTTTGAAAGACAAGCGTGTTATATTCATCCTTATCGCACACGCTTAAAGCCTTTGTAAAAGAGGGGGATAAATATATGCCAATTTGTTAATTCGTTCATGATACAGACGACCTTGATCGGACATCTTTCAAAAATTTTACTGTATATTCTTACATATTTACTTATGTTGGTAACAGTGGTAACTGTATCAAGTTCCTTTCCATATAATTATTGTTCTATTTACTATTTTCTTGTTAAAACGAATTATTATTTGAAATGCTTAATTTGTTAACAGTGACATATATCTGCCAGTTACATGCATTTGATATCTAAATTGTGTAACCATAGAGTTGCGGTTAAAACGTAAGCTCCGGGATTAAAATTATAGATAGTTTTATCAATTTATCCATAAAATATAAAGAAAAAGTATTAATGCACACCTGTAGAAAATTTAATAATCTTTAATTTTTGTCTAACATAAATCTCGAAAATAATATTTAAAGGTATTTTTCGAAGAAAAACTATTTTGAGCTTCCGGTAAAGTGCCATTTCCGGTATTCTGATTTACACGAAAATCTAATACCTTCCTTACGTATAAGAGTAAGGCAGAAGTACAAGGTTTCAAAACGTTCTGAACGATAGTATTTGAGTTTGAGCGTAAAGAGTATACACACACACACACACACAAACAAACACACACACACACATAAATCATCGTGAAAATATTAAAATTGGATTATAGAACGTGGTCATTTACCAATATCTCGATATGCGATTTTTAGCACGGTCCCTATACCTCCCTTACCAAGGGTAGCGGGAGGTAAAAATAAGTTTAAGCTAAACATTCTATTTTTCTATGCCCCCACCCCCCTCTGTGAAGAAAGCATAACTCTTGGAAGTACCGAAATATCTGGTAGATGCGAATCAGTTATAACTAAAATAATCATGCGGATCAGTTGCAACAGACTAAACAAAACTGCATCATCATTATCAATATTTTAAAAAATACCAAACTCGCAAACTTTTCCACAACGTAGTCTGACAAGAACTCAATATCCATTATTACCGCTCATCCTCACCTGTCTTGGAGTTATTTTTTCGTCTGCCACGTGCGTTTTGCCGTCGGCATCACTCTCGCTGACAAAGCAGCATGCGGGTGGTGACATTGAACGTGGAGCCGAGCCGTGCGATGTCCAAGGGAAACGTGACGTCAGCGCGTGTGACGCTCACAGCCGACCGCTATTTATAATTATCAGACTCAATAAATAAACAAACAGCACCCACTAATCACTACTTGGTAAACAACTTCATCACTCACATGCAGATTTGATGGATATTGCGGAAAATAATTGCTGTTGTTGATGATGTGTGTTAGATTATCGTCAGCAACGATTTTTTATGTGAGGTAATGGACGTATTAACTAAAGATCAGTTTTTTCGAAAAGTGAAACACGCAAATTAAAATGGAAATGCTGATATATATATTTTTTATGTAATTGAATGACGAAAATGACATTTTTGCTACAACCAATTTTGTAAGAGTGACGTTTGGTACATTCGTATAACTTATAGACGGCTATGAACTACTTAATATTTACATAAATTTTATAAATTAATAATTGTAGTCGAAGGGAAAAAAATCCGTATTATGGAAGTTCTGATTTGTAGTATTGTGGTTTTCGAATTACAAAGTACTCCTCTCCAAATCCTGATACCCATAGTCGGGTATAGGATTTTAGTTTTTCAAGATAAATTTTTAATTAATCCTTCTATTTCTTTCTGTCTTTTATCATATATTTCATTTCATCAAAATATTATTTCTTTTATTTCCTAGTTCCATTATTGTTCCTTCCCATGTTTTCATCAATCTTCTTAGTCCCTCTTTATGTTCCTAGTTCAAACAGCAAAATACGGAATGACAGGCTGTTATCTACGAAGGCGTAGAAAAGACAAAATATTTATAATTGCAAGTTTTATCTTGCAATTGGGCCTAATTGCAACTTGTATCCTGCAATTAGCCATAATTGCCACTTTTATTTAGCAATTAGCCTAACCTAAGCTAACCAAACCTAACCTAATTAGGTTAGGTTGGGTTAGGTTAGGCTAATTGCAAGATACAAGTTGCAATTAAGTCTAATTGCAAGATACAAGTTGCAATTATAAATATTTTTCTTTCATGTCCTTTCTTCGCCTTCGTGGTTATCCCGTCTCACTGTACAGTACCCGAAAACAATAAGAACAACATCAACATCATACAACAAATCCTTACTCTTAAACATATAGTAGTGACCGATTTTCGGTAGCGAAATACCGCATCCGGATCTCAATAATAGTTAGGAAACAATCATCCTTCGCCACACATTCCTATCTAAGCAGACTTCTTTCGCCTCGACCACACTCATAATCGCATTCATACATGCTCTTCTTAGTTGGAAACTTTCTGTCTTTAAGCACCCTACCAACCACGTCCATCCACTTACACACTGGTCGGCCACGCGTTCGAAAACCCTCAACTTCACCAAGATATATACGCTTAACATGCCGTTCATTCGCCATTCTCTCCACATGCCGAAACCATCTCAACTGACTCACACCAACTCTCTTAATCACATTGTTCCTAACCATACATTCTTCATACACCAAATTATTCCTCACGCGATCCCGTCTTACATACCCACATACACCACGTAAATACCTTATTTCCACGGCAGTCACTCTCTTTTTATACTTCCCCGTCCATGCCCGGCATTCGCTTCCATACATCAAAGCAGGCACTAACATTCCATTATACAGGTGTATCAAGATAATGGAACAGTGCCATTTATTCGTGAATATGAAAAGTTACATAAAAAAGTGATTAAGATATTTTGTAAAGCATAGAGGGGGACACATTTTGACATAACCTTTATTATTTTAAAGCCAGTGGTACTCAACTTATGGATCAATGTTACATTTTTTTAAATGGCATTATATATTTTTTATTCACTAATTAAATAGAGAATTTTCTTCTGAATTCAACAATATAATTATATTATACCCTTACATTGCGAAAAATTTGATAAAAATTAATTAATAATTAATATCTCATTTCTATTTAATTTTTTTTAAGTAGGTTGCGTAAACATTTAATCATTAAAACAAAAGATTTTCGTATTTCATCGTTATCCATTATTACAATTACGATAATTTTCGTTACCTTTGTAATAATTAATTTAATAATGGCAGCAGATTTAAAAAAAACTGATTTTATTTATTGATGCAAGACCCAGCAAAATGCATTCCTAGCATGCAATTTATTTGCAAAAAAATATCCTAATTTCGTAAGACTAACTAGTCTTTACGCGAAATAAAAAAAAAAGAATAACGAAATTTGGAACATTTCAAAAAAATAATATAGTACGTAACAATGACATACAAAAATGACAGAAATTTTTCTTCTGTTTTAATAGTTAAATGTTTGCTTGGCCTACTTAAAAAAAAAAAATACTAACTTTGAATTAACTTTTATCAAATTTATCGCAATGTAAGGGTATAATATAATTATATTGTTGAATTCAGAAGAAAATTCGCTATTTAATGAGTTAATAAAAAATATATAATACCATTTAAAAAAGTATAACATTGATCGATAAGTTGAGTACCACTGGCTCTAAAATAATAATAGTTATATCAAAATGTGTCCCCCTCTATGCTTTATAAAATATCTTAATCATTTTTTTGTGTAACTTTTCATATTCACGAATAAATGGCACTGTTCCATTATCTTGATACACCCTGTACAACCGAGCATCCCTTGATACATTAACGTTTCGTGCAAACATACCAAGAGCACCCATTACCTTACATCCCGCACTCACTCTCCTTTCTATCTCTCGATCAATTCGACCATCCCTCGGCATCATGCTAACCAAATATACAAACTCATTTACCTGCTCCAGTTTTAAAAATATCAATACGCAAATTTCAATTTCTCGTTCAATTCCAGTAGGCGGGAGGTGAAAATATCTTTATTATACGCCTAGCCATTAGTGTAGCTATTTAAAATCGTAGAATTATTCGCATCATGAATAAATATGAAGAATATTCCAAATTTGCGTTATGCTAATTAATATAACAAATTACCAGCAATTTTACAGTATGTAATTATTTTAATCAGAGTCCACGTTCCATAGCAACTAGTTAAAAATCTCTATTAACTGCCAGACAAAAACTAGCTGCCTTCCACAGATGAATTCTATCTGCGTGTAATTGTCTATGTACAATAATTATCAGAAAATTTTAGGAGTAGCAATTACTTACAGCTACCTAGTAAACTTGCGAGGAATGATGGAGAATTTAATGTATATTTAATTAGTTAATAGCAGGACGGATTACCAGTGAGTGTGTGGGTAATTAAAATGTAAGATTTTTGTGATGGAACGAGGAGGAATGTGGCAAGCCACCTCCCACATTGCGCATGCGAGAGATGTGCCCTAGAGCTACTGAATTCTGTCCGCAGGGAGGTTCAAATTGGTGAAGACTTCGAAGAATCTTCGACGTTACTAATTAACAACATACATCTCGGAATTTGCAATTTTTTAGATGTTATTCCATATGTTTTAACATAAATATTGGTACTCAGTGTTCAACGGTAACTAATACAAGAAGCTAATGCGAGTATTTTATTAATTATATTATAAACTGTATTGCGTTTTCACAGATATTTTTACAATATTCAGAACCGTAAACGATTCAAGTATTCAATATCGAAGAATTTTTTTGTGAAAAATTCATTTACTTCAAAAGGAGTTACATATATATGAGTATTATATTTGCAACGATGATAAACTTGATACATTTGTTTTAATAATGTTGCTGTTTCTAACAAACCAAACGTTGAAGTATGAATTACAAACTCTGACGTGGCCAGCACAATAACATCCGTCACTTATATGATCTGGCACATATTCCATAAAGAAAAGTTCTTGCAAAAGATTCTACATATTTCCAGTAAAATTATAATACAAACTTACTATGTAAATTGCCCTTGACACTGACATCTGTCAATTATATATATAGTAGCTGTTTCCAAGGTTGCATAGCTGACTATTTTATGAAATTTAATTTCTCTATATCCAGTGAAAATGAAGTGCAAAACGCAATCAAATCGTGTAGATAGTAGAATACTCTTTAATCTGTACATATAATAACATTAAAAGTTTAAAAATAGTATCTAAGATCGTTTTTATAAGAAAAACTGTTAAAATCTTCAAATGAGGGTACTTCGGGTTGACCATTCATAACCAAAATCTAATCAACTCTTTACATTGATGTGAAGGAAAGGAATACGAAAAAAATATAATTTTTAGAATTGTAGTGTTGGGGTTATCGTCTAGGAAAAAATCGAAACCACAATCATCGACTAAAAAGGCCGATGCCTTATCTATTGAGCTACAAAGGCTGTTTCTTATACCGGTATTATGGACTCGTATCGTATAGTATTTTTTTAAATTATTTTTTGTAAAAATCGTTTTACCTTTGGTGGGACTCGAACCCACAATCCTCGGCTTAGGAGGCCGATGCCTTATCCATTAGGCCACAAAGGCTGCTTCTTATACTGTTATAATGGACTTCTTCGATACTTATGGGCAACTCATATCGTATAATTTTTTTTTATTAATTTGTGTAATAATAGTTTTACCTTTGGTGGGACTCGAACCCACAATCCTCGGCTTAGGAGGCCGATGCCTTATCCATTAGGCCACAAAGGCTGTTTTTATACCATTTATATAGACTTGTTCGATTCTTATGGACAACTCATATCGAATAATAGTTCTTTTTTTAATATGTACAAAAATCGTTGTAAAGGGTTTTCCAATAAGAGGTGTTATTTTGAATAGCCCGCTATTTCGGTAGATGTCGCTTTTGAAGCTGTCATTTTTTGACATTTGACAAGTAGAAACTACGCCATTAATAAAAATGGAACGATACACGCTTCAACAACGCATTGAAATTATTAAAATTCACTATAATGGTGAAAATTTGGCAGAGACGGTTCGTAAAACTCGACAATTTTTGGGTCGTCGTGAAGCACCTTGTCGGACCGCAATACAGAAATTGGTGGAAAAATTCGAGCTGTTGGGACAAGTTAGTGATGTGAAAAGCCTCTCTATCCTCAACGTGTGACTGTTTGGTGCGGTTTATGGTCCGGCGGAGTCATTGGACCTTACTTTTTCGAAAATGAGGCTGGAGCAACAGTTACGGTGAATGGATTGCTCTATCGAGAGATGATTAACGATTTTTTATGGCCGGAATTGGATGGTATTGATCTGGACAACGTTTACTTTCAACAAGATGGCGCTATGTGCCACACAAGCAACGAAACCATTGATCTTTTACGGGAAAAGTTTCCGGACCGTGTTATCTCTCGAAGAGGTGATCACAATTGGCCACCGAGATCTTGTGATTTAACACCTTGCGACTTCTTTCTTTGGGGCCACGTGAAAGAGAAGGTCTACGCCAACTGCCCAGCGTCGACTCAAGACCTCAAAGATGGAATTCGTGAGGCTATCGAGGACATAGGACAGCCACTTTGCGATTTGGTTATGGAAAATTTCATGAAAAGGATATTGTCCTGTCAGCGTGGTCGTGGTGATCATTTGCCTGATGTTATTTTCCACTATTAACGGCATACCTTCCTCTTTATAATGAAATAAACATCCGATCATTTATATTAAAAAATGGCATTTTTCTTTGAATATCAAAATAACACCTCTTATTGGAAAACCCTTTACCTTTGGTAGGACTCGAACCCACAATCCTCGGCTTAGGAGGCCGATGCCTTATCCATTAGGCCACAAAGGCTGCTTCTTATACTGTTATAATGGACTTGTTCGATACTTATGGGCAACTCATATCGTATAATTTTTTTTTATTAATTTGTGTAATAATAGTTTTACCTTTGGTGGGACTCGAACCCACAATCCTCGGCTTAGGAGGCCGATGCCTTATCCATTAGGCCACAAAGGCTGTTTCTTTTATCATTATAATGGACTTGTTCGATTCTTATGGAAAACTCATATCGTATAATATTTTTCATTAATTTTTGTAAAATTTGCTGTACCTTTGGTGGGACTCGAACCCACAATCCTCGGCTTAGAAGGCCGATGCCTTATCCATTAGGCCACAAAGGCTGTTTCTTTTATCATTATAATGGACTGATTCGATTCTTTTGGATAACTCATTTCGTATAATATTTTTCATTAATTTATGTAAAAATCGTTTTACCTTTGGTGGGACTCGAACCCACAATCCTCAGCTTAAAGGCCCATGCCTTTGCCATTTGGCTACAAGGCTATTTCCTATAGCATTATTTCATCATGTTTATAACGATAAGAGATATCAACTACGTACAGAAAATATACGATGACGTGCTTTGCTATCATTCATTACAGCATCCCGTTTGTTTTTTTGCAAACTCGTTCCTCTGCTAGGAAGAAATTGTTCAATTTTAATAAGCGGGGTAGGCTGACTACTTTCTTGTGCAAGGACAAGGTTGCTGTTGCTGGACAAGTATTTTGCTAGGTTATGCGGGTCATTAATATATGTGAATGAAATTCTTTCGTTCGTTTACAAACAATAATTCGCAAAGGAAATAAAATATACATAAGGTTTTACTAATTTGGATGTATTTTTCGAGACTAAAATAAGATATGGGTTCCATTTATAAAAATCAGTTGTAGCCAGCACAATACCCCTCGCCACTTCCTTTTTTTGGTTACCTAAATATAGGGCGCGAACAATCATGTTACATTGTTGGCCTTGACAAGCAGATGTGGGGGCCCGTATCAGAATGATAATTAGTAATTATGTACATAGATGTCAAATGTCAGAATTTTTCATTAAAAATTTCGAGATTTTCTAAATTCACGTAGTTAATTTGTGTGGAATTTACTTGTCGAGGAAAATAAATCACATGGAATTGGAAAATCACTAAATTTAGAATGAGAAATTATGATATTTGACATCTATATACATAATTACTAGCTATCATTCTGACATGGGCCCCCATATCTGCTTGTCAAGGCCAACAAAGTCACTTCTCGCGCCCTATTTTATTTAACATTTCTTGTATACCTACACTCTACACCAAAAATTCTACTTATATCTATTCCTTATATTTAAATTTTTCAAATTTAAATTCATTCTATGAAGAATTTTCTGAAGGGTATGTGTAATATACCTACAATATTAAATATTTAACTATTAATACATTAAGAAATAATATAATGTATGTACTTCTCAGAAAAGTCTTCAGTAATGTCTCCGGATTTCTGACACTGACATTTATCTGTCAGTTACAAACATACAATTTCAATTATTTGTATGCACAAGAAATGTTAAATTCGTTACTTATAGGGCGCGAGCAGTCATGTGATTTTGTTGGCCTTGGCAAGCAGATATGAGAATCCGTGTCAGAATGACGGCTAGTAGTTATTTACATAGATTTCACAATTGTCATGTCATAATTTTTCTTTCAAACTTCAAAATATTCTGATGTTTATTTGTCATCAATAGTATGGAATATACTAGTCGAGGAAAATAATCCACATGGATTTGGAAAATAATGTTTTGAATAAAAAAATATGATGCTTGACACCTATGTACATTATTAATAGCAGTCATTCTAACACGGGCCTCTATATCTGCTTGCCAAAGCCAACAAAGTCACATGACTGATCTCGCCCTAAGTAACATAAAATGAAAATGGCGAGAGGTATTGTGCTGGCCACATCAGATTTTTAGTCCTTATTCTTTTGTCGGCATAGGCCGATAAAAAACTGTTTAGTGTTCTAGAATTCTAGCGTCAGTACGGTGTTAAAAACGTCAAATAAGTGACAAATAGTTATTACAAGACGTAAGTGAATGCCGTCATGGGAAACTGTAAAGATTTTTATATTGTTTTTGAGAATTTATAACTGAAATTCATAAATTGATAAATGGTGATAAAAGGTGTTCTACATGCGCAAAACAACATTTTTAAAAAACCTTTAGCGTGGGTACGGTGTTAAACACGTCAAATATACCACAAGTAAACAGGCAAAGACGTAAATGAATCCCGTCATTAGAAGCTGTGTAACTTTTTAAATTATTTTTGAGTATTTTATAAGCATAATTAGTAGAAAACAAGAGCTTGACCCATATGTCGCCATAACCTAAGTCAATAGGTGTCATGAGCGTCAGAAGATAATTGCCTTAATTTGAGCGATAGCAGATAAACGTGAGACCTTGGGGTGAAAGTTCAGCGTCAAGGAAAAACTCATATCTTTCCGGCAATACTATACTACTGTAGCTTCTAATTATTTATTTATCTTATCGCATATTCTTTATTACATCTGTTTTGCAGTAATGTTCATTAAAAAGAGATATTTTTAGAATTTTGTTTTTTAATTTTATTATTTGCGTTTTCATGTTTTGATAAAAATATATTTTATCTGTCATCATTACAAAAAGTAGTTTTAACTTTTGTGATGAAACCTGCACTTTTTTATGCTAGTGCAAAAATAGTATATTATGTTATTAGAAGTAGAAAGCGGTAAAACACAAAAGGGCGTTCTGCTCCGAATAACATATACTATTTTTTCTTCAAGTGTGTCAATGAAAACTGGGGATTTTTTAAATATATTTTTTTAATTATTTTAATTGTCGAGTTTGCAATTTCAGCCAAAGTTGGCTGTGTACACTACAAAATACAAATGATATAACTGTCAAATAACAATTTTCATTATGGTCTGTGTTCCTGTGACGACTGCTGCCGCCAGCGGTGGACTAAGAAGCTAACATTTTTACCTCTCGCTAAGAGAGGTATTGGATTCATGCTAAAAATCGCATATCCAGATTTTATTGAATAAGCACGATTTAAGGTCTATAGAATCCGATTTTAACATTTTTACAATGATGTCTGTGTGTGTGTGTGTGTGTGTGTGTGTGAGGTTGTTGGAGACACGATTTCTCAAATTCTATAAGACTAAAGACCTGTTTGACTACGGATTCTTCAATCTAACATTAATGGGAAGAGTTGAATAGGTTTTGGTACCAATTGGAAAACCGGAAGTAGTAGTATCTTAAAAAAATAATGCTAAATATTATTTTTTTGAATTTTTTTATTATTAGCATTAAAGAACATAAAATTCTATATTCGATACATTTTAAAATTTTATTATATCTCCTATAGGTTTGGAGATATAGTATATAATAATATAAAATAATCTGTTGTAATAAATTTCAGAGCCTAAACAACACTAAGGTAAGCATCAGATGTTTGTTTAATGACAGAAAAATGTCATAGTCAAAAACCAACAGTAGTTCATAAACCTGTTTGGGCGATATTGGCAGCTCAATTCTAAAATTGTCTATTTCAACTAAACACATGGCAGTGAATAAGAACCGATTCAGAATTTGCCATAGTACCAATATGGTTTTATATAGATTTTAGCTGAAAATAAATCTTACATATTCTTTTTTGGCAACATAACAGTAAAACGTCAAATTACGCTTTTACGTTAAATGAAGAAGTTTAACTGACATTATTGAAGAATTTTTCTGAGATATTGGTAAGTTTACTATTTCTTGTTGTATAGCAATAATAACAATTAAATATTTAAAATTATAGCTATATACATATACCCATCTGAAATCCTGTCAAGAAATTGGAAGAAATTCGAACATTTAGAAGTATAGGAGAAAACTAAACATAAAGAAAAGAGAAATTTATAGGACGCGACCAGTCATGTGACTTTGTTGGACTGGACAAGCAAATATGGGAGCCCGAGTTAGAATGACAGCTGGTAATTATCTACATACATGTCAAATGTCAATAATCCATCATCCAATTTCATGATATTCCAATTCCATGTGGTTTATTTTCCTCGACAAGTAAATTCCATATTCCTGGTGACAAATTAACCACGTGAAAAATTACGACATTTGACATTTATGTAAATAATTTCTGTCATTTTGACAAGGGCGTCCTTATCTGCTTGTCTAAGTCAAGTATTTAGAAAATCTTGAATTTTTTGATGAAAAAATCTAACATTTCACATTTATGTACAAAATTACTAATTGTCATTTTGACAGAACCCCCATATCTGCTTGTCAAGGCCAACAATGTCACATGACTGCTCGCGCCCTATATTTATGTAACCAAAAACGGAAGTGGCGAGAGGTATTGTGCTGGCCACAACAGATTTTTTTACTAGTATAATAATTAACAACATTGTTTTACTAGTAAAATAATGAATATCTTCTATAGTGTGTGTACAGTAGTATAATATGCATATTATAGAACGCTTGAAGAAAAAAGTTAGTATGTGTCGAAAGTTTCGGATCGCATAACTTCAATACCACGATTCCAAAAATTATATTTTTTTCGTATTGATTAGACTGATTAGATTTTGGTTATAATTGGTGAACCGGAAGTAGTCTCATTTAAGATTTAACAGTTAAATTTGATTTATTGACATTTAACTTTATTAGAACTTAAAGAATATATTATTCTCTATACGATTTGATTGCATTTTATACTTCATATTCAATAGATATAGAGTTAAAGAATTTTAAAGAAATTAAATTTTATAAATCAACCAGCTATGCTAAACATGGAAACTACTAATACATTCATATAATTCAAATTGACAGATGTCAGTATAAACAAAAAGTAAATTAATGTGGCAGAGATGAGGATGTTGAAGTAGATGTGTGTGTGTGTGTGTGTGTGTGTGTCTGTGTGTGTGACGAAAGTTTCTGATCGCATAACTTCAATACCACGATTCCAAAAATTATAATTTTTTCGTATTCCTTAGTTTACATCCAAAATAAGGGGTGATTAGGTTTTGGTTCTAATTGGTCAAGCGGAAGTACCCTAATTTGAAGATTTTAACAGTTTTTCTTAACAAAAAAAACGCTGTAAAATCATTTTTTGACACTTAATGTTACTATAAATATTAAAGAATATATTATTATATGTACGATTTAATTGAATTTTATACTTCATTTTAAATGAGTTAAAGAATTATAAACATATGAAATTTCATAAATCAGCCAGCTATGCTATAACCATGGAAACAGCTACTATATTAAGAAAATTCTAATTGACAGATGTCAGTGTCAATGAAAAGAACATGAATGTGACAAAAATGAGGGTGTTGAGATAGATATTGGGGAAGACACGGAAAGATAGGATAAGGAATGAAAAAAATAGCAAAATGGCTCGAGTAATAGAAGTTTCTAGGAAGATACAAGAGAGACGATTACAGTGGTTTGAACATGTCATGAGGAGAGATGTAGAATATATTGGAAGAATGAATAGCTTGAGACTTGAGAAAAAAGGAACTAAATGAGGAAGACACGCAAAATAGAAGAGTGGAAGAAGATAATAAACATAGCGACTCCTAACGAATGGGAAAAGCTAAAAAAGAAAATGTCAGTGTCAAGTGCAATTTGCATAGTTGGTTTATAAAATAATTTTATTGAAAATATAGGATCTCTTGCAAGAAAATAATTATGTATGGAATTTGCAGATAATACAACGGATTGACGGAGGGTAATGTGCTGGCCACATCAGATTTTTTTTATATAGATACTATAACTAAGAAGTTAAATTCATTTTGTTCTCAAAAAGTTCGCTAATAATTGGAGTCACATATATTTATCTTTTAGATTAAACTGTTATTTCGCGCCAGTTCCATATAAAATAAAAAAATAAAAATTTCATCACGGCATCTTACCCATTGCTGGGTGTACCAATCTGCTTTGTATACAGATATCGGTAATGACGGAATATTTGTACCGTGTGGGCGCTTACCAGGCGTCACCTCACGGGCACTCATAGCTGCCGTGGAGAGTGCACCACAGCGATCAATTTTGTGCCATGAAAATTCGATATAATTTTTGGCGTCGGTCGGGATCGAACCTGGGTCCCCAGATTCGCGACCTGACACTCAGGTACACGGCCACGCACCAATCTGCTTTGTATACAGATATCGGTAATGATGGAATATTTGTACCGTGTGGGCGCTTACCAGGCGTCACCTCACGGGCACTCATAGCTGCCGTGGAGAGTGCACCACAGCGATCAATTTTGTGCCATGAAAATTCGATATAATTTTTGGCGTCGGTCGGGATCGAACCTGGGTCCCCAGATTCGTGACCTGACACTCAGGTACACGGCCACGCGATAATTTATTGTTCTTTTAGTCCTAACAGAGCTGAGTGGTACTGAGCGTCCTTCTTTATCGATACTGCATCATCCGAGAAATAAACTCAAAATGATCTGAGCCATTCAGTTCTGTAGGAGGGGTGTGAGAAGAAATTTTAATTTGTAGGTTATAAATTTATTATTAAAGTTGAATCTTCGCAGTTGAAAATAAAAATATCTATATGTGAAACATTATTCTTTTCATATACACCTCAGTTCATCTCAATTCACTTATCAACTTAGCTGAGCAACAATATTTCAAAAAGAATATAGCTAATATTTTATTTTTTATTAAGCTACATAATTATAATATTTTAACTTAGTTGAATATTTGATATGAATGAAAGGAAAAGTGTAAATTTCCGTTAATTATTTTAATTTTATCTTTCAAAATATCAATGTTTATAAATTTCTGTTTAAACTATGTAAATACTAACAAATTATATTCAATAACAAATAATTATCTACAGAAACATGCACACAATCTGTATTGTGGTCAAATGGCGATTCATTAGTTATGACACTGTTCAAATCAGAGGTCAGATCATGACGTCAATCTATCTTATTGATGCGACACTGAAACGCCGACACAAAACTCATACTTGTGTTTGTTTCCCATTGCAATAACCCGTGCTAGATATAGGACACTAGGCTCTTAATGAACTCAAGTTAAGTGGGTGGCGTCAGAATTGTTGAGGTCAATTAATGACCCACATTCGCATCAGATTTATATAATTTTTCGGGCCACCAGCACAAAAAATAATTATGTACATTAATGTATCGTTACATGTGGCTATTTGACTTTATTAAATAATACATTTTATTTGTTACAATTTATATGGTTTGTTGAGCTATTTATAGATTGTATTGTACTTATAATTGGAACACTAGTCGCATTAGTAAATAGTTTTATAATTTTTATGATTTGGAACTCCTGTACGACCACAATGAAAATTTTATTTTCAAACAATTGTTTCTTTTCAATCTAAGCATGTTATGCAAAGAACTTTTGATACAAGATATCAATGTAAATAAATAAATTGTAGAAAAATATAAAAGAAAGACAAATGTGAATTCTGCATATTTACTTGTCAAACCAAAATTGTTTGAACAAAGAAATATAGATTTTACTCATACCTTTCGGAAAGTTAGTAAATAAAATTAGCATTTAAAATATTTTTATTTAAAGAGTATTTCATCCTCAATGTGTGGAGACAAGCGATTTTGCAAGCCTGAAAGAGACCTGCTGCTGAAAACAGTCTCTTGAATTCAGCAGAATTCATCTGGAAGTGCAGAATTTCTCTAAAGAAATTTATCGAGTAAATATCGTCGATTCCGATATATCGAATAAAAGACAATATCGCCGATATATCGGTATCGTTTGCATCTCTAGTTTTGGATTCACAATGGTCAATAAAAATGTAGGATGGATTTGGGGTTCCACGCAGCGCAGTGGGGTTCCATGACCGAAAAAGTTCAGAAACCACTGTTTTCGAATACTCCCCACCTTGAAATTCAAAAAAAAAATTTTGTTGCAATATCTTCTTTTAGCAAAGAAACACAAAATTGGACTGCGGAAGAGGGTATTTATGTTTATTTTTTGCAAAAATTTACCCATTCTAAAGGCTGTATATTTACAAAAAAAAAAATACTTTAATGTAACGGTAACTTAACACACAGAACTCAATTTATCGAAACTCGGGTGATTAAATTTATTTTATAGGAATTTAATCCTACTTTTTTACGTCTCGCTAAGAGAGGTATTGGATTCATGCTAAAAATCGCATTTTCAGATTTTAGTGAATAAGCATCTTTTAAGGTTCTTAGAATCCGATTATAACATTTTTAGGATGATGTCTGTGTGTGTGTTTGTATGTTGAAGATACGATTTCTCAAATTCTATAAGACTAAAGACTTGTGTAACTACGGATTCCTCAATCTAACATTAATGAGAAAAGTTGAATAGATTCTGGTAACAATTGGACAACCGGAAGTAGTAGTATTTTAACAAAAATATTCTAAATATTATTTTTTGGAAATTTATGTTATTACAGATAATAAAGAATAAAATTCTCTCTCCGACACATTCATAGTTTTTATTATATCTTCTATACATTTATAGATACAGGAATATAATCTATAAAATAATTTGGTGTAGTAAATCTCACAGCCCAAACATCTTCATGGTACCCAGAAAAATTCAGAGATATTACTGAAAATAAGAAAATAAATATATTATCACAGCATATTACCCATTGCTGGACGTGCTAATACACAGATAATGATGATGACATATTTGTAACGTGCGGGTGTTTACCATGCGTCACCTCACGGGTACTCATTTTTGGCGCGGAGAGTGCATCACAGGGGTTAGTTATGTGCCATTTAAAATTTGAAATATTTGATAGGAATTGAATTCGGTTCCCCAGACTCTCCACCAGACACTCAGGTACGCGGCCATGAGACATATACATGGGTATATGTATTTAAATTAATAAAAATTAAATGGCGGGAGGTTTTGTGTTGGCCACATCAGATTTTTAGTTTTAGAATTGACACTAAATAAAGGGTAGAAGAAGTAAGTTTCAATAATGAAGTAGAAGAGCCTGTATTATTGAAATATTACTTAATATACGTGACCCTATTAAAAACCACTTGAACAAATAAAAATAACTACTCCTGCAATAATATGACAGTGATAATCATTTAAGTTTAAATTAATAAAAGTTAAACATAAAAAAACACCGGCTATATCACGCAGTTAAATGCACAAAACAATTAATATAAGTTGGTCTGAACTAAACAAGAAATTAATATCGCGATCTCTAAACCGGACGTAGCCGTAATATTAAATATGAAGGAGCAAAATCCCAGGAGGCTTGGAAACAAAACAGCAGCGGCAAAAGGCAACGCGCGTGCTCGCCACATACGTTAATCATGTCCACCAAACGATTAATTATACGCCATGAGAAATTCGTTCGTGATCAGTTAAATTATAAAAAATAAATAAAATATTTATCCATTCTCATTATTAAAGAAAGAGATATCAACAGATAGTTACTTTAAAAGTATTTTTTAAACTGTTGTGCTCTTAGAACACGCGTACTCTTACCCGTCCTTACCCTACACATTGATATTGGTAATTATATAATAAGCATAAAACGAAGTGGGCTATTGAAACAAATGCAACTGTCAGTGACATTTTGAGTTAGTTGTAAAATGGTTGTAACATCGTACCACCATAAAGTAAATCTAACTTAGAGATTATTGCATCTTATTACCTAGAAAAAAACTGGGGTGGCAAAAAAACTGTAAAACATGGCCACTTTTAAGCATAAATCGTGCTATTCGGCAACTGACAGAAACCGGGCCAATTTTCAAAAAACCTGGAATAGTTCATGTACCAATTCTGAATTTTCGTTATTTTTAACAGTTGCTGCCCTTACACTCCTAGGTTTTCTGAAAATCGACCCAGTTTCTATCGGGGTATTCTTTGTTCAATTCTAAAGAATAATGAAATTGTTACCATCGAAATCCATAGAATTGTATGATAAGCATTCATATCAATTAGGTGTTAATAATTAGTAGAAAGTTAGTCAAACAGCATTTATTCTTACTATACCAACGTTTCAGTGCACCCTTGCACCTTCTTTAGGGTAGTAAGATCTTACAAATTGTTCCAATTCATGTACACAAAATACATTCGTAAAAAATATGTTGTGGCCAGCACAATAACTTCCGCCAATCCTGTGTATTATGTATAAATAAACCAATGTAATCATCTCGCTTGTATCTTTCTAGAAACTTGTAACACTAGAGTTATTTTCCTACCTATCTTTCCGTGTCTCCCACAACATCTACCACATTAATTTACTTTTTGTTTATATTGACATCTGTCAATTTGAATTATATGAATATATTAGTAGATTCCATGTTTAGCATAGCTGGTTGATTTATAAAATTTAATTTCTTTAAAATTCTTTAACTCTATATCAATTGAATATGACGTATAAAATGCAATCAAATCGTATAGAGAATAATATATTCTTTAAGTTCTAATAAAGTTTATGTTAATAAATCAAATTTAACTGTTAAATCTTCAAATGAGACTACTTCCGGTTCACCAATTATAACCAAAATCTAATCAGTCTAATCAATACGAAAAAAATATAATTTTTGGAATCGTGGTATTGAAGTTATGCGATCCGAAACTTTCGACACACACACACACACACACACACACACACACACACACACACACACACACACACACACACACACACACACACACACACACACATACATACATACATACATACAGACATCATCGTAAAAATGGTAAAATCGTATTATAGGGACCCTAAAACATGCTTATTCACTAAAAACTCATCATTGAATTTTTTGACCAACGACAGTACCTTCCTTACCTAAAGGTAACTGAAGGTAAAAACATTCTGTTAATTTTTTGTACGATGTTTAATAAACTAACTGATTGTTTTGTAAGAATGTATTTTGTGTACATGAATTGTAACAATTTGTAAGATCTTACTATCTTGAAGAAGGTGCAAGGGTGCACCGAAACGTTGATATAGTAAGAATAAATGCTGTTTGACTGAACTTTCGAGTAATTGTTAACACCTAATCCACATCACAGTCGAGAAATTACCCACAATTAATATCAATACTTCTTTTTCAAATTTGACACCATAGAAATTGACTTGTACTCTGGATCATGCAAAAATATTTTTTTAAATAAATCTTCCGCTCTATAATTTAGAAAAATAAGTGACCTCTCCCTGTCAGGTCGCGGGGCTCTGGTGGACATGTTTGACGAATGACGGGTGTTTACTTTTATGACATCGCAATTACTTTTGCCCGAATATCTGCCAGGAGAAATCGCGAATTACAATACGTCGGTCGCGGTACTTGCAATGCAAATCTGAAGGACTTGATTCCGTTGCAAAAACGCACGTGCATTATTACATACGTGGTCATACTTCATTTGCAATTCATCGAACAATAGACCACTTCACACCAAACATAATAGAATCATCATATTTTAGAGAAAATATAAACTTAACTGTTTTTAAATTAAATAATAAAAATAATTCTGCATAATGCTAGGTTATATTCTCTTAAATATTTTAGTTTAAGATGTATTATATAAAATAAAATATATGTTCTTATGATTTTTTTGGTGGATGGTGTAATTCATACTTACTTGTTTATGTATCTAAGGCTTCAATGTACTTTTTATTAAATTCAGTACCCTTTTTTCATGTCAAATTTAGATGAAATTGATTTTGTTGTTATAGGTATTTATGAATAAATAAAATCCACGTGGCCAGTTCCTACATATTTAAGAGTATAGAAAGGATACTATGCACGTGAAGAGGTTAATGCCTTTAAGATAATACGAGTACAAGAACACTTCATTTAAATAAATGTAGAATGATCTACAAGCTCTTTCGTCGTACATGAAAATAGTAAACATGTTTCATATGAAATTTATATATGATAATACGGGTGTTACGTGTTACCCTAAAATTATTTAGAATTATACGCATGGTTTATATTTTTTATAAATATGTTTTAAGTAGCTCCCTTCAACAATAATACATTTCACCATTTGCTCCTTCCACTTCTTAAAAACTCCCAACCAATCATCTTTTGGAATGATGCTTTACAGCGTCAATTTATTCTTCAAAAAAAAATATACTTCCCCTTAAAACAAAACTGGTGTCGCGGGCTATTTAGACTGCACCCCATGGGCCCTTAATTTTTTAAAATTTTGAATGGATTAAAATAAAAAATGTTTTTGTTTTTCGAGCAATGAAATAATCCTCAACATGGTAAACATACCCCTCTAAACATGCATAATTACATCCGGTGGGCTGATTCTTTGTATTCGATGTTATTGTCGCGTCGGAAAGTTCCAGAAGGATTTCGCGCTATATAAACCCGTCGCCACATCCAGCCGAGATATTCTGTTATATAGAAGCACCGAGCAATGAGCAATTGGTGATATAAATAGTCTACGAGTTGTCAAACATAAATAAATATAGTTATATAAATAAATATAGTGGTATAAATATTCTCTAAATAAATAATCTTAGTGTTTAAGCATTTAATAATATTCTTAGTCTTAAATTAGTGTTTATATTTATTTAATCATAGTGTTCATTACGTTTATTATCTTTGTCTTAATTATTTACCGCTTAATAAACTTTTATTTTAATTAATTACATTTTTTTATTTTTACAGTCTGATTATTTATTTGAATTAAATATAGGTAAGTATTTTTTTTACCTTCCGGCACCTCTAAGTAAGAAAGGTACTGTCGGTGATGTCTGCAATGAATAAGCACGTTTTAGGGTTCTTATATAATACGATTTTACTATTTTTACGATGATGTCTCCAATTCTAGAATTCCAAAAGTTACAATTTTTACGTATTCACTTTCTTTACATCCATATGCAAATTTGATTAGATTTTGGTTGTAATTGGTCAACCGGAAGTACCCTCATTTGAAGATTTTAACAGTTTTTCTTGAAAAGACGCTGTTAAATATTATTTTGTGATATTTATTGTTATTATAAATTTAAAGAATATTCTTATACGAATTAATTGCATTTTATATTTCATATTTAATGGATATAGAATTATAAAAAAAAATAATAATTCAGCCAGCTATGCTATAACCACGGAAACAGCTACTATATTAAGAAAAGAAAGAGAAAACGAATGTGGCAGAGATGAGGATGTTGAGATAGATGTTGGGAAGACACGGAAAGATAGTGTAAGGAATTAAAAATACAAGAGAGAAGGTTACATTGGTTTGAACAAGTCAGGAGGAGAGATGAAGAATATATTGGAAGAATGAATAGCTTAGTAATAGAAGGTTGAAGAAACAGAGGAAGACCAAAGATAAGATGAAAGGACTGTATTGCGGAATATTTGAGAGAAAAGGAACTAAATGAAGACGACACGCAAAACAAAAATGAGTGGAAGAAGAAAATAAAACATAGCGACCCCTAATGAATGAGAAAAGCTAAAGAAGAAGAACATGTCAGTGTCAAGTGCAATTTGCATAGTTTATTTATGAAATAATTTTACTGGAAATATAGGATCTTTTGCAAGAAAATTTATGTATGGAATTTGTACATAACACATAGGATTGACGTAAGGTAATGTGCTGGCCACATCAGATTTCAATTAATTCTATTAATTGCGGAGGATCCAATCTTCAGTTGATGCTCTATTACCGTATAAATGGCTTTATGGCTACTTCAATTATTTTCTTAACAGTACCAATATTCTTTTCGGTAACAGCAATAATAAAATAATAAGACAGTTTATCATCTTGTACAAATTATTTAATTTAGAATGTGACAGATTATTTCAATTTGTTTCCCGAGAAAAAAATATCTGAAATTTTTTACAAGAAATTTTAATTAACAATTTTGAATATCTGTCATGTCAAATTTATAATGTGAAATTATAACACTCTTAATGAATTTATATAGGAGGTATCTGTAATTTTAAAGATAATCTTTAATTATTTATTGCCCACGCGTGTATTTCGATTAATTGAAAGTTCGAGTCGTATGATTTCCTATATATGATTATAAATAACTTTTTAAATGCATATTTAGATTACATGTAATATCTTTGATTATAGCCGTGAACCTTGCAGAATACAAGTGACCTTAGATTAAATGACAAAAAATAGCTTTCCACCAGTGGCAGCCCTAAAAAAAATTTTATATATAAACTGGCATCTATTTTTCAATGATTTTTTTATTTCCTGCTACTTTTTAGGTGTCTCAAAATGTTACGCCCTTGTTTTGGTCGTAAATCTGGGGATCCTGGTTCGATCCCGACCGATGCCAAAAGAAATATTTCTAATTTTAAATGGAATAAAAGTAACCCCTGTGGTGCACTCTCCACGCCAGTAATGAGTGAGGTCTGGTAAACGCCCGCACGTAACAAATATGTCATAATTACCGAAATTTGTGTATATGTAGGTACATAGCAGATGTGCACACCCGTAACGAGTAATATGCTGCGATGATATTTTTATTTATTTTGTTTTTAGTATATACATATCAAAAATTAAGAGTGGAAACTTTTCTAATTGTTCTGCGTTATCACTGTTAAAAAACAAATATTAACTTTTAACCTTTATTAAAAACGAATAAATAATATTAGAAAACAAGATATTTTCGACATCTGTGGTTTAAAAATATGTTCAAACAGGTTGCCTCCTACTTGAAAGCATTGGCATAATTTATTATGGAAGTATGAATAAACGCTGTTTAGTGATTACGAGCTACGACATCTTTAAGATTCACAATGAAACTTTTTCTTTCAACCCTAGAGAAGGCTCAATCTTTTGGTTACCGCGACCCTATAAAACTTTTCACAACCTTATCGCGCCCCAGCGCGGAACAATTGGGGTTTTCACATAGCCACCTAAAATATTTGAATAAAAATTATTTCTCATGTATCTCAATTATCTTATTTTACTCGAAATTTTTCAAATGCATTAATAAAAACTAATAGATGACTAATATGGTGGTTTATATTTTAGTAAAATAAGGTTGCTATTTAAAAATAAAAGTTGATAGCCGTATTTTGTAAATCTGACTTTATAAAAAATATTTACATCTGCCATAAAATAGTATATTTAAAAAAAGAATACTTTTACATAAACCATTTTTTTCTATTATTTATAATAAAAATAATAAAAGGGGAGGGTCTCACCCTGTATGTAGGTATGTGTGTATGTGTGTGTGGATATTGGAAGGACGGTTTCTCAAATATTATAAGACTTGAGACATATTTAACTACGGATTCCTCAATCTAACATTAATGGAAAGAGCTGTATGAATTGAACAACCGGATGTGGTAGTTTCTACTGATATTACTGAAAAAAAATCTGGGAGGTACAAGCATATTTAATATATGATATATTATTAACTAAATATGTATTTAAAATTATAGGTATATTAATATTAGATATAATCCTTAAGAAATACTGCTAATACCGTCAATAAATTTAAAGATAGTTGAACACATTGAAAAGTAGGACAAAACTTCTCATAGAACACAAGAATAAATACAATTTGTTTTTTTTTTGTGTACAAATATTAAATTCGTTACTTATGTGACACAAAATGGAAATACCGAGAGTTATTCTGCTGGCCACGACAGATTTTTAGTCGTATATTTATGTGTTATACTCCCGAAGTTTGGCACTTTCCTTCTGACTCATTATGTATAATTTTAAAAAATATAAAATATATTTGAATAAATATAATAATGAGAATATAATTCCTTAGTCACGTGACATGTTTTCCGCCAAACAACATTCAGAATCTCCCTAGCTACGCGTTTATCACAGCGATGATAAAAAACAAGGAAATTATCACCGTATTTATAGTCGTTACTAAGGGATTTGTTTTCTTTATTTATGACATTGACAGTTCATTTTGAGTATAAAAATAAATAATAACAATAATTCAAACTCTGAAATATTAAATAAAACTCGTAAGTACCATGTTTTAATACAATATGAATATGTATATCAAAAGTTAGGTTAGGTTAGATTGCAAAAATTCATTATATTCTCTCATTAAATATAAGCTCGTGATATGATTAATAATCGAAGATATTGCTCGTGAAACCGAAGCAGCACATTTCAACTCGTCCTTCGGACTCGTGAAATCTGCAGCTCGGTTTCACTCGAGAATATCATCGATGATAATCATATCACTTGTTATATTACGTATGAAAATTCTGCTGTTGAATGCAACAAAAGAATCCAAAAAGATAGTATTTATCGATGATTTTATAAAGTCGTATTTGATGGCGATGTTGTCACTCAAGAGTTGTTCATGTGTGATAGATATGTCACCTTGGATTAGGCGAAGCGTCGCGTCGGTTCAAATATTTTTTAGAATGCTAAACTAAAAGCAAGTAAGGAGAATTTATTTTGGAATTATAAAAATAATATTAGTTTCGTATTCTCGCAACCAGACAATATCGAGAAGTTAAATATTATTCAAATTTTGTTTTTTAAGATCATTATTATGTAAGTATAAATAAGGTAATTTAAAAAACAAGTATGTACCTCGTAAAACATAGAATCATGTGTACGACCAACGGGGGATTTGACGAAGGCAACTTCTCTCAAACTCATGAATTATACATGGACATAACCTAAATACATAACTCGAATAGTTTTTCCATCACACATTAAGAGTTACTAACAATAAATAACCTATAATTATTTTTGTAATGGCTCATAATGAAACTAATTTAATTATCAAATTAATACCGCGAATTCTGACTTTCTTCGCAACACCTTCAGAGAGTTTCTTTTTTGCTACTTTGTTTACATGTTAATTTTCTATTTCTCTTATTATAAACTGCATAATTAATAAGTATTAACAAATACTCGAAATCTCAGCAGAAATACAGCATTTATCTTTACAAAACCGTCGTAGAGAATCTTTAATCCGAATACCGGTACAAGAGCATTTACTGACCGCAATGCTTATTAGGTTTTTTGCAACATAGACGCACAAAATTTTAAAAAAATTGTTGTGGCTAGCACAATACCTCTCGCCACTTCAATTTTTAGTTACATATGTATAGGTATGATAAGACAGCGTGCACCCATGTTTTCATCAGCTAGATATTTGCTCAAGTTTTACCTTCCGTAACCTTTAGGTAAGGAAGGTATTGTCTTTGGTCAAAAAAATCATTGATGAGCTTTTAGGGAATAAGCACGTTTTAGGGTCCATATAATACAATTTTACCATTTTTACGATGACGTCTGTATGTATGTACTCGTATGTATGTATGTATGTATGTATGTATGTATGTATGTATGTATGTATGTATGTATGTATGTATGTATGTATATGTGTCTGTGTATGTATGTATGTCTGTGTGTGTGTATGTACGTCTGTTTGTGTGTGACGTCAATACCACGATTCCAAAAATTTTTTTTTTCATATTCCTATATGATTTGATTGAATTTTGTACTTCATATTCAATAGATATAGAGATAAATAATTAAAAATATATTAAATTTCATAATTTAGCTAACTAAGCTAACCATGGAAACTGTTAATATATTCAGATATTTAAAATTTACTGGTGGTAATATCAATGAAAAGTAAATGAATGTGGCAGAGATGAGGATGTTGAGATAGATGTTTGGGAAGACACAGAAAGATACGGTCTAGAAAAATACAAATGAAACGATTACATTGGTTTGAACATGGCATGAGGAGAGATGAAGAATATATTCGAAGAAGAATGAATATAGCATAAACTTAGTAATAGACCGTAGAAGAAACAGATAAGATGGAAGAGGACTATATTGCGGAAGACTTGAGAGAAAAGGAACTGAATGAGAACGACACGCAAAACAGAAATAAGTGGAAGAAGAAAATAAAAAATAGCGACCCTTAAAGAATGGGAAAAGCTAAAGAAGAAGAAGATGTCAGTTTTAAGTGCAATTTATGAAATAATTTTACTGGAAATATTTGCAAGAAAATAATACATAATATACAGGATTGACGGAAGGTATTGTGCTGGCCACATCAGATTATTTGTTACTATTACTGAACCATTTTCTGTTTCTTCACGTTTAGCATTGTTTCTTACATTTACTTACTTATTAATATCTATTTCATAATGATTTGCGTCAATTGCCAAAAGCTACGTAATTAGTGGGCTTCTGTAGGTAGTATAAATCTAATCCTCCTTGATACTAAATATTTCGTAGCAATTATTTTTTTATGACACCTTATTTTTTTTAATGTCATATGTGTTTGTACGAGTAATGATATTTTTAACTGGGATAGATTTTTCTCAAATTACAATTTATAAGTAATAATTTTATTTTACTGTGTTTATGAGGATTTATCTTTAAAATGTTGAATGAAGACGAATACGATGACCAAAATACAACTTACCAATCCATCCTAATTCAAAGGAGAAGAATTACAACCATTATAGATAGAATGATAGAGAAAATTGAAGTCTGTGTAAGAAAAAAGATATATTTACAGTTTAAATTTTTGAAGATGTCTGAAGATCATTTTTTTATTGTGTGAGTGATGAATTTAGCTCCGCCCATTCAGTCAAATTCAGTAGTGTCGTGCACTTAGTTTTATGAGGGTACATAAAATAATACTGTTATGTTATAAAAATATAATTGTTTCAGATTATATTAAATATTCAACTGTACGTTAGCAAATGTGAAACCAAATAAGTAAAAGATACAGGCACAGCATCAGTGACAATGACATAAAATAACGTTTTACATACCACTATAAATCTAGTTAATATATCCGAAGTAATAAATGAATTTATTTACAACAAGGGTATTATCTTTGAATATATAATACATATAAGAACGGCAACGCATATGGCTTAGCAAGATACTATATCTGTCTCTTTTTATTCACAAAATTATTATAGATAACTAGTGACTCCTACCACAAAACTGTGAACTACGATAAATCGTGCTGACAGCATTGCCAAATAGTATTTGTTAGAGGTATTCAATAATCAATAATTCAAAAATATTGTTTCATAATAACCAGATAATATATTTTGAATCTTCAATGTACATGTATACTTGTTTTACAATAGCAAACTTAAAAACCTTTTTAAAATTGTATCTTGTTGTTCTAGCTACGTGGCAACACTGTGCAACATCCACCTATTATGTATTTTTTGAACTAACTCAGAAATAATTCGTATACGGAGGAATAGATGGCACCTTCTCTCGAAATATTTAATCTAAATACATTACGTTGCCATTCTTATATGTATTATATATTCAAAGGTATTAACTATAACAAGCATTGTCTCATGGCTGCGTGCCTGAGTGTTCGAATTATAAATGGCACAAAATTGAACCCTTGTGGTGCACTCTCCACGCCAGCAATGAGGTGACGTCTGGTAAACGCCCCCACGGTACTAAAAAGTCATTATTACTGAAATCTGTATACAAAGCAGATTGGCACACCCAGCAATGGGTAATATACCGTGATGATATTTTTTTTTTAATTTTCAGCATCGTTTTAAAATGGAAGACTAGCGTGTTATATTCATTCTTATTGTCAATGCAAATTTGTTAATTCGTTCATAATACAGACGGCCTTGATCCATGGGCGTAGCCTGGATTAATGTTAGAGTGGGGCAATGTAGTCTGTCGTCGGAAGGTGGGGGGGGAGGGGGATAAAGTATGGTACGGAGTAAGGCTGTTCGATCTTGATCAAAATCGATCATCTATGATCCATAATGATCTATGATCGATTAAATGTAGTCTGTGATAATTTTGGTCAATCAATAGATCTTCTTATCAGATGGATCAAAGCGATGTTTTTATTTTCGCAATCCTAGTTTCTCAACCTTCTTCCTCTAGACTACAGGTAGTATATATGCTGTTCATATTTGCATGCTTACACATGACCTTGACATGTTATTGGATCAGATCGATCATTGTGATCGATTAATCGATCTTCTGTTCAGATCGCAGGCCTAGTACGGAGCTCATTACTGTGCTGTAGTTAAGATCGTACAAACTACAGAGCGAGACATATATAATTATAAAGGCATTTAAAATTCATTGGCTAAATAGTCAAAAATAATAAATATTTGTTACATATCAGGCTCGTGATACACTACTATGTGGCAAATTCCCACTACGAAAATTATGATATATTATTTGCAAAAAAAACTTATTTACTTTAGTTGACTGAAGTTTTTGATTTTATACTAAAATATTATCAATATTTTTTTAGGCCATTTCTAGGGGAGGGGGCAGCTGCCCCACCTACGCCCATGCCTTCATCAGATATCTTTAAAAGATTAAATTGTATGTAGACCCACCCGCATAACATTTCTAATTTCAGATGTGCCTGGAAGATATATTTGAGTTGATGGATGAAAAAAAATTACGCGCTTTTTTCTCAGAGAAATCTATCACTGATATGCGTAAAATGTACTCAATATCTAAAGTCCAAAAACCAGGAAGTAGTAAATTTAGACATTCCGTTTGTAATTCTTCAATTAAAACTGTGAGCAGACCCACGATTGCAAAAGTTCCCAGTGTAAGTAAAGATCTATTTGTTTTATTTAGAGTCTGTAAGAGTAGGAGTAATAAATTAAATATTCAAATTACCCATTACCTAATAAAGATTAGTTTTGCCCCATTGAAATTAAAGTCCTAATTTTCATCACGAATGAGTGATAAAAAGAAACTTTAGTACCAAAATGCATACTAAATTTTATTTGTAATCGAAAAATTGTGAAAACGAAGGGAATCATTATTTTTATATGTTATGTTTACCTATCTGTCAATTTTGCTAATCTCGGACTTTAAAGTTACGAATAGAAATATTACACAGTTACGTCAATGTTTCACCAGTTTACAACTTCTGAGTCGACTTCAATGAAGCCATCGTCAGAAATCGACCAACACATCAAGTAACCACAGACGCGTTTCGCACTATTTGGTGCCCATCAGTGTGATTAACCTGTGACCTCTGTCCACAGTGAGTATACTCCTAGAGTAGAGACGACGACTCGATGTGTTGGTAGCGATCAAATGATCTTTTACGATGGTAGAAAGCCTGTAGAGAGACGCTTTGACTAAAGCCATTTGGTAAAAATTCAAACTGCAAAAGCAAATTCTGAATTTCTCCATAAAACAACATTATAATAACAAAAATCTGATGTGGACACCACACGACTTCCTTGTACGATTATTAAACTATACATATTTTTTTAATAACTAAATTACAAAATATTAATTTTGACTTCAAAACGGTTATAGCGACCATAAAAAAATACATGCCAATATTTTTAATTGAATTAATGATATTGACTAATGTCATGAGTGATGTGGACACCACACGACTTCTTTGTGCGCCTATTAACCTATACATATTTCTTTAAAAATTAAATTACAAAATATTGACAGGCTTGTGCCAAGCCCGAGAAATATTTTGATATAGAACAAAAAATAATTCATTTACTACTATCATTCTTAAATTAACATTAATCTAATCCGGTTCTTTTTAAAGAGAGTTTTGATTACAACAAAGAAATATTTGATTACAACAATGAATATGACTAATTTCACAATAAAAATGTAATATTTGTTATTGTATGAATCATAAAATTATACGTATTTAACGTAATTTGACATGAACATTTTTTTTATTTTTTGTCCTAATCCATAGCAAGCTTTATTACAAAAACAAAAAAGTATATAATTTTTAAATTTACATATCTCGCTTATGCAAAGGGCTAATTTAATAATACTTAATGTGCTAGACGCAAAAATTAAGTATCTAAAACTTTTATTTGAAGCATTTATTTCTAAAATCAAAATAAAATCATTTTATTCAAGAAAAACTGTTAACAACTTCAAGTAATGTATCACTTCCGGTTAGCCTATTTTAACCAAAATCTATTATTTTATTTCGATTGACATAAAAGTCTTGTATACCAAATTTGAAAAGTTTTGGATTATATTTTAAAACAGTTTTTCATTAAAATCTATTATAGGGTTCATGTAAAGTGCCGCTTCTGGAAATTGTGTAATAACCAGAAAGGGAGGTGCACAACTAGATGTTATAGCAGTCCTAAATACAAAATTTCAACTTTCTACGGCTTACCGTTTTTGAGTTATGCGAGATACGTACATACAGACGTCACGACGAAATTAGTCAAAATGGATTCAGGGATGATCAAAATGGATATTTCCGCTGAAATCTGAAAACCGAAATTTTTCGTGATTACTACTTCCTTTACTTTCGTACAAGGAAGTAATATTACAAAGTTACGTCGTTGTTTCACAAGTTTACAACTTCTGAGTCGACTTCACTGAAGCCATCGTCAGTAATTGAGTCGTTGTCTCTGCTTCAGGAGTCCACTCACTGTGGATCGGACAGAGGCCACATGTTAGACCACACTGATGAGCACCAAATAGTGCGAAACGCGTCTGTGGTTACTTGTGCAGGTCGGCTTCTGACGATGGTTTCATTGAAGTCGACTCATCATACACTGTTTTTAATCACGTGATATATTTGAAAATATAGATATTTTTTTTAACAATTAATAATTCGTTATTTATAGGAATTGAATTTTTTTCCAATAAATATTGTTTAATTAAGCAAAACTACGAGGATATAATGTTGTTTACAAATATAAAATCTTATAACCCGCCTATTGTATATTAATTTGATTTTACCAACTTTTTATTATTTTTCCATAGATAGAATTAGTAACCATTAACTTTAACCTAATTGCCAAATTACATCATAATGACAGTGTAAGAAAAACTGTGGAACAAACCTTGATCCATCGTATAGCAGAACCTTTAGTGACCTTTCGGCAAGCTATGTTTAAGTTACGGTCATACATCAAAGATATGGTTTCTAAAACAGAAACTGAAGCAACAAATTTCGAGAAAATGTTAAGCAAATCTTGGGTTAAGAACAAGGAATATATAGAAAAATTTAATGGTAAGCGCAAAAGAGATTTTTGTCTACAATCTTGTGCGAAATAAGTGTTTTGAAATTATAGATCATTGCGGGAAATAGCTAATTCCCGTACTAAACATGCCAAGAAAGCAATAGGGGTTTCCAAACCTACGGCTTTTTATAAAATACTTGTTGGATATCGATGTTCATCATGTACCTATAAGTAATATTAAGGGTGAATATAATCGTCAATTTTCTGATTTTTAATACCCTAATATCAAAATGAAACTTTAATACATTTAAATCGTGCGCACAAAATTCAGTATCAGCCATGTTTGTGACGTGATGGGCACTGACAAATGCTATTGGCTAATGACTGTTTTAACGCGCAAGTCTCGCCTCCGCCATGTTCGCGGTAGTTTTAACGATGTACCCACGGATCTACATATAAATTGATAGATAGCTTGTCCCATGTATATTTTCTGTGCCGATATGGGAGTAACCGCCATATTGAGCCGGGGCAGCAGGCGGGAAATTTAAATGCAGTAATATTCGAATCGTAGTAATTTTGAAATTCATTACTTGAAAGAAAAGTATGTTTATTAAATGTAAACATTTTTTTTTTTTATAAAATAATGTGATAATGGGAGGCAAAATAGTATAACTTTTGATATTTTTTTTCTTATTTTTTCACCAGTTATTTTTTCAGTACATACTAATTTTTGTGTTACAAAATGCTATTGTTTGAATAAGTATTTTTATATGCGGCTCTTCGACAAGAGCATTGTCAAAAAAATACTCTTTCAGTGCCAGAAAAATGTTCTCAGTTAGGAACTCATTTGTGACATTCGCAACTAATAATTGCATATAAGTACAATTTTATTTACTTCGGAAGTAAATTTAATACTGTTTATAATACCGAAAAATAAAATTACTTACTCATGTACAAGAATTTTTTCCTCGATTTTTACAACTTCGCATAAAACAACTATGCACCAATATTCTTACCTTGGTAGGTATAGGAATCGTAGTAAAAATCGCATATCGAAATTTTGGTAAATAACAAGATTTTAAAGACCCTAGAATCCAATATATATACATATATATATATATATATATATATATATATATATATATATATATATATATAATGTGTGTGTGTGTGTGTGTGTGTGTGAGAGAGAGAGAGAGAAAGAGAGAGAATCATCTTTACGCTCTAAGTCAAATACTATCGTTCAGAAAATTTTAAGACTTCTGTATAACTTCAAAAAATCCCTTTAAATATTATTTTTTAAAGATTTATGTTATTATAAAAATTAAAGATTATTGCATTTTCTACAGGCTTGTATTAATACTTTTTCTATTTTTTTTATGGGTATATTTATAAAATTATATATAATTTCAATCCCGGAGCTTACGATTTAAACACAATTCGATGGTTACACAGTTCAGATTTCAAATGTATGTATATCAAATAAATGTCACTTTCAAAAAACTAATCATTTCAACTTAACGTTTTAAAAAGAAAATAGTAAATAGAGCAATAATTATATGTAAAAAGACACTACAATTTCCATCATAAGTAAATATATAGGAATGTAGATATGTATTTGAATTAACTGGCGGGAGGTATTGTATTTTATTTTGAAATTACTTCTAAACTATCAATAATAATAATAAAAAATATTCGCACGTCACCGCGTAAACGATAAAAACATCTACTTCTTATTTAAAACATTTTTCTCAATTACTGATAGTTTAGAAATAATTTCAAAATGTAAAAATCGACCAAGTTCATTTTTCCGCCATTATTGAGTTACCTATGAGAATTTTTGACAAAACAAAAGCACATCTATGATGGCCTCTAAAGGCGCACCACATATCCATTTAACCGAAGTCGTATGTCTTAGGCTTGATTTACAATAGCGGTACAATGTCGGTACAATAACAGTACGATGACGGAACGGTACTTCTTGCTCCAATGTATTTTAATGGACCCATTTACATCTACGTTCTCGGTACGATGACAGTACGATGACGGTACGATGACGGCACATTGATAATCACTGATTTACATTAGCGATGCGACCACGGTACAGTATAGTTTTGTTTCTATTGAAAAAATCGAGGAAAAAATATTATATCATAGTGACTGCATAGTATTTGCATGCAACAGGGAGTGAAAGGTTGCGTTTGAAGAGTACGTGCACATCATGTTGATGTTCATACCAAAATCAGCTGAGTGGAAGTAAACATATGCTAGTACGTGATTGACATCTGACATGTTTTTGACTTTTTGGTATGTCTTTTAGTTAAACCAAAATGTAGTCAAAATGAGCTACATAAACATAAAATATACATCATAGATTTCGTTTTGCAAATTTTCTGGATTTTCTTCTTCTTCTTCGTCAAGAGTAACGGCAATTATAGACAAGTCGGTATTTGTTTTTTTTTTTTTGATAGACACATGACATATGCACAACAAACCGTCATAATACATAAAAGACAAAATTATATTGTCATGATATTTTATTATGTTCGTACCGTCGTGGTACCGTCTAATGTAAATGCCTCTTGTAATTGACATACCGTCATCGTACCGTCATTGCGTGCGCTAATGTAAATTCGAAATTCGAACAGCCTTTATATTCATTTTTTTTCTTCTTATTTTTGCAGAATAGTTTTGTAACAAGTTAGTGATTCTAAAACAAATGCAACTTTCTGAAATGAGCGTAAAATTACGTTTACTGCCTGTTTTGTAAACAATTTTTTTTCTTGTTTACTTGGTTATTTTTTTTAAATAATCGCATTCTGAATCTATTTTTTAACAATTTTTTAAATTAAATTAACTCAGAGGCGTAATTTGAATTATTTTCACACCAAAAAAATTGTATCCTTTAAATTTTACACATTTTACGGGACAGATAAAATTGATAATTTTTTTTTCTGATAATACACCCATTTTGATTTATTTTAGAAATGCATTGTACCTATTATAGCAAAACTAAAGATGTCATAGGATCAATTGGTGACAAAAAAGCAAGTATAGAAAGTTTAAAAGAAGAAATTATAAAACTTAATGAAAAACGAATTTATCAATGTGAAAATATTGTGTATGTAAACTTTTTATAAAGGCTGATGATTTAAATTATTATCTACCTAGCCATGAAGGAAAACATTTTAATGTAAAGTAATACTTATGGCCAGTTGTACCAACGTAACTTAAATATTAAACTTGGCTTAAATTGACAATATACCATCGAAATGAAATGTCATAAATTATAATATATCGCTGTCAGTATTTATATTTGCTTTTTACCTTCCGTCACCTTTAGGTAAAAAAATTCAATGATGAGTTTTTAGTGAATAAGCATGTTTTAGGGCCCCTATAATAGAATTTTACCATTTTTACGATCATGTCTGTATGTATGTACAGTAAATTTTTTGAAAGATGTCCGATCAAGGTTATCTACGAATTGTATGAATTCAGATTTTTGCTCCGCCCATTCTGACAAATTCAATAGTGTCGTTTGCTTAGTTTTTATGAGGGTACATAAGATACTACTGTTATTTTATTATTATAAAAATATATGTTACAATAACAGAATTAAAAATTCAAAAATAAATCAACTGGTAAGTTTATTAGCAAATGTAAAACCAAATATGTGAAAATTAAGATACTGAAACAATGTCAGTGTCAGTGACACTATGAATCAAGGTTAGTGTATCTGAATTAATATATAAACTTACGTTATAGCGAAAGTATTATCAACAACGAGCATCGTTTTAAAATGGAATGTCCTAATTTAGTGGAAACAATATGAATTTTTGAAAGACAAGCGTGTTATATCCATCCTTATCGCACATGCTTAAAGCCTTTGTAAAGGAGGGAGATAAATGTATGCCAATTTGTTAATTCGTTCATGATACAGATGACCTTGATCGGACATCTTTCAAAAAATTTACTGTATGTAATTTCATAACATCAATACCACGATTCCAAAAATTATATTTTTTTCGTATTCCTCAAGTTTAAATCCAGAAGAACTGATTAGATTTTGATTATAATTGGTGAAACAGAAGTACCTCTATTTGAAGATTTTAATAGTTTTTCTTGAAAAAACGCAGTTAAATATCATTTTTTGACATTTTGTTATTATAAATGTTAAAACATATTATATTCTCTACACGGTTTGATTGCATTTTATACTTCATGTTAAATAGCTATGATATAACCATGGAAACAGATAATTCTGATTCACAGATGTCAGTGTCAAGTGCAAATTACATAGTTTTTGTTATAACCAATTATAACAAAAAGCTGATTCCTTCTTCTGTTTGATGTAAACTTGAGGAATACAAAAAATATATAATTTTTGGAATTATGGTATTGGCGTTATACGATCCGAAGGGATCGTCACATACATACATAAACACACACAACCATACAACACACACACACACACACACACACACACACACACACACACACACACACACACACACACACACATACGTACAAAAATCATAAACATAGTAAAATCGTATCAAGATTCTAAAACGTGTTTATTCATTAAAAATTCACCACCGATTTTTTTGACCAAATACAATACCTTCCTTACCTATAATTGACGGAAGGGAAAAATTACAAACGCTCGTCTTTCATGGCTATGGTTAGGTAGATAGACTTTTAAATTACCCTTGTAATTTAATATGTGTTTTTATAAATCATTTTAGTATAAACTCAGAAAGTATTATGAAACGAAATCAACAAAGAAGTAAAGAAAATCAAGAAAGACTAACATCTGATGCAAACGCTATTACAAAAGATTATCAAACGCTGTTAGAAAAAAATTTAGCTGAAGAAAAGAAACTAAGAATTAAAAGATATAAAGTTGAGACAGTTCTAGCGCAATGGTTAAATCAGTATGACACAGAGATTGGAGAGCTTCAAAAAGATTTAGAAGAACAACAAGACGGGTTAGTGTACTCGTAAAATATAAATGATCATACACGGAAGTTCATTTTAAACGGATCACCTTTGCTATCTCGTGAACTAAACACACCGGCAAACTAGAGGGACACCAAAAAAGCTATGTTTTAATCACGCAAGTTTCAACGCTTTATCAAACTTGTATCCTTAATATATATATATTATTAAATAGTGTTAAAACCATTAAATAGTGAATTATGCACTAAATAATTTAAATTGACTAATAGTAGTTTTGTTTTTTATAGCCTAGTGAAAAATAGTTAAAAAATAAGATTTATTTAAATTTCAATTGAATTTTTCTCAATATTTTTGTTATGTGAGGATATAAAATGATTACGGGGTTGAATTCAGAAAAAAATACACTCCAATGAGCTTAAAACATATACCATCCTATTTAAGAATTTATAACTTTGTTATAATGCCTGTTTCGCGGCCGGTTGCACAAAAAATTAATTAATACAAATAAGGTATGACTTTTCAATAATAACTCTTGTTTTCTGAAAGTACCTTGATTACAAAAATTAGAAAATTTTGTGTATTTATAGAACTTCAACCTCTTGTATTTTGGTAACTAGAAGGAATAGGACCTATGTTCATATGACATTTTTGGCTCAAAATGACCTCAGGAATAAGCTGTTAAAGTTTGTTACACTAGTCCTGAAACACCCTGTATATCGAAGTATTAAATATTGCTTGGTCTTTAAAATATGGGTATTTAATTCGTGTTCACTATAGATCTAGGGTTTAATAAGCATTTCTGACTTTGTTGTCGTTTCAATTCTAAGTATTTAGAGTAGAAAAATAATTTTAAAAAATCTGATGTGGACACCACACGACTTCCTTGTACGATTATTAAACTATACATATTTTTTTTAATAAATAAATTACAAAATATTAATTTTAACTTCAAAACAGTAAGATATATAGCGACCATAATCTAACCCGGTTCTTTTTAAAGAGAGTTTTGATTACAACAAAGAAATATTTGATTACAATAATGAATATGACTAATTTCACAATAAAAATATAATATTTGTTATTGTACGAATCATAAAATTGCACGTATTTAACGTAATTTGACATGAACATTTTTTTATGTTTTTGTCCTAATCTATAGCAAGCTTTATTACAAAAACAAAAAAGTATATAATTTTTAAATTTACATATCTCGCTTATACAAAGGGCTAATTTAATAATACTTGATGTGCTAGACGCAAAAATTAATTCTCTAAAACTTTTATTTAAAGCATTTATTTCTAAAATCAAAATAAAATTATTTTATTCAAGAAAAAATGTTAACAACTTCAAGTAATGTACCACTTCCGGTTAGCCTATTTTAACCAAAATCTATTATGTTATTTCGATTGACATAAAAGTCTTGCATACCAAATTTGAAAAGTTTTGGATTATATTTTAAAACAGTTTTTCATTAAAATCTATTATAGGGTTCATGTAAAGTGCCACTTCTGGAAATTGTGTAATAACCAGAAAGGAAGGTGCACAACTAGATGTTATAGGAGTCCTAAATACAAAATTTCAACTTTTTACGGCTTATCGTTTTTGAGTTATGCGAGATACGTTCGTACGGACGTACGTACGTACAGACGTTACGACGAAATTAGTCAAAATGGATTCAGGGATGATCAAAATGGATATTTCCGCTGAAATTTGAAAACCGAAATTTTTCGCGATTACAATACTTCCTTTACTTACGTACAAGGAAGTAAATAAGGAAAATTATTATTTTCAAGTAAAAATTAATAATAATAATTTATACATAATGGAAAATTGAATTTTTAATTAATCTAAATTTTCCCTTTTTTGAAATCTTGAAATAAATTGTGACTAATTAATAGCAAACTCCACTGATTGAGCACAAAATGAACTGAATATCTACGTCGTACATTATTAAGAAAATTATTATTTAACGAATAACAATTAAGACTTTCTAAAACTATAGATCGATTTAGGTAAAATTTCATAAAAAAAATATATTGTTCTGTCGTTTTAGTTATAATGCAGAGAAAGCAGCATTTGACGATCTTACCAAAAAATTCGAAGAGCAAACAGTAGAATATAATGTTCTTATGGAAGAAAAAAGAGAAGAAGAAGAAAGGCTCTGGAATATCAAATATTATGCGTTTATGCAATTACGAAGTGCTCGAATTATCCAACGATGGTGGAGAAATATATTACGTAAGAGGAAGAGGAAGAGGAAGGGTAAAGGAAAGGGAAAAGGCAAAGGGAAAGGAAAAGGAAAAGGAAAGAAGAAATAAAATAAATATATTTTTTATTATAGTTTTTTTATGTTAAAATAAATATATACTTTTTTTAATGTATAGTAGTTTTTATTGAATTTTAGTCTAAGTCGATATCGTTAAGCTTGTTTGAATCGGTAAAAAATTATCAAATTCAGTAACAAATTTGTTAATAAATTTGGTATAGTTTGGTTCACGAAAGATGACAATTCAAGGTCATTTTCAAACCATCTGGCATAATATTACTTGCAAATAACTTCACTACATTCTATACACATAGGCGTGCATCAGGTATAATATTTGCGGATACATTTTAATCATTCAAAATTAAATGTTAAACGTCTACACATTTTCAAAGATATATTTTATTTTGATATAATAATGAACATACAACACCTATGTATACATACAAAAATATTGAAAACAATGATATAAATACATATATTGAAAATAAGTAATAAACTACTTACTGTTAGCATACATTTCATATATTATTCTTCTAATTGCATCGGTGTTAAAAGTATCAAGATCAACTGTTGCAGTTGATTTTCTGGGTCGTTTTTTTTTCCAGAAGAAGTTAATTGTTCTTCATTTTCGATATTATTAACACGTTTTAATACCCTGTTTCAGTTTGCCTTTGCAAAGTTTTTCCTTTCTCTCCCATGATTATGTTCAATTACATCGCGGAACAAAATTAGAAACTTATTCGTTGATTTTGATTAAACGTCAAATCGTGCGTCACATTCAAAAAACAAACTCCGCCACTGGATTTGTCTCTATATAGTTACAAAAATATGAAAACAATGATATAAATACATATTTTGAAAATAAGTAATAAACTACTTACTATTAGCATACATTTCATATATTATTCTTCTAATTGTATCGGTGTTAAAAGTATCAAGATCAGCTGTTGCATTTGATTTTCTGGGTCGTTTTTTTCCAGAAGAAGTTAATTGTATTTCATTTTCGATATTATTAACACGTTTTAATGTCCTGTTTACTGTGGTTCAGATATTTGTAGCGCATCTGCTGTACGCTTAAATAAAATACTTGCTAAATTTCATTTATTAATCACGAAACCTTCTTTGTCTAGCAATTTCAATTTTCAAAGAAATTAAAAAAATATATTCACATATATTATCTGCTGCACCTGATGAAGATCTAATAATGGTCCATTATTTTCTGTTTCCCGTTGAAAATAGTGTTCATTATGCACAAATTGAATAGCTTGCCGTCGCAAAATTTTTCCTTTCCCATGATTATGTTCAATTAAATCGCGGAACAAAATTAAAAACTTATTCATTGATTTTGATTAAACGTCAAATCGTGCGTCAAATTCAAAAAACAAACTCCGCCACTGAATTTGCTTTCACGTAGAGGGCAGTTCAATAGATAATTGCATATCAGCAACTCATCGACATACATTCCTATTATTTTTAGTGTGTTAGAGAGCAATGTGAATATGGAACGTATATCTGTCATATAGCATAAATCACGTAGACATACGTCAAATAATCTATCTCTTTCTAATACAAATGTAGCTATAGTACCGCTATATAAAAATGTTGTTTATTCTTTCTTCGAACAAATGGCCTTGAATTGCCATCTTTCGTGAACCAAACTATAGCATATTTTTTTCATTGGAAACGAATGATATGTTCTATTTCATCACAAATTTCTACGAGCCAAATTTCATAATATTTCGGCCGATCTATATTTTTAACAAAAATATCTGTTATGGCCAGCACAATACCTCTCGCTACTTCCGTTTTTGATTACATAAGTATAAGACGCGAGCAGTCATGTGACATTGTCAGAATGACAATTAGTAATTATATACATAGATGTCAAATAGAATTTTTCATTAAAAATTACAAGATTTTTAAAGTTTACGTAATTAATTTGTCACCAGGAGTGTGGAACTTACTTGTTGAGGAAAATAAACCACATGGAATTGGAAAACACGAAATTTAAAATGAAAAATTATGATATTTGACATCTGTGTACATAATTACTAGCTATCATTCTGACAGGGGCCCCATATCTGCTTATCAAAGCTTAAATTTAGTGATTTTCCAATTCCATGTGGTTTATTTTCCCGACAAGTAAATTCCACACTCCTGGTGACAAATTAACTAAGTGAATTTAGAAAATCTTGAAATTTTTAATGAAAAATCCTGTCATTTGACGTCTATGTACATAATTACTAATTATCATTCTGAAACGTGCCCCCACATCTGCTTGTAACCAAAAAAGGAAGTGGCGAGAGGTATTATGCTGGCCACAACAGATTTTTAATATTTTAATACTGCATAGTTAAAATAAACTAATCATTATATTCATGAAAATTAATTAGTAACTCAAAAAGTAATAAGCAACACTTAAGAAACAAATCGCTTACCCATGTTTACCTACTAAAGAATCTATAATTATAATAGCAGCTGAGTGTAATTTCAAACCAGTAGTTAAATATGAAATGGACGATAAAATTTTGACAAAGTAGCCTGAATATGCACCTAATAAATTTGATCGAGTCAGTTCTGGCAATTATCTTTCTTTATTATAAATCAAAACTAAGTTATTGACACCAGCGGCTCCTTTCATGTACAATAATTAAAACGTATAAAAGTCGCCAAAGAGAAACTCTCAAATTATTACCACATTTATGTATCATTTCCAAATCAACCTTAAAATTTATAGTTCTAAATGTATACGCGCACGAGCCACAAAACAAAAATATATATCTTTTAGAATTTATGATTTTAAAACAATGATATATTAATACGTTAAAATGTTCCAATTTCGCTTTGTCAAACGAATAATAAATTTAGGTGAAAAAACACGTTTTAATTAACAATATTATTTTAAAACATTTTAAATAAAAATATATATATTTTCTACTGCAGAATACATTATTCAATAAGAGCATGTCTCAATATAAAACAATTTTCACATATTTTTACAAAATCTATAGGATATTTTACCATAAATTATGTACAATAAATTACAAAGTAGAGTTTACCATATATAAATTTTAGGCTGGTAACAGGGAATTTCAATTCAAACAACGTTCTTGTTTACTTTCTCTTCATATTCTTCTAGAAAATACATTAATTTTGGGCGGTCTAAAATGTATATATCTGGACTGTGCATCTATTCTTACATATCTTCTTTAACATTTTATTTTTTCATACATGTTGTATCTAAATAACACATTAATTCCCTCTAATAAAATGATGGATAGATTGCACTCCAATTATTCTTATATCGATGTGTAATTTTGTTAATATTTACAACTTACTTGAGACAAATTTGATAGCTTTTTTGCAGTTCAATATTATTATAGTCTACAGTGCTCGTATACATTGTTCAATAATGGTTGAAACAATTTTAAGTCCTTCAACGTAGACGTGTCACCTCCATAATAGTCACAGATGAAGAATTAAGAGATTCTCCAAGTACATTTTTCATTCATGTTGCAGAGTGAAGACCATCTTCACTTTCATCTTGTGTTTATAACATTTAAATATCGTCTTCTTTCGGGCTGTATTCTCGCTTATATCTATTCTTTATATTTAGATTTTTAAAATTTAAATTCATTCTGTGAAGAAATTTTGTCCTACTCTTTTAATTTTTCGAGATGTTTGCAATTCATTGTCGGGATTAACAGTATTTCTGGAAGGTCTGTGTAATATACCTATAATTTTAAATATTTAACTATTAATACAATAAGAAGTAATATAATGTATGTACTTCCCAGAAAAAATCTTCAGTAATGTCTCTGGATTTTTTATACTTGACATTTATATGTCAGTTACAAACATTTTTTATTTTTCAGTTTCCATGACATTATGATTATTATATACCTTATATCTTTGAATATATAATACAATACAAGAACGGCAACGTAATGTATTAAGATTAAATATTTCGAGAGAAGGTGCCATCTATTCCTCCGTATACGAATTATTTCTGAGTTAGTTCAAAAAATACATAATAGGTGGATGTTGCACAGTGTTGCCACATAGCTAGAACAACAAGATAAGATTTTAAAAAGGTTTTTAAGTTTGCTACTGTAAAACAAGTATACATGTACATTGAAGATTCAAAATATATTATCTGGTTATTATGAAACAATATTTTTGAATTATTGATTATTGAATATGTACCTCTAACAAATAGTATTTGGCAATGCTGTCAGCATGATTTATTGTAGTTCATAGTTTTGTGGTAGGAGTCACTAGCTATCTATAATAATTTTGTGAATAAAAAGAGACAGATATAGTATCTTGCTAGGCCATATGCGTTGCCGTTCTTATATGTATTATATATTCAAAGCTTATATTTCTTTATTTCTAAATCTATAAAAGATATAATAAAATATTTATATGTATCAGATAGAGAATTTACTCTTCTTTAATCTTCTTTAGCAAGAACAAAAGTTTTAAAAAATAATATTTAGATTTTTTTTAAGAATCTGCTACTTCCGGTTGTCCAATTATTCCCAGTAATGTCCAATTGAGAAATACGTAGTTAAACAGACATTAAGTATTATATTTTTTGAGATATCGTCCTTCCAACCGACCTACATACACACACACACACACACACACACACACACACACACACACACACACACACACACACAGACATCGAAAATGTTAAAATCGGATTGTAGGGACCTTAAAACGTGCTTAATCATTAAAATTTGAAATGTATTGTAATGACAAGGCTAAACATTTTTTGTATATGTATTACGCTGAATAAATTTAATTTAATTTAATTTAAAAATCTGGATATGCGATTTTTAGCATGAATCCAATACCTCTCTTAGCGAGAGGTAAAAAATGTAATATGACAAAAATGATGAGTTCTGAAAGATATTATAATACATTTTAAATATATGGTTTTAAATTGGTATACTATTTAACAAATTATTTTATATATAATTGGAAGACATTTTTCACAGGTAACAGAGATTGATTTTCAGCTTTATGTAGTCATTAATCTTGAATAAATTAGTCGTGTTTTTCACTGGAAGTATTTACGTACATCCATATTTTAATAATAATTTATCATATTACCACAAATTACTCCATATAAGAGACCTTGTGCAATTACCGCACATTATAATATACATGTAAACAGCGAGTTATCTTCATGCAAATACCCCAACTTGTAGCAAGCGAGTGACATAAATTTCCACCACCAATGATTACAGTTTCCCCGGGGACTTGGACTTCCTTATTGCACTGGCCGACAGATTTAATTATGCGCGTTTCTATTAACATTATTTAAAAGCGAAACTCGTGTTCTTTAATTGGAATCGTAACAATAATAAACCCGTAATGAGCACGGATCCACAGGTGTAGATCTTGGATCGAAGCAAGCCTTGCGGAGAACAGAAGAGTGCGATGCAGGAAACGCGGAGTATCTACCGCGGCTTATAATACGATATACGTTGTTAATTATAATTGCACGACGTTTCTGCAAATTCATAATTTATTGATAATTTGATCAAGAAAATGTAGATACCGAGTAGGCTAGTTATAGAATAGTGCTGCATAGGTTTGTTATATTTTATGATATACCCATTTTAAAAGTTTATAATTGTAGAATAATTAATTTTGATTTATTTTATTACCTATTATTCTTAAAAAGGTTTCGTTTGAACTTGGAATCAGCAATGAAAATATTTGCTAACAAATAGCAAAATTAATGATATTTAATTTCATATTATAATTTCCAAATAATATTATTTCATTTATTTATTTATTTATAAATTTTTACCTCCCGCTACCCTTGGTAAGGGAGGTATACGGATCGTGCTAAAAATCGCATATCGAGATTTTGATAAATGACACGTTGTAAGGTCCTTACAATCCAATTTAAACATTTTCACGATGATGTCTGTGTGTATGTGTGTGTGGGTGGATCCTTTTTACGCTCTAACTCAAATACTATCATTCAGAAACTTTTGAAACCTTGTGTTTCTACCTTACTCTTATATGGAAAGATGCCATTAGATTTTGGAGAAAATCAGATAACCGGAAATGGCACTTTACTGGAAACTCAAAATAGTTTGTCTTCGAAAAACCTTTTTTTCGAGATTTATGTTAAATTAAAGATTATTAAATTTTTTACAGGTTTGCATTAATACTTTTTCTATATATTTTTTGGATAAATTTATAAAACTATATTTAATTTTAATCCGGAAGCCTGCGCTTTAAACACAACTCATACACATGGTTACACAATTCAAATCTCAAATGTTTGTAACTGACAGATATATGTCACTGTCAACAAACTAATCATTTCAAATAATAATATTAACGTTTTAAAAAGAAAATAGTAACTGGAACAATAATTACATGGAAAGGAATTTAATACAGTTTCTAGCATAAGTAAATATGTAAAAATATAGGTAAGATTATAAAAACATATATCATCACGGCATATTACCCATTGATGGGTGTGCCAATCTGCCTTGTACACAGATTTCGGTAACGATGATGACATATTTGTACTGTGCGGGTGTTTACCAGGTGTCACCTCACGAGCACTTATTGCTGGCGTGGACAGTGCCCGCGGAGGTCATTTTTGTGCCATTTAAAATTCGAAATATTTGGCGTCGGTCGGGATCGAACCCGGTATTTAAATTTAATTTAATTTTAAGTATTTATATGAATAAAAATTAAATTAAATTAGGTATTGTGTTGGCCACATCAGATTATTTTTATATAATGATCAAGTCTACCTAAAATTTAAAAAATCTGTTAATACCTTCCGTGAATCCTGTATATAATGTATAAATTTCATACATAATTTTTCTTACAAAAGATTCTAAATTTCCAGTAAAATTATTTCATATACAAACTATTCAAATTGCACTTGACACTGACATCTTCTTCTTCTTTAGCTTTTCCCATTCGTTAGGGGTCGCTATTTTTGCGTGTCGTTCTCATTCAGTTCCTTTTCTCTCAAGTCTTCCGCAATACAGTCCTTCCATCTTATCTTTGGTCTTCCTCTGTTTCTTCAACCTCCTATTACTAAACTACTCATTCTTGTTCCAATATAATCCTTCATTTCTCCTCATGACATGTTCAAACCAATGTAATCATCTCTCTTGTATCTTTCTAGAAACTTGTAACACTAGAGTTATTTTCTTACCGTATCTTTCCGTGTCTTCCCCAACATCTACTTCAACATCCTCATCTCTTCTACATTCATTTACTTTTTATTGATACTGACATCTGTCAATTTGAATTATATGAATATATTAGTAGTTTCCATGTTTAGCATAGCTAGCTGAATTATAAAATTTAATTTCTTTAAAATTCTTTAAGTCTGTGTCTATTGAATATCAAGTATAAAATGTAATCAAATCGTATAGAGAATAATATATTCTTTAAGTTATAATAATATTAAATGTCAATAAATCAAATTTAACTGTTAAATCTTCAAATGAGGCTACTTCCGGTTCACCAATTATAACCAAAATCTAATCAGTTGTTCTTCTGGATGTAAACTTGAGGAATACGAAAAAAATATAATTTTTGGAATCGTGGTATTGAAGTTATGGGATCCGGAACTTTTGTCACACACGCACAGACACACACACAGACACACATACATACATACATACAGACATCATCGTAAAAATGGTAAAATCGTATTATGGGCATTCTAAAACATGCTTATTCACTAAAAACTCATCATTGAATTTTTTGACCAAAGACAATACCTTCCTTACCTAAAGGTGTCGGAAGGTAAAAAAGCATGAAGCATTAACTCAAGCATTACTCAAGGTTGTTTGGAGCTCTACTCAAGTAAATCTTCGATCGATGTATGAGGGCAGAAACAAATAGCGACTATGAAACGAAATATGGTACTCAAGTGCGAGTCTAGGCGACGTACTGACTATGGATACAGGCATATATGTGTTAGAGTGGAGTTTTTGTACCATTATGTATCTTAGATAAAATAAAGCGATTCATGTATAATTTTTAAGGGCTAATTATGCTTTCTTTATCACTGATAATGTAAAAAGATACGTTGGTTGAACCTGAAGTATACTATCAAGTAATAATCCTTATAACGCTTGTAGATTTTAAGTTACTAACCATTCACTCTGATATAAATCAAGTTATTATTTAAGTGTTCATACATATAATCAGTATAATACAGTTTAACTTGATTCCCACCCATGACACCCCATCCACCCTTAGTCAGCTGAGACTGAGATTCACACCTGGCTGTTTCCGCTTTATCCACCCCACATTCCAACACCCTGGGACCGGTGCGTCCGTTATCTTCACGTAACTTACTGTATTGTGTTGTGACGTCAGCCTGACGTAACATAACGTAACGTGCGCGGGAAGCGTGGGATAGTAAGAGACCACGTGACAGATTTGCGCGGGAAAGCCAGAGGGTGTAACGCAACGCAAGGGATGCCGAAGAAAGGTTGTGGCTATGGTAATAAGGGGTGGATGAATGGGTGTGGGAATTTAGAGTATGTAAGACTTGGGAACTGTGTCAAAAATAATATAAAAGGAAATGATATGGGTTTTCGTTTCTATAAAATATAGAACAATATGATTTAGTGCTAATGGCCTGAAGACAGACTTGAAGCATAACCTGAATGCCTTTGAGATAGAAGAAAAAATTAAAGTTATTGAGAGTAATTGAAATTCGCATATTCCTAGTTTTTTTGCGCCTCCGTCCGATATGAGTTATTTTTCTCCTCCAATAAAAATATATCTCCATTATTTAAATTTTTTCGATTAATTATAGTAGTTATAATTCACTATTGTGATCATAATTCATTCGGCTCGACCAATCACAGAACCAGAAATAAATTATTCCCGTTTATTTTATTTCTGCCGCAATCACCATTCCTATGACGTGTCTGACAATTGATAGTTTTGTTATTATTTTTACCTCCCGCTACCCTTGGTAAGGGAGGTATAGAGATCGTGCTAAAAATCGTATATCGAGATTTTGGTAAATGACCACGTTTTAAGGTCCCTAGAATCCATTTTTAACATTTTAAAAATGATGTCTGTGTGTATGTATGTATGTATGTTTGTATGTATGTATGTATGTATGTATGTATGTATGTATGTATGTATGTATGTATGTATGTATGTGTGTGTGTGTGTGTGTGTGTGTGTGTGTGTGTGTGTGTGTGTGTGTGTGAGTGTGTGTGTGTGTGTGGATCCTGTTTACGCTCTAACTCAAATACTATCATTCAGAAAGTTTTGAAACCATGTATTTATACCTTATTCTAAAATGGAAAAAAGCCATTTTGGTGGCAATCGGATAACCGGAAATGGCAGTTTACTTGAAGCTCAAGATAGTTTTTCTTCAAAAAATACCTTTAAATGTAATTTTTTCGCAATTTGTTATTATAAAAATTAAAGTCTATTCCATTTTCTACAGGTTTGCTTTAATACTTTTTCTATATATTTTATGGATAAATTTATAAAGTAATATAAAAATTATATCTCGGAGCTTATGCTTTAAACACATCTCCATGGTTACATAGTTAATCTCAAATGTATGTAACTGACAGATACATGTCACTGTCAAAAAAATAATCATTACAAATTAATAATAGTAACGTTTTAGAAGGAAAATTGTAAATAGAACAATTGTTTTATGGAAAGGAACTTAATATACATAATTTCTAGCATTAGTAAATATGCAGGTATGTATTTAAATAAAAAAATAAATAAATATATTCTCACGGCATATTATCCATTGCTGGGTGTGCTAATCTAATTTGTACACACATTTGATTACATATTTGTATTGTGCGGGCGTTTACCACAAGGGTTAATTTTATGCTATTTAAAATTCGAATTATTTGGGGTTGATCGGGATCGAATTGGATTCCTCAGATTCGCGACCAGACATCAGGCATGCGGCAACGAGACCCCATAGGTAAATGGCGGGAGGTATTGTGTTGGTCACATCAGATTTTTTGTTATTATATAATGTGTTCTTTTAATGTATACATATAAATGTAGAAAAAAATTCACATCTTGAAGAAGGCATAGGAGACGCCGAAACCGGTAGAGGCCGAAATTTAAATAAATATTTTGACTGCAATCCAGTAACTCATTATTTGCCATCCAGTTAAGAAGCTTCATCATCCATTAAATCATTAATATATTTTCCTCATAAAAATAAAAGAAATTTCGTTAAAATAATAGAATATAATTTTAATAAATATATCTTGAAAAAATATTATGATAGATATGTATTTTTAATATAAATATGCAAATGGACCCACCGCAGCAACAATCTCATCATTCTGTCAATTAAAGAATTCTGTCGCAGGTGATATGTCAGAATATTTTAACACATTTAATATGATTGCTCTTGAAATTTAATTTGTCAACAACATGTTGTCTGTAAAAATAATTGTAAATGAACTACATTTTGACATCTTATATTTAATTAACAAAATTGAAAGCAGTAACAGCAATTCCAATAATATACTTTTCATTTCTTTTAATTAATATTGACAGTTTATTTACAGGATATTACATTTTTAAATGCGATTAATATTGCTGACAGGGCAGAAATACAAACCTTAATTCACAAGAAAGAACATTACAAAATCGATCTACATTTTGCTGTATCAATTAGTTGATATTCTTTTCATATCAGAGTAATTAATATCTGGAATTTTTAAAATTTAATTATAGGTTATATGTACAGTAGTCCTGCAATATAGAGTAATACGGTTATTAAAGTACGTACATTTAATTACTTAATTAATGAAAATATTAAATTAAAAATCTTTTCATTTTAATGTCTTAATTACATTAGCAAGTAATGAAATATCTCTATTAATTTGTAAATGAAATTTAAAAGTTTAAATATGAAATATTTGTTTGCTTATTATATTTTAAAAAATCTGATGTAGCCAACACATGATTTCTCGCCATTTCCATTTTATGTTACATAAATAAATATATTATCACGGTATATTACCCATTGCTGGGTGTGCTAATCTGCTTTGTATGTAGATATCGGTAAATAATCAAATATTTGTACTGTGTGGGCGCTTACCATCAGGCGTCACCTTACGGGCACTCATTGCAGTCGTGGAAAGTGCACCATAGGGGTCCATTTGGTGCCATTAAATTCGAAGTAATTTTTGGCGTCGGTCGGGATCGAACCTGAGTCATAATTAACGAATTTAACATTTCTTGTACATACAAATAATTCAAATTCTATGAGGAATTTTCTCCTACTCTTCTAATATATTCAAAGAAATATATATTCACTGACGGTATTAGTGGTATTTCTTAAGAATATATGTAATATTAATATATCTATAATTTTAAATATTTAATTAATAATACAATAAAAAAAATTAAATGTACTTACTTCCCAGAAAAAGCTGTCTGTAATATGTTAATAAAACTGACGATTCTTGACACTGATATTTTGCATTTATCTGTCAATTGTAATCATTTAAATATCTCAACTGGTTTCCATGGAGTTGTTTGGGCAGCGAGATTTATTACAACAGATTATTCTATATTATTATATGTATAATATATCTCTAAATCTATAGAAGATATAATAAAAAATTATAATCTAATTGAGAATTTATAGATAAGATCTATATTATTATATTAACATAAATTTTAAAAGAAAATATTTAGAAGATTTTTGTTTAAGAAACTACCATTTTCGGTTGTCCAATTGTAACCAAAACCTATTCAACTCTTCCCATTAATGTTAGATTGAGGAATGAATCCAATACCTCTCTTAACGAGAGGTAAAAATTGCTAATAGCTTTAAGTGAAGTACACTTCCAGTTGACCAATTATAGTTAAAATATAATCAAATATGGATGTAGATACGAGAAATACGAAAAATTTGTAATTTTATTTTAAAAATGTTTTTTTTTTTCATTAAAAACTCATAATCGATTTTTTGACCAGACATTACCTTCCTTAACTATAGGAGACTGAAGGCAAAATACAAAATATCAAGTGGACAAAATCATTATATGTGTATTTGTCGAAGAGAAATTGTAAGAATTGCTTCTTCCTTCTTATTGGTGTCATCGTACGCTGTTCTGTGCAGTGTGCATGCCTCAATACTGCAATACTGCAATGCGGAGAACATGATCCTATGATCGATGGTGAAAAAGCGGTCTGTAAATCGCGTTTCTCATGTACCCTGTCCTGTTTTTGCTGATTATGTTGGAGAACGTCGGACACAAATATCACTTCGTGACTTGTACTGATTTACTGTGTGATTTCACGCATGCTGCATGCCACCACACATTGTTTACATTTTTTCGCATACGAGTACACCCCTTGTTCCAAAAAAAATACCTCTCGCACCCTTTTCATTGTGGTATATAAAAGTATTGTACCTTATTTAACATTTTTTGTACACACAAAAAATCTAATTACACCTAATCTTTATATTTACGTATTTTCTATAATTTTAAATTCATTCTATGAGCAAGTTTTCCCCTACTCTTCTAAATGTTCGAGGTTTTTCCAATTCATTAACGGGATTGGTGGTACTTTTGAGGGGTTCATGTAATATGCATATAATTTTAAATATATAATTAATAATACAATAAGAAATATTATATATCGTCCCCAGAAAAAGTCTTCAGTACTATCTCTGAATTTTTGACATTGACATTAGTGACATTTACTGTCAATTAGAGACATTTAATTTCTCAAGTAGTTACCATGGAGATGTTTGGGCTGTGAGCAGGCTGTGAGATTTACTACAACACATTATTTTATAGATTATATATGCTATATCTTTAAATCTATAGAAGGTATAATAAAAAAAAATATATCGGATAGAGAATTTTAGTTTTTAATAATTGTAATAATATAAATAAATAAATATATATATATATATATATATATATATATATATATATATATCATCACGGCATATTACCCAGTGTTGGGTATGCCAATCTGCTTTGTATACAGATTTCGGTAATGATGAACCGTGCGGGCGTTTACCAGGCGACACCGCACGGGCACTCATTGCTGGCGTGGAGAGTACACCACAGGGGTCAATTTTGTACCATTTAAAATTCAAAATATTTGGCGTCGGTTGGGATCGAACCCGGTTCCCACATTCGCGACCAGACACTACTACTTCTTAGCAGAAATTATTCAAATCTTCCCATTACTGTGAGACTGAGGAATCCGTAGTTACTCAGGTCTTTAGTCTTATAGAATTTGAGAAATCGTACATACAACAACTTCACACACACACATCCACACACACACATATGTCATCATCGTTACTGAAATCGGTGTACAAAGCAGATTGGCAGACCCAGCAATGGGTAATATGTCGTGATGATATATTTATTTTATTTATTTATATACTTACCTATATTCATTGCTGGCGTGAAGAGTGCACCACAGCGTCGGTCGGAATAGAACCCGGTTCCTCAGATTTTTTATAAATACTATTACTTCGTACCAGAAATTATTCAAATCTTCCCATTACTGTTAGACTGAAGAATCCGTAGTTACACAGGTTTTTAGTCTTATAGAATTTGAGAAATCGTACAAACAACAACTGCACACACACCCACACGTTCACACACACACAGACATCATCGTAAAAATGTTATTATCGGATTCTAGGGACTTTAAATCGTGCTTATTCGCTAAAATCTGGATATGCGATTTTTAGCATGATTCCAATACTTCTCTTAGCGAGAGGTAAAAAACTGTTTCATATTTTTAAACATCCAATTAACATAATATTTAATTACTTAATTCGTTTTGAAACTGTTCACCGTAAGCATAATAGAATGACAAACACATTTAAGCTTTACGGAAATATGAAGTATAGGATTTCACTCAGATAATTAATGAAGCATTGTAAAATGTCAACTGCAGTAATTAATATAGTCGTATATACGAGTAATTAAATATTACGCCAAAGGATAATTTTAAAATAGGTTACAAATTATTTGATAATATATTTTGAATATCTAATCAAAATTTTATTTAATTAATAATGTTGGAATGGCAAAACGAAAAATAGTACGATGTTCAATTGTTTAACAAGAGTACTAGATTATATTTATACATACCATACTTTAATTAAAACATCGAGAAATTAATTTAATTACATGCTATAAGCTATAATTAATAAATACTACTAAAATCATCATCAGTTTGAATGTCCGTTGGGGTGTGGTACAACGACATTTTATATTTTTTAAATTTTTGACGTGTTTATATTCTATGTATATTTCATACATGATTTATATTTATTGATTTATTATTTCGACGACTGTGTTAAACCATTTTTAATACTTACACGATTATTTCCATGTTGTTTATAAACATTTTTACCTCTCGCTAAGAGAGGTATTGGATTCATGCTAAAAATCGCATACCCAGATTTTACTGAATAAGCACGATTTAAGGTCCATAGAATCCGATTTTAATATTTTTATAATGATGTCTGTGTGTGTGTGTGTGTGTGTGTGTGTGTGTGTGTGTGGATGTGTGTGTGTGTGTGTGAGGTTGTTGGAGACACGATTTCTCAAATTCTATAATACTAAAGACCTTTTTGGCTACGGGTTCCTCAATCTAACATTAATGGGAAGAGTTGAATAGGTTTTGGTACCAATTGGAAAACCGGAAGTAGTAGTATTTTAAAAAAAAATTCTAAATATTATTTTTTTGAATTTTTTTATTACTAGCATTAAAGAACATAAAATTCTCTATTCGATACATTTTAAAAATTTATTATATCCTATAGGTTTGGAGTTATAGTATATAAAAAAAAATAAAATAAATAAAATAATTTGTAATAAATTTCAGAGCCTAAACAACTCTATGGTAACCATCAGATGTTTGTAAATGACATAAAAATGTCATTGCCAAAAACCAACAGTAGTTCGTAAACCTGTTTGGGCGATATTGGCAACTCAATTCTAAAATTTGACCTTAAGTCTATTTTAACTAAACACATGACAGCGGATAAGAACCGATTCAGAATTTGCCATAGTACGAATATGGTTTTATATAGATTTTAGCTGAAAATAAATCTTAGATATTCTTTTTTGGCAACTTAGTAGTAAAACGTCAAAATACGCTGTTACGTTAAATGAAGAAGTTTAACTGACATTATTGAAGAATTTTTCAGAGATATTGGTAAGTTTACTATTTCTTGTTGTATAACAATAATAACAATAAAATATTTAAAATTATAGCTATATACATATACCCATCTGAAATCCCGTCAAGAAATTGGAAGAAATTCGAACATTTAGAAGTAGGAGAAAACTTCCTCAAAAAATAAATTTTAAATTATAAAAATAATCTAAACATAAAGAAAAGACATGAGAAATTTATAGGGCGCGAGCAGTCATGTGACTTTGTTGGACTTGGCAAGCAAATATAGGGGCCCGAGTTAGAATGACAGCTGGTAATTATGTACATATATGTCAAATGTCAATTTTCCATCCAAAATTTCGTGATATTCCAATTCCATGTGGTTTATTTTCCTCGACAAGTAAATTCCACATTCCTGGTGACAAATTAACCACGTGAAAAATTACGACATTTGACATTTATGTAAATAATTACTGTCATTTTGACAAGGGCCTCCATATCTGCTTGTCTAGGTCAAGTATGACAAAGTAACTACGTGAATTTAGAAATTTTGGAATTTTTGATGAAATATTCTGACATTTGACATCTATATACAAATTTACTAATTGTCATTTTGACAGAACTCCCATATCTGCTTGTCAAGGCCAACAATGTCACATGAATGCTCGCGCTCTATACTTATGTAACCAAAAACGGAAGTGGCGAGAGGTATTGTGCTGGGCACAACAGATTTTTTACATTATTATTATGCATCATCACACTTAAAATCTCCTGAAGAAGACCCAGGTGGGATCGAAACAGTAGAGTTTGAAATAATAAAGTGGCTGATATCCAGACACTGATATACTTTCATAAATTTACACATACCGATTTCTTCTATTTAAATTTTTTATCCACAAGATTTATCCGCACTCAATAAAAACATAATCTATTCCCACAACCCGGAAACATTATCTAATCCAAAATTTATTCGATTTGAAGTGATGTATCCATTCTCCTCGCAACTTTATATCGTCATACCTACAACCATAAACCTCCGGTACAGAGGCTCTCACAACGACAACACTCGCTCTTCCTTATTTTTACCGTCTGAATGGCATACATCATGTGATCATGATTGTGGCGATGCCCGCTGGTGGAATCGATCAGGACAAGAGGATGGTTTACGCGAGAAGAGAACATGTGTAGTTTGCAGTTTATGGCCGAGGAACTGATAGGGACTTTATGGGAAGTGGACGATACCGAGCAAGGTTAATATACTTGTAGATGGATCAGTGATTGGTTGGCTTCTCATTGACTGACTTCATTTAATGGGGAGATGTATTACTTTGTATTTGCACACAGTATGATATATCTATTTAAGATAACATGTAAGACTATGGAATACGGTTTGATAATAAATTGGGAGTAATTTAAGCACCAACTTTTCTGATAGTTTTAAGCTTTTAAGTGTTGTTAATGAAAAGATTAATATATATGCCATTCTGGTATTCTAATATTTTAGTTAAGTCTCCTATTTATGTAATGTGTTTCTTGTAATTTATAACATTTTTACCTCTCGCTAAGAGAGGTAGTGGATTCATGCTAAAAATCGCATATCCAGATGTGTGTGTGTGTATGTGTCTATAATTCTTAATATCTGTTTATCTGTTTTGGTAATACAGTAGAGCGTCAATAATCCGGATTAATTGGGACCGGACCCCATCCGGATTTTTGACGTGTCCGAATAAAATACTTCTTGGGTGTCTTCAACGCAAAATATTAGCTGCAATCGGTCATAAATTACTGTGATGTTTAAAGAGGAGCGAATAAATGAAACTATTCATTATTAATAAAAAAATACATGTTTAGTCGTTTTTGTTGCTGTATACAAACATTGTTCCTTTACAAGCAAAATTTTTTTTTCGCCAGAATCGAATCCGGATTATCGATCGTCCGGATTTTTGACGTCCGAACTATTGACGCTCTACTGTAATTGGATAACAGGAAGTAGCAAATTCTTACAAAAATATTCTAATTCTATTCTTATTTTTTAATTTTTTTTATTATATCTTTTATAGATTTAGAGATAAAGAAATATAAGGTATATAATAATCTGTTGTAATAAATCTCGCAACACAAATAAAGTCATGGAAACCAATCGAAATATTAAAATGTTTGTAACTGACAGATAAATGTCAGTGTCAAAAATCCAAAGACATTACTGAAGATTTTTGTGGAAAGTACATACATTATATTATTTCTTATTGTATTAATAGTTAAATATTTAAAATTATAGGTATATTACATATACCTTTCAAAAATATTATCAATCCCGACAATGAATTGGAAACATTTCGAAAAATTAGAAGAATAGGACAAAATTTATTCATAGAATGAATTTAAAATTAAAATATCTAAATTTAAAGAATAGATGTACAGTGTAGGTATACAAATGTTAAATACAATAGGGCGCGAGTAGTCATATGACTTTGTTGGCCTTGGCAAGCAGAGATGGGGTCCCGTGTCAGAATGATACCTAGTAATTATGTCCATAGATGTCAAATACCATAATTTTATCATTCTAAATTTAGTGACTTTCTACTTCCATGTGGTTTATTTTGCTCGACAAGTAAGTTCCACACTCTTGGTGACAAATTAACTACGTGAATTTACAAAATTTTGAAATTTTTAATGAAAAATTCTGACATTTGATATCTATGTACATAATTATCTACTAACTGTTACTCTGATACGGGCTCCATATTTGCTTGTCAAGGCCAACAATATCACATGACTGCTCGCGCCCTATAATTATGTAACCAAAAAGGGAAGTGGCGAAAGGTATTGTGATGGTCACAACATATTTTTTTTCATGTATCTGTTCATTTACGTGTATTGGGTTCTTCCTGCTAAGTAATAAAACATTATTATTAGAAGACGTAAAACTAAAAATTCTCGAAATGGTATGTTTAGAAAAATTACAATAAAAAATTCAAATAATCTTTTCGAAAAAAAACCTGGGAGAGAATGTTATTTTTCCCTCGATACTTCTCTTCGAGAAAAATAATACACCATTCATATTCAACTTTCATTTTCTAGATGAACCATACATTCAATTATTAAGTTGTTTATTATTTTATGTTGATTTGTAAAACCCGCGATACCTTTTCACCTCCCGCTACCTTTGGTAAGGGAGGTATAGGGATCATGCTAAAAATCGCATATCGAGATTTTGGTAAATGACCTCGTTTTTAGGTCCCTGGAATCCATTTTTAACATTTTCACGATGATATCTGTGTGTATGTATGTATGTATGTGTGTGTGTGGATCCTCTCTACGCTCTAACTCAAATACTATCATTCAGAAAGTTTTGAAACCATGTATTTCTACCTTATTCTAATATGGAAAGAACTGATTAGATTTTGGTGGCAATCGGATAACCAGAAATGGCAGTTTACTTGAAGCTCAAGATAGTTTTCCTTCAAAAAATACCTTTAAATGTAAATTATTATAAAATCTTTCAGAACTCATATTTCAATAGAATAATACAACCTTTTTAGTTAAATTCTGTTTGTATTTATTTAAATTACAACGTTTCGACAATATAGACTATTGCCTTCTTCAGGTAAAAACATGAACTACAAAACAACAAATACAAATAAATAAATAACAAAACATAGCAACAGGTAACTAGGTGAAAATTACAACAAATTTAAAATAGGAAGCCATGCACGACTAAGATCTAGACCGTCATAATGATTGAGATTATTACTCTTCGTTTTGTAAATCTCAATGGCTTCTCTAATTAACCTGTTGTTTAGGTGTGTAGGTCTCGCCAGTATTTTTGTATCTTCAAATTTGATACGGTGGAATTCTTCCAGGGCATGCTCTGCAACTGAAGATTTTTCTGGCTGGTTCAACCTGATCGAACGCTGGTGTTCATTCAATCTTGTAGAAATGGTTCTACCAGTTTGGCCAATGTAAACTTTCCCGCAGACACATGGAATCTGGTAAATCCCTGATGACTGAAGAGGGATGACGTCTTTAACTTGTCTCAACATATGTCGAATTTTAATATATGGAGAAAACGAAATCTTCATGTTCTTCTTACGAAGAATTCTACCAATCTTGTCCGTGACATTTTGGACATAAGGAAGTGAAGCAAACAATACGTCTCGTTCATTAGCATTGTTCATTGGTCTTTTCGGTTTCAGGCATTTTTCGATTGAAGATTTAGAAAAACCATTCTTCATAAAAATATTTTTAATTTCTTTCATTTCTTCTTCCAGTTTTTCTGAATGACAAATGTCTGAAGCTCTTCTCATAAGGCATTTAATTGTACCGTATTTCTGAGAAGGATGATGATGTGAATTGGCATTAATATATTGATTGGTGTGCGTAGGCTTCCTGTAGACTGAATGTAGTAAAGAACCATCTTCTTTTCTCTCTAGTAAAAAAAATACAAACAGAATTTAACTAAAAAGGTTGTATTATTCTACCTTTAAATGTAATTTTTTCTCAATTTGTTATTATAAAATTTAAAGATTATTCCATTTCTACAAGTTTGCTTTAATACTTTTTCTATATATTGTATGGATAAATTTATATGGTAATATAAAAATGATATACATAGGTAAATGGCGGGAGGTACTGTGTTGGTCACATCAGATTTTTAATTTTGAATCATACATGAATAATTTTTTTCATTATTCCTCAGTCATCTCATACAGACATGTGTCAATACTTTCGACAACATTAATATTTCTTTTCATCCTCGTCCTACATAACCCACGCAAATCTTCTGCCCGCCAACCATCAATCACGTATTTCACCAATCTCTACTCATACCATTTTTATTTCGCTCCACTTGAATATTAATAGTATGATTTGTAAAGATAAATTAACAAAATAAATCCTAGCGACCATACAAAAGTAATTGATCTTTGCTAAAGGGCATGAAAGAAAGAAGCAGTCAGATAAAATCATGCGTGGAGAAATTTCTTTCAATTTCCAGTTAATTAGTTGTCAACAATGATCCATCTATTGAAGATCAGAAGATTGGAGCGTCTCTAGGCATAGGAGATAAATTGTCCTGATCTGTTGAAATTCCGCGAGTAATGTGTCATTATTCAGTGTCGGTGAACATTCTGCTCTACCTACTTCATCCATTCTAATGAATAGCAATTAAAAACAATATTCATATGCTCGTGTGTCCACCTCCGTACTTGCATCCCGATTTGATTCATATTACATCAAGAATCTGATTACATATGATGATGGAACCAGTCTGGGTTCTTGCTTTATGAATATATCATGTCGCAATATTTAATTTAATTATATTTATAGACTATACAGTAAAATTTTTGAAAGATGTCCGATCAAGGTAATCTACGAATTGTATGAATTAAAATTTTTGCTCCGCCCATTCTGACAAATTCAGTAGTGTCGTTTGCTTAGTTTTTATGAGGGTACATAAGATATTACTGTTATTTTATTATTATAAAAATATAAGTTACAATAAAAGCATTCAAATTTCAAAAATAAATCAACTGGTCAGTTTATTAGCACATGTAAAACCAAATATGTGAAAAATAAGATACTGACACAATTTCAGTGTCAGTGATACTGACAGAAAATAACGTTATTCGTACAGCTATGAATCAAGGTAATGTATCTGAATTAATATATACGCTTACGTTACAGCGAAAGTATTATCAACAACGAGCGTCGTTTTAAAGTAGAATGTCCTAACTTACTCGAAACAATATGAATTTTTGACAAACGTGTTATATCCATCCTTATCGCACACGCTTATATACTGCAAAGGAGAGAGATAAATGTATGCTAATTTGTTAATTCGTTCATGATACAAATAACCTTGATCGGACATCTTTAAATAATTTTACTGTACATGCATTTTTATTCAATACATCGAATTTGGATTTAATCTGAAAGAATCTGGAGTGATCACAAAATAACTTTTTTTCATTCATAAACCCAATATTTACACTAAATTTTTTAAAGTAGTCCAATCAAGGTCATCTAAGAAAGGGGTGTTGCAAAAAAAATTAACATTTATTTTAGCTCTTGCTAAAAGAGGTATTGGGTTCATGCTAAAAATCGCATATCCAGATTTTAATGATTAAGCACGTTTTAAGGTCCCTACAATCCGATTTTAATATTTTTACGACGATGTCTGTCTGTGTGTGTGTGTGTGTGTGTGTGTATGTGTATTTGTATCTCTGTGGGGAGGTTGGAAGGACAATTTTTCAAAAACTATAATACTTAATATCTGTTTAACTACGTATTTCTCAATCGGACATTACTGGAAAGAGCTGAAAAGGTTTTAATAATAATTGGACAACCGGAAAAATTTTGTTCTTGCTTGTATTAAAGAAGAGTAAACTCTATATCTGATACATATAAATATTTTATTACTTATATCTTTTATAGATTTAGAGTTAAAGAAATACAAGTTTTATAATAATCTGTTGTAATAAATCTCACAGCCCAAATAATGTCATGGGAACCAATTGAAAAATTAAATTGTTTGCAACTGACAGGTAAATGTCAGTGTCAAAAATCCAGAGACATTACTGAAGATTTTTTTCAGGAAAGTACATACATTATATTATTTCTTATTGTACATGTCAACAATCCTGCCAATCCCGACAATCAATTGGAAACATTTCGAAAAATTAGAAGAGGACAAAATTTCTTCATTGAATGAATTTAAAATTAAAAAGTAGAATTTTTGGTGTAGAGTAACAGGTATGCATGAAATATTAAATACAATAGGACGCGAGTAGTCATGTCACTTTGTTGGCCTTAACAAGCAGATATGAGGGCCCGTGTCAGAATGATAACTAGTAATTATGTACATAGATGTTCATGAAATTGAAAAATCACTAAATTTGAATGAAAAATTATGATATTTGACATCTATGGACATAATTACTAGCTATCATTCTGATCCCGGCCCCATATCTGCTTGTCAAAGCCGACTATGTACATAGATATATCATAATTTCTCATTCTAAATTTAGTAATTTTCCAATTTCATGTGAATTATTTTCCTCCACAAGTAAATTCCACACTCCTGGTGACAAATTAACTACGTGAATTTAGAAAATCTTGAAATTTTGGATGAAAAATTGTGACATTTGACATCTATGTAGATAATTACTAATTGTCATTCTGGCACGGGCCCCCATATCTGCTTGTCAAGGACAACGATATCACATGACTGCTCGCGCCCTGTATTTATGTAACCAAAAACGGAAGTGGCGAGAGGTATTGTGCTGGACACAACAGATTTTTAATAGATTTTCTCAATGTAATGTTAAATCAGATAAAAATTTATATGGTTCGTACTTTTCGTACATTTTGCTTCTATTTAGAACCTTATTCACAGTGAAAAATATTTTTCATTTACATCAAATACAGCAGAAATAGGCAAACATAGTTCAACTGCTCTTAATCTTTTATCGAAACTGTCTTATGTAGCACGTGGCGTAACTTGTAATATTCAACTAATATAATAAAATATAATTTGAAACTAAATATAATAGAATGATTTACAAAAAGCACTCATATTGTAATAAAAATGATATTTTCTGCTATAATACCTTCTTTGGTATTTTGACACTTTCAATAATTTCTTCATTCATAATACTACGATATACAATGGATAAAATACATATACCTACAATAAGTAAAAACATAAATAAACTTGTGCACTTTCTCGTTTTCGCAAAATACCAAAATTGAGACTTCCTCAATAATGCAAAATATTCAAATCGCCTATACATTTTCGCAGTTATTTTAAAATTTACTACTATAATTATAAATACTTTCATTATAATAATTATTACTCTACGAATAGGGATATATAAATAATTGCAAAATTTGCACATTTAATAATTTATAAAACGCTGAAAATAAACAATAAAAACTTCATAAACTTAGTATTAAATTTTATTTTATATTGCTACTGTACATAACTAAACAAGTTAAAACTTATAAACACAATAGAACATAAATCAATTGAAAATTGTCCGTTGACTAGTGCTGAATGTAGTAAACTTTACGTGAAATTCTGGTAAATTGTGTTTAAAATAAATATAAAATAGCGAAGAATAATGAATAATAGTGCCTTTCTGATATTATGCGTCTAATGTAAGTAGGTACAATACTATTAATATTAATACATACTTACCTATAGCTAATTTATTTGCATAAATACGAGTATTAATTTATTACAATGTAATTTTTTAAATTTAAATACTATTTTCTATTTATAATTGCTCTGCATTCCTTACACATATTTAGTTGCATTACCATTTTTCTTCATATTACAATACACAAGGTCGTACACTTGGATATCTAATCTTATTTATATATCCTAACCTATAAAATAATTTGCAAAATGACACCAACTATAAATATTTCATATATTATTTCAAAACAATTTGTAGTAGTGTATTGAAATCCAATGTTTTATGTTTGATTCCACACGTGTAGCTTGCCACGTGGGCCGATAATGATATATGTAGTGGCTCAATTAGCGGAAAGTGCTCCACATTCGGATGACCCGCTGGGCTCTAGCCAGGCCCGGCTCCACGGGGATTAAATAGGTTATACAATAGCTCATCCTAGTTTACCACTAGGCTTGAAATGAAATCATTTCTTGTATATCCATCTATGTTTTTAGTGATTAAAATTGGTTATTTTACATTTAAATAGAATGCTATAAATTAATTTTTTTTTTTTAAGAATTGCCAGGCGCAATCAGACAGCTTTTTTGTCTAATCGTAACAGATATCATACATTATATACATACAGAATAGTTTACTATTGAGTGTAACTTTCTGAAAAAAAAAAAACTTTATGTAATCGGGATTGCCATTAAAATGTTATTGCTTAATCAAGGCTGTGATACCAAATTTTTTTTTACTATACCTAGTAGTTTACTAATACCAACAAATATTATCTTGGTAGATAAATTATACTCATGTGTACTATCTTACAAAAATCCTTCTAAATCGAATAAATCGTTCTGATATTTTAAGCAAAATTGTTCGCTCTTAAAAAAGTTAGAACTATACCAATAACTTTATATTACTGGCCGTTGTGAACAGTACAATATATTTTTTGTTTTTGGTTACATAAGTGTAGGGCGCGAGCAGTCATGTGACGTTGTTGGCCTTGACAAGCAGATATGGGGGCCCGTGTCAGAATGTTAATTAGTAATTATGTACATTGATGTACATGAAATTGAAAAATCAATAAATTTAGAATGAAAAATTATGATATTTGACATCTATGGGCATAATTACTAGCTATCATTCTGACACGGGCCCCCATATCTGCTTGTCTAGCCCAATAAAGTGACATGACTGCTCGCGTCCTATTGTATTTAACATTTCTTGTATACGTACACTCTACACCAAAAGTTTTACTTGTATCTATTCTTTATATTTAAATTTATAAATTTTAAATTTATTCTATTAAAAAAATTTGTGCTACGCTTTTAATTGTTCGAAATGTTTCCAATTCATTATCAGGATTGAAGTGTATATCTGAAGGGTATATGTAATATATGTGTAATTTTAAATATTTAACTATGAATACAATAAGAAATAATATAATGTATGTATTTCCCAGAAATAATGTTCAGTAATGTCTCTGGATTTTTGACACTGACATTTATCTGTCAATTATAAACATTTTCATTTTTCAATTGGTTTCCATGACATTATTTGGGCTGTTTATTAAAACAGATTATTATATACCTTATATTTCTTTATCTCTAAATCCATGAAAGATGTAATAATATAGAGAGTTTACTCTTTTTCAATTCTAGCAAGAACAAATATTTTCATTTAATATTTAAAAGATTTTTTTAAGAAGCTGCTACTTCCGGTTGTCCAATTATTACCAAAACCTTTTCAGCCCTTCTTAGTAATGTCCGATTGAGAAATACGTAGTTAAACAGATATTAATTATTATAGTTTTTGAGAAATTGTCCTTCCAACATCCCTCCCACACACACACACACACACACATACACACGCACACATACACACGCACACACATACACACACACACATATATATATCTCCACACACACACAGACATCATCGTAAAAATATTAAAATTGGATTGTACGGACCTTAAAACGAGCTTAATCATTAAAATTTGGATATGCGATTTTTCGCATGATTCCAATACCTCTCTTACCGAAAGGTAAAAATCCTGGTTTTTTAACTGTCTTAGTTTTATAATGAATCAAAGTGTAATATAAACAATGCTTTTTCGATAAAGATAATTGTCTAAAATATTTCATTTTTAATTAAGTTGGGCCTTACTTGCCTCCATGACCTTATGTCTGATCTTCACCTGTTTTCGAGAAATATGCCAATTTTGTATTAGAACTGAAGAAAAATTGACAAAGGGAGTGATGGAACAAGTTTTTTTTTCGTTAGTAAATGCACTATAAAAATACAACTAAATTTTATATTAAACATTTTTTTCAATTTCTATAAGTTACTTGAAAATTAAATATTGGTCAAGGTCGCCACAACATTTTACTTACTACCAACAATTATTTGATTTTTTTTTAACAAAAGCTCATTTAAAATGAACTCCCAAAAGAAAACAAAAAGTTTAATCGAGTCGTAGCTCTTATAGTTTTCAAGAAAGCAGAGGTACCTAAATACCATAAAAACTTATTTTTAATGGTGATGGCTTTCTTCACTCATTTTGGTCAGTACTATTATACCCTTAAAGTTTGTACCAGACGTTGTGAAACAACCTGTAGAAAATACAACTTTCATTACTATAGCTTGTAAAAAAAATATAGCCGGCTCTAGATTTAGGGCTGCTGGCTCGCTACCCAGCGGGTATCAATATTAGAATCATATCAAACTTACTTTATGGAACGGATTTAAACTCATTGCCAGTGCCCACGCTTTAAAAGCGTTAGAGAATTAATATATCATTTTATACCGAATTTACTTTCGAAATTTTGTTATAATTGATTACGACCAGCTACTGGAAAGTTCGGATTTAATTATAGGTATTATATATTTTCATTATCAATCTAAAGTAACTTTAATGGGCAGGCAATAAAATTTGTATTTTAAAGGATTTATGCGATGGATCATGCTGGGTGACATTCCTGCATTTGATAGCGCACATTAATGTTTTATTTGTATTCTCCTCGCATACAGCGAATAAATTTAACATTTTAATAATATACATATGTACATACACATATCCAGTCCATATTACTAATCATAAATTTATATCAATATGAATATTTTAATAAATAAACTTGGTTATTTCGAAATAAACATCTAATAATTGTGTATCCTGTTTCAATTTTTAACATTTATCTTGTTAATTCTTAAAAAGATGAAGTCATTTATACATTCAATATACAGGGTGCCCGGTTTTTGAAAATCATCATTGGGATCTAGTTTATTTTATTAGATACTAAGTAGATTAAATTAAGGCAAAGTTGCCCTATTAATGTATTATTTCAAAGATGTATTTGTTTTTCCAAAAATGCATAATATAAATAATATGGAATTTTGGTTTGCATTTCTTTTCTTTGTCACTGTAAAATAATAAATTCATATTTTTTACCTTCCGTCACCTGCTTTAGGTAAGGAAGGTATTGTCTTTGGTCAAAAAATTCAATGATGAGTTTTTAGTGTATAAGCATGTTTTAGGGTCCCTATAATTAATACGATTTTACCATTTTTACGATGATGTCTGTATATATGTGTGTCTGTGTGTGTATCTGTGTGTGTGTGACAAAAATTCCGGATTCCATAACTTCAATACCACGATTCCAAAAATTATATTTTTTTCGTATTCCTCAAGTTTACATCCAGAAGAACAAGTGATTAGATTTTGGTTATAATTAGTGAACCGGAAGTACCCTTATTTGAAGATTTAACAGTTATATTTGATTTATTGACATTTAACGTTATGATAACTTATAGAATATATTATTCTCTATACGATTTAATTACATTTTATACTTCATATTGATACAAAATTAAAGAATTTTAAAGAAATTAAATTTTATAATTCAGCCAGCTATGCTAAACATGGAAACTATTCATATAATTCAAATTGACAGATGTCAGTATCAATAAAAGGTTAATTAATGTGGCAGAGATGAGGATGTTGAAGTAGATGTTGGGGAAAACACGGAAAGATACGGTAAGAAAATAACTCTAGTATTACAAGTTTCTAGAAAGATATAAGAAATATGATTACATTGGTTTGAACATGTCATGAGGAGAAATGAAAAATTATATTGGAACAAGGATGAATAGTTTAGTAATAGGATGTTGAAGAAACAGAGGAAGACCAAAGATATGATGGAAGGACTGTATTGCGGAAGACTTGAGAGAAAAGGAACTGAATGATAACGATACGCAAAAATAGCGACCCCTAACGAATGGGAAAAGTTAAAGAAGAAGATGTCAGTGTCAAGTGCAATAGTGAATAGTTTTTTTATGAAATAATTTTACTTGAAATTTAGAATCTTTTGCAAGAAAAAATATGTATGGAATTTATACATTATACACAGGATTGACGGAAGGTATTGTGCTGGCCACAACAGATTTTTAGAATTTTATTTTAAATATGTATAAAGTAATTTCTTTTGGCAATAATACACTTCATTATTCTTTCCTTTCATTTCTTAAAAGATCCCAACTAATAATCAAATTTTTTTGGGATCCTATCAAAATAACCTTGCAGCACCAATCTCTTTTTCAGGCGAAAATTTACTCTCTGTAAATAAATCCAAAATATATCTAGTAGTCTTACATTGCCAAATCATGTGAGTATTGCGGATGTTTTATTATTTTTTACCTTACCTAAAGGCGACGGAAGGTATTTTCTTTGGTTAAAAATTCGGTAATGAGTTTTCTATGAATAAACACGGTTTAGACTCCCTGCAATACAATTTTACTATTTTCACGATGATGTCTGAATGTGTGTGTATGTATGTGTGTGTATGAGTGTGAGCATATGACTATAATTTCAACCACGATAACTCGAATACTAGATTACCAAAAATTACATTTTTTACATATTCCTCTTCCTTACATCCATATGCAGACTAGGTTAAAATTTCTGCTATTGTTGACCACCCGACCTATCCTCATTTGAAGGTTTTAACAATTTTTCTTGAAAAAAATGTTAAATATCATTTTTCACATTTAATGTTATTATAAATATTAACGAATATTTAAAATTTAAAATATAAAAATTGGGTTACCCTCTTAGCTTGTGTATAGCTCACATATGAATCGCAATAACAAAATACATCCGCACTATTAATTAAAAAAATCTGATGTGGACACCACACGACTACCTTGTACGATTATTAAACTATACATATTTTTTTAATAACTAAATTACAAAATAATAATTTTAACTTCAAAACGGTAAGATATATAGCGACCATAATCTAACCCGGTTCTTTTTAAAGAGAGTTTGGATTACAACAAAGAAATATTTGATTACAACAATGAATATGACTAATTTCACAATAAAAATATATTTGTTATTGTACGAATCATAAAATTGCACGTATTTAACGTAATTTGACATGAACATTATTTTTTTATTTTTTTTGTCCTAATCCATAGCAAGCTTTATTACAAAAAAATATTTTTAAATTTACATATCTCGCTTATACACAGGATTAATTTAATAATACTTGATGTGCTAGACGCAGAAATTAATTCTCTAAAACTTTTATTTGAAGCATTTATTTCTAAAATCAAAATAAAATCATTTTATTCAAGAAAAACTGTTAACAACTTCAAGTAATGTACCACTTCCGGTTAGCCTATTTTAACCAAAATCTATTATGTTATTTCGATTGACATAAAAGTCTTGTATACCAAATTTGAAAAGTTTTGGATTATATTTTAAAACAGTTTTTCATTAAAATCTATTAGGCTTCATGTAAAATGCCACTTCTGGAAATTGCGTAATAACCAGAAAGGGAGGTGCACAACTAGATGTTATAGGAGTCCTAAATACAAAATTTCAACTTTCTACGGCTTACCGTTTTTGAGTTATGCGAGATACGTACGTACGTACAGACGTCACGACGAAATTAGTCAAAATGGATTCAGGGATGATCAAAATGGATATTTCCGCTGAAATCTGAAAACCGAAATATTTCGCGATTACAATACTTCCTTTACTTACGTACAAGGAAGTAAAAATATGTATCATACAACAATATAATGCCACAGTAAATTTCCCGATATGATTTATTGTATGGGAAACAATAATGTATAAAAAAAATTATCAATCATGAGAACACAGTTTTTTCTCCCTAGAAGAACACGACATTGCCTTATCCCTATTTGTTGGGAATCTCATTGAGTTGGCAAGCGCCAGCGAGACTGTGAGAGCGCCATTCATTACCGAAGCCCTTATCCATGCTGTGTGAGCGCACTAGAAATCAAAATCGTCTCTAGTAAGCTGTGCTCTGTGCATTGCTTCAATGAAGAACTCAGCGATGTACCTAATTAAAGTGAAGAACCTTTTTCAAACAGTGATTAGAAGTTGTTCTTTTCACTCATGATGCGTTGTACATTTCAAATGTTTCTATTTCATTATATATAGTAAAATATCTGATGTGGCCAGCACATTACCTTCCGTCCATTCTGCTTATTTTGTACAAATTCCATACGTATATTTTCTTGCAATTTTTTTTATATATTCAGTAAAATTATTTCATGAACAAACTATGTAAATTGCACTTGACACAGACATGGGTCAAATAGAATTATCTGAATATATTAACAGTTATAGCGTAGCTGACTGGTTTATGAAATTTAATAACTTGATATTTTTTTAACTCTATATCTATTGAATATGAATAAAAACAGCCGTATAGAGAATAAAATAGCCTCTAATAATTATAATTTTATAAAATGTTGAAAAATAGTGTTTAACTGTTAATAACTTCAAATAAAGGTAATTCCGATTAACCATTTATAACCAAAATCTAATCAGCTCTTCATATGAATGTAAGTAAGAGAAATAATTTTTAGAAATGTAGTGTCTTAGTTATCGGGTTTGAAAAAATAGTCACACATGTTGTATCTAAATAACACATTAATTCCCTTTAATAAAGTGATGGATAGATTGCACTCCGATTATTCTTATAACGATGTCTAATTTAGTCAATATTTACAACTTACTTGAGAAGAATTTGATAGCTTTTTCGCAGTTCAATGTTACTCTAGTCTACAGCGCTGGTGTACATTGCCCCATAATGTTTGAAAAAAATTTAAGTCCTTCAACCTAGACTTGTCACCTCCATAATAGTCACAGATCAAGAATTAAGAGATTCTCCAAATACATTTTTCTTTCATTACTCATTATTTCGATAAGATACAATTTTTCTGTATTTTACGTTACAGAGTGGAGACCACCTTCACTTTCATCTTGCATTTATAACATTTAAATATCGTCTTCCTTCGAGCTGTATTCTCGCTTATTTTTACATTTAGATTTTTAATATATAAATTCATTCTATGATTCCAAATCATTGTTGGCCTTAACAGTATTTCTGAAGGGTATGTGTAATATACCTATAATTTTAAATATTTAACTATTAATACAATAAGAAATAATATAATGTATGTACTTCCCGGAAAAAATCTTTAGTAATGTCTCCGGATTTCTGACACTGACATTTATCTGTCAGTTACAAACATTTTAAATTTTTAACTATGGCATTCTTTCGGCTGTAAAATTTATTACAACAGATTATTTTATATATAATATTTCTTTTATCTCAAAATCTATAGAATATATAATAAAATATTTAAATGTATCAGATAGAGAATTTAATTTTCTTTAATATTACCAAAAACAGTTGCAAAAAATAATATTTAGAAGATTTTTTTTCAAGAATCTTCTAATTTTGGTTGTCCAATTGTTACCAAAACCTTTTCAGATCTTCCCATGAATGTCCGATTTGGAAATACATAGTTAAATAAATATAAAGTCTTATAGTTTTTGAGTAACCGTCCTTCCAACATCCCACACACATACATACACACACATAAATCCACACACACACAGCCATCATCGTAAAAATGTTAAAATCGGATTGTAGGGACCTTAAAATCTGGATATGCGATTTTTAGCATGAATCCAATACCTCTCTTAGCGACAGGTAAAAATACTGTACAAATATCATCGTAAATGTAGTTAAGTCGTATTCTAGGGTCCCTAAAATGTGCTTATGCGGTAACAAATCACTATCAACTTTTTGACTAAAGACAATAACTTCCTTACCTAAAGGTGACGGAAGGTAGAAATAAGTAAAAGAGTTCGCGTTAATTCTTTGACATTATATTCCATAAAATTTGGATAGTAAATATAGAGAACCACAAATAGAAAGCGATGAACCTGTTGATGTACTACCTCACCTCAAAAATGAAGTTTGGTTAGACAATATTTTTACCTCTCGCTAAGAGAGGTATTGCATTCATGCTAAAAATCGCATATCCAGATTTTATTGAATAAGCACGTTTTAAGGTCTCTACAATCCGATTTTAACATTTTTACGATGATGTCTGTGTGTGTGTGTGTGTGGATGTGTGTGTGTGTGTATGTGTGTGTGTGGGATGTTGGAAGGACGGTTACTCAAAAACTATAAGACTTAAAATTTGTTTAACAACGTATTTCCCAATCGGACATTCATGGGAAGATCTGAAAAGGTTTTGGTAATAATTGGACAACCGAAAGTAGAAGATTCTTGAAAAAAAATCTTCTAAATATTATTTTTTGAAAATTTTTCGTGGTAATATTAAAGAAAATTAAATTCTCTATCTGATACATTTAAATATTTTATTATATATTCCATATATTTAGAGATAAAAGAAGTATAATATATAAAATAATCTGTTGTAATAAATTTGACAGCCGAAAGAATGCCATGAAAAATAGTTGATAATTTAAATTATTTGTAACTGACAGATAAATGTCAGTGTCAGAAATAATGAGTAATGAAGGAAAAATGTACTTGGAGAATCCCTTAGTTCTTGATCTGTGACTATTATGGAGATGACAAGTCTAGGTTGAAGGACTTAAATTTGTTTCAAACATTATGGGACAATGTACACCAGTACTATAGACTAGAGTAACTTTGAATTGCGAAAAAGCTATCAAATTCTTCTCAAGTAAGTTGTAAATATTGACAAAATTACACATCGATATAAGAATAATCGGAGTGCAATCTATCCGTCACTTTATTAAAGGGAATTAGTGTTATTTAGATATAACATGTATGAAAAAATAAAATGTAAAAGAAGATATGTAAGAATAGATGCACAATCCATATATACATTTTAGACCGCCCAAAATTAATGTTTTTACTAGAAGAATATGAAGAGAAAGTAAACAACGTTGTTCGAATTGAAAATTGCAGTTACCAGCCTAATATTTATATATGGTAAACTCTACTTTGTAATTTATTGTAACATAATTTATGGTAAAATATCTTCATGTTGAGACATGCTATTATTGAATAATAAAGAAGTTTATACGTCATAGATTTATATGAATATATTATTTGTATTTATAAAAATATTCTTTGCTTTATGCATACAGCCAGGTAAAATATACGGCGAGAGGTTATGTGCTGGCCACATCAGATTTTTTTTATATATATACAAAAATATAACAACAATAATCTAGCCTACCGCACAAAACTTATCCTGCGTGACTCTTGTGCGTTACGTTAGGTTATTGTTATTTTTCAAAAATATAACATAGTATACAAGTTCGATAGGTATATGCTTCGATCGATTCCACATCCAGAATGAAAGAAAAGCCACTTCACTTGACAAAAACCGCGTCCGCGTCCGCACGAGAGTGGAATTTTGAGCGAACGCGCGTTCGACTTTTAATTTCATTCTCGGCGTGTTGGTTGTTTTGCAGAGACGGGACATGTATCATTAACCAATTATTATATGACATCGGAATTTATAAGGGGAAAATTACATTTCAAATTCAAGCCTTGGTCGCAGCAACAGCAAGCGTGCATGAATGCAAAAACTCCGTTTGAAGAACTAGTGTAGTGGTAGTGTGGATGGTGTAATCTTAGATTGTTTTAAATATTTATAAGCTCTTAACGCGAAAAACCAGTATCTGGTTGATTTTTTTGCGCATTTATTCTTTTGATAATTGAAAATGAATTATAGCTTCTGCTAAATTGGTTATAACAGTAAAACAAATAGTAATTACAACCTACCTCTCGCCATTTACCTATGGGGTCGCGTTGCCGCGTGGCTGGTCGCGAATCTGGGAAATCCGATTCAAACCCGATCAACGCCAAATAATTCGAATTTTAAATGGCATAAAATTAACCCTTGTGGTAAACGCCCGCACAATACAATTATGTCATCGTCATTATCGAAATGTGTGTACAAATCATATTAGTTCCTTTCCATAAAACTATTGTTCTATTTACAATTTTCCCTTTAAAATGTTACTATTATTAATTTGAAATGATTATTTTCTTGATAGTGACATTTATCTGTCAGTTACACACATTTGAGCTGAACTATGTAACCACGGAGATGTGTTTAAAGCATAAGCTCCGAGATATAATATTTATATCATTTTATAAATTTATCCATAAAATATACAGAAAAAGTATTAAAGCAAACCTGTAGAAAATGGAATAATCTTTCATTTTTATAATAACAAATTGCGAAAAATTATATTTAAAGGTATTTTTTGAAGAAAAACTATCTTGAGCTTCAAGTAAACTGCCATTTCTGGTTGTCCGATTGCCACCAAAATCTAATGGATTCTTTCCATATTAGAATAAGGTAGAAATACATGGTTTCAAAACTTATTGAATGATAGTATTTGCTTTAGAGCGTAAAGAAAATCCACACACACACACACACACACACACACAGACATCATCGTGAAAATGTTAAAATTGGATTCTAGGGACCTTAAAACATGGTCATTTACCAAAATCTCGATATGCGATTTTTAGCACGATCCCTATACCTCCCTTACCAAGGGTAGCGGGAGGTAAAACTCTAAATATAAAGAATACATGTAAGTAGAATTTTTGGTGTAGTGTGTAGGTATACAAGAAATGTTAAACACAATAGGGCGTGAGCAGCCATGTGACTTTGTTGGCCTTGACAAGCAAATATGGGGGCCCATGTCAGAATGATAGCTAGTAATTATGTACATAGATGTCAAATATTATAATATTTCATTCTACCTTTACTGATTTTTCCAATTACATGTGGTTATTTTCCGCATCAAGTGAATTTCACACTACTGGTGACAAATTAACTACTGAATTTAGAAAATCTTGAAATTTTGAATGAAAAATTCTGACATTTGACATCATTCTGACACGGGCCTCCATATCTGCTTGTCAAGGCCAACAATGTCACATGACTGCTCGCGCCCTTCACTTATGTACCCAAAAGTGGAAGTGGCGAGAGGTTTTGTGCTGGCCACAACAGATTTTTTTAAAGCAAATATTTTTTTTTATACTGTCGCTCTATTTTTGTCGCACTCCACATCTGTTTTCAAATACATACACAAGTACTTGTGAAATTTAGTAAGATACTTTTGAATTACTTATTTAACGTCCATTGTATAAGAAGTTTGAAAATATATTTATATTATTATTTATTTATATCCAATACAGTATGTACTACTAAATTACCAAATAAAAGTAATAATTTCTCGTTTTGACATAATTTAACTTCATCAACAGGCAAAAAAATATTTAAATTTTCATGATATAAAGACATATAATTAAAGACTTGATTAGAAACTATTTTCACATATTAATTAAAAGTGTATAAATTTTAATTATAAACCTTGTGACAAATTATGCAAATTTTTAAACAATTAATCATAGCGGCTTATAATTACTTCATTTGTCATATTGCTTAAAGGAAATACGCATTTCTGTTTTCGTCATCTTGACAGAGCCATGCATACACTTAATCCCACGAGAAAACCCGAACGAATCTAATACAAATAGAGCAAATAAATCGAAACTAATTGAAAAGTTCCGCTCAGGTCTTAATTCCCATGGCCTCCGCAGTAGCAACAATTCTCGAAATCGGGTGATATTGTTCCCGTGCATGCGTTGTATATGGGCAGCGTATGAACGCTTGCGTAACCTTGCAATTAACGCATAATTGGTGGTATGGTATAGGAGCGTAGGCGAGTGAAATCCGTGGGGAATAATTCAAGAGTAATTACGAGAAATTCCAGCGCGTTGGTCTGTGAGCAACCTATTTAATACTCCGCGCTACGGCTTGTAACAATGTCCCCAACAGCCTAATGGAGATCGTATTCCTTTTTGGTTTGCTTTTTACCGGTGATTATGTTGTAAATTCTAAGCGGTTTCTCTGTTTTATGGTAATGTTGACTTGATTGTTTCATTAGCTTTGATTTGTTGATATTAATTATGGGGAAAATGACTAACAAACGTTTCTACCAATAATTTATATCTGTGATAAATATCACTCCCTTTTAACTTTTGCTCTGACTCATATCTGAATCATATACGGATATATGAATTTGCTGTTACATTAGAAATGGAATAATTTTATACTTATTTCATTTTATTTATAAATCACATTATTAACTGATCAACCTCACTTACTACATGCATCGTATTAATTTTAGAACAGTTGTAGACGTTGCATCATCAATTTTTTGGAGTTCTTCGCTGAATTTTTCTATTCTATTTTAGGAAAGAAAAATCTCATGTGGCCAGCACTTTACCTTCCGTCAATGTTGTGTATTATGTATGTACAATTCCATACATAATTTTTGTGGCATAATTCTATATTTCCAGTAAAATTATTTCATAAACTATATAAATTGCACTTGACACTGATATGTTCTTTTCCTTTAGCTTTTCCCAATCGTTACGGGTTGCTATTCTTGATTTTCTTCTTCCACTCTTTTCTATTTTGTTTGTCGCCCTCATTCAGTTCCTTTTCTCTTCCGCGATACAGTCCTTCCATCTTTTCGCTGGTCTTTCTCTGTTTCTTATACCTTCTTTTATTAAACTGTTAAACCAAAGACAATATCTTCCTTACCTAAAAGTGACAGAAGGTAACAATAGAAAGTAAAATTTTATGAATTTAAATTTTGTTTATAACAAAAGTCTGTGTTTTGAATGATATAAATTCATTAAATCATCAAAAATGACAGGCTTTAAATTAAAAAAAAATGGATGTGGATTAAAAAAAAATTGTGATGTGAAAAAAAAATAGTATAGGGGAGATTTGGCTAATGCGTACTGATCAAATAAATCGTGTCTATGCTTATTTTCTCGTTAGTTTATGAATATTAGTGGTATCTAGTATAAAAATATATGAACTAAATGTTTAGTCGGTAACGTAGGCAACAATTTGAAGTTTATGCGAGCTACAGGAGTATAAAAAATCAAGTTAAATTATATACAAATTCCATACGTAAATTTTCTTGCAAAAGATTTTATATTTCCAGTAAAATTATTTCATAAAAAAAACTATGTAAATTGCACTTCACACTGACATAACCTTTTTCTTTAGCTTTTCTCATTCGTTAGAGGTCGCTATTTTTTATTTATTTTTTCTTCCACTCATTTCTGTTTCGCGTGTTGTCCTCATTCAGTTCCTTTTCTCTGAAGTCTTGCGCTATACAGTCCTTCCATCTTCTCTTTGGTCTTCCTCTGTTTCTTCTACCTTCTGGTACTAAGCTAGTCATTCTTCTTAATATATTCTACATCTCTCCTCATGACATGTTCAAACCAATGTACTTCGAACACTGAAGTTATTTCCCATATTCTTTCATTCCTTACCGTATCTTTCCGTGCCTTCCCAACATCTATTTGAACATCCGCATCTCCGTGATCTGGTAAATTACTTGACTGGGATGGATGTTTCGACGCCACATGTGTCGTCCTCAGGGGATGACTTTTCTTAGTTAACAAACAGTTAAGAAAACTCATCCTCTGAGGATGACACATGTGATGTCGAAAATAGTTAGGAATGAAATGAAGTTAACTGAATTCCAAAAATATCGTTATCTTTCATCCTCATATGTGCCACAGTCATTTACTTTTCATTAATAATGACATCTGTTAATTTGAATTATCTGAATATATTAGCAGTTTCCATGGTTAGCAAAGCTGGCTGATTTATGATATTTAAAATATTTATAATTCTTTAACTCTATATCTATTGAATATGAAGTATAAAATGCAATCAAATCATATATCGAATAATAAATTATTTAGGTTATAATAACGTTAAATGCCAATGAATGATATTTAACTGTTAAAATCTTCAAATGACGGTACTTCCGGTTGATCAATTATAACCAAAATCTAACCACTTCTTCATCTGGATGTAAGCTTGGGGAATACGAAAAAAATTTAATTTTTGGAATCGTAAGTAATGCGATCCGAAACTTTCGACACACATACAGACTCACATACATACATATACAGACATCATCGTAAAAACTCATCATTGAATTTTTTGACCAAAGCCAAAACCTTCCTTACCTAAAGGTGACGGAAGGTAAAAACTATGCAAAATTTTGAACCCTAACTATTTCTACGCACGGAAGCTGAAAGAAAATCTCTACAAAATTTTGCATTGGTATGTAAAACAGTGTAGATGTGTATATACGTCAAACTTTCACTTTTATATAATAAGATAATGCTTATTTTATTTTACTTTGCGCACAGTACGCAGGTCTAACATGACACTTAAGTTAAACATTAAAATATATATTTCTAAGATATATTATTTAAGATGAATCCAAAACATGACACGCCGATATTTTCATGTTATATAATTCCCTTCTATTGTACAGGGTGGGGCAGAAAAACCTATCCGATTTCAAAACGTTATAAAATTAAAACCACTCAACTTGTCAAAAAAAATTTTTATTAACATATCGAAAATTTTATGCCATTTTTAAATTTAAGTTTTGAAAAGCACATCACTCAAATGTCGTCCTTGGGAGCGGATACACTGATTTAGGCGCTCGCGGTAGCTTTCCATGACTTTCACCGTCATTTCCACAGGAATTTCTTCAATTGCCCGAGCAATTTCCCTTCGTAAAGCAAGAAGGGTCCTTGGTCGATGCTGGTAAACCTTCGATTTGAGGTAACCCCAAAGGAAGAAGTCACATGGAGTGAGATCCGGTGAGCGCGGCGGCCAGCCAAGATCACCTCTCAGGGAAATGAGGCGACCGGGAAACAGTTCCCTGAGAATGTCCATTGATCGTCGCGATGTGTGGGCGGTTGCCCCATCCTGTTGAAACCACACATTTTCCACGCCATTTTCTTCCATTTTGGGTCTAAGAAAATTTTCCAGCATGAAACAATAGCGCTCGCTGTTGACCGTTACGGTTTGCCCATTTTCTTCAAAAAAGTAAGGTCCTGTTGCTGTCCTGGGAAGTCCAGGCGACTTCTTTTTCAATGCTGAACTCGTCTGTCTAAAATTTGACACCCACACTTTAATCGTAGCGTGATGTGGAACAGGATCATGACGCCCGAGTCCGAAATGAATTCGAAAAGCACGTTGTGTAGCAATTATCGAACCGCCGCATTCGATAAACCGCTCAATAACAAAAGCACGATGTTCACCAGACCAAGGCATGTTGACTACTGACAAATGGCATAAAACCGGCTTTCTAACGGTTTTTACCCTACTACTCTACCTGCTCCCTCTTTTGAGAAAAAGGGATTTGAAATCGGATAGGTTTTTCTGCCCCACCCTGTATAACACTGTCCATTACGTTCCTATTTCATTATCGCATTGCCACCTTTAATATGTGTGAGAAATTTTCCCAGCCACCTTCCTCACCTAGCATTGAAGTCACTGGAAATTAACTTCAAGCATTGATGTCTCTGCCTCGCCTACAAATCACCACGCATTGCATTCACTCTTACCCTTGTGTTATACGCCTTACGACGCGTTGGCCTGCAATTACGCAACCCCTGCAAACTTAGCCTCGCATTCCCATGCAGGACCGGTGTGACAGGTCGGAGAATAGGGGTGTATATACAAGGAAAACATGAATATATTATTCGAGTTTCTATGGGGAATTGTATGTGGTAGATGGTGTATGTTTGCAAGTTTCCTAGGGATAATATCGTATTATTGTTTTTTTTATATGACGGATAAATTTAATTAATGCATAAAAATTATATTTTACGTCTTGGTACATAAATAAAATAATTTTAAAAATCTTAAGTATGTAGTACATAAGTCATTATATCATTTGAATCACCTAATTTCAATAAGAAATGATTTTAATTGTAGGGGGCTACGTTAGGAAAGTAACTCTCAGTCTCAGTTAACTGCAGTCGTTAAAAACAACGATATCGTTATTTTTTTATCGTTATGTAGAATTAAATTATTGTTTACAGAACACCACGTTAACGATTATCGTTATAATAACGATATAACAATGCATAATGCCATAACGAACGTTATAAAATAAGCCCATTAAACGATTTTCGTTATTATTTTAACGATATAACCAAAAAATCTGATGTCGCTAGCACATTACCTTCCGTCAATTCTGTGTATTATGTACAAATTCCATACATAAATTTTCTTGAAAAAGATCCAATGTATTTCCAGTAAAATTATTTCATAAACAAACTATGCAAATTGCAGTTGACACTGATCCCTACCTTTTTTCGTGTCTTCCCCAATATCTGTCTCAACATCCTCATCTCTGCCACATTCACTTTCATTTCATTCATGCTGACATCTGTCAATTTGAATTATCTGAATATATTAGTAGTTTCCACGGTTAGCCTAGCTGGCTATTTATGAAATTTAATATATTTATAATTCTTTAACTCTATAGGTATCTATTTAATATGAAGTATAAAATGCAATAAAATGGTATAGAAAATAACATTCTTTAAAATATAATAACATTAAGTGTCAATAAATGATATTTGACTGCTGTTTACCTGTCGTTAAGAGAGGCATTGGAATCATGCTAAAAGTCGCATATCCACATTTTAGTGAATAAGCACGTTTTAAATTTCCTAGATTCCGATAATAACATTTTTACGAAGATGTCTCTGTGTGTGTGTGTGTGTGTGTGTGTGTGTGTGTGTGTGTGTGTGTGTGTGTGTGTGGATGTGTGCGAGGTTGTTGGAGGTACGATTTGTTAAATTCCTCAATCGAACAGTAAAGGGAATAGTTGAATATATTCTGGTAACAACTGGACAACCGAAAGTAGTAGTATTTTAACAAAAATCTTCTAAATAATATTTTTGAATATTTATGTTATTACAAATATTAAAAAACAAAATTCTCTATCCGACACATTTAATTTTTTTATTATACCTTCTATAGATTTAAATATATAGATATGTAATCTATAAAATAATCTGTTGTAGTAAATCTCACAGCCTGCTCACGGCCCAAACATTTCCATGGTAACTACTTGAGAAATTAAAATGTCTGTAATTGACAGATAAATGTCACTAATGTCAGTGTCACAAATTCAGAGATAGTACTGAAGGCTTTTTCTGGAAACGATATTAAATATTTCTTATTGTATTATTAATTATACATTTAAAATTATAGGTATATTATATTAACCCTTCCGAAATAACGCCAATCCCGTTAATGAATTGGAAAACCTCGGACATTTAGAAGAAATGAAGAAAACTTGCTCATATAATGAACTTAAAATTATAGCAAATACGTAAATATAAAGATTAGGTGTAATTAGAATTATTTGTGTGTGCAAAAAATGTTACATACAATACTTTTATATACCACAATGGAAAGGGCGCGAGAGGTATTTTGATGATCACAACAGATTTTTTTCAGTTTCCAACCATGTACCTTTATTTTTTAAAACCCACAAATCTATACCTGAATTTTATTGAATTACTGAACGTTTTGTCACCCACAAATTACCTCATACCTTCTGGCTTCTGCGTCATACACTCCTTAGCTTTAATTACGCAACCCCTCATGATTTTCTTCCCCTTGCATTCCCATGTAGTGTGATTGTTGTCGTGGGAACCCCGCTAGGCGCACCTGGAGACCTACTCATACTCGCGCTTTTACCCTGCAGAATCCGCCCCGAGGGGGTATTGTTCGCGGGGTAAACAATCCGGCTTTGATGCAGAACAAGAACCCAGGGGGACCACGGTCATGACTTCAATTACGGCCTGTGAATGTGAGTGTGAGTACTCGCTGCGACAATTAGATAGAGGATAGAAGTTTTTATTCCAGGTTGCTAAGAATGGTAATTTCGATTCGGAAATCGATTTAATAATCTAAAGGCTGATTTTAAGAACAATTTCTAAAATTTAAGTAATGCCCATATGCAGTATTTTTTTTTAATTCCGATCAAGGTTATCTACGAATTGTATGAATTAAGACTTTAGCTCCGCCCATTCTGTCAAATTCAGTAGTGTCATTTACTTAGTTTTTAAGAGGGTACCGACTTAAGATACTACTGTTATTTTAATTTTATAAAAATATGTTACAGTAACACTATTCAAAATTTAAAAATAGCAAATGTAAAACCAAATAAGATACTGACACAATGTCAGCGACACTGACAGAAAATAACGTTATTCGTACGACTATGAATCAAGGTAATGAATCTGAATTAATAAATAAACTTACGTTACGGCGAAAGTATTGTCAACAACGAACATCGTTTTAAAATGGAATGTTCGAACTTATTCGAAACAATATGAATTTTTGAAAGACACACGTGTTACATCCATCCTTATCGCACTTGTTTGTCTTTGCAAATGACAGAGATAAATGTATGCCAATATGTTAATCCGTTCATAATACATATAACCTTGAACGGATATTTTTACTGTACCAATGTGTACCACATAGTCATTACATAACAAAATTTTGTTTTCAACAACGACTAAGCATTACCTGTCTTAATTTAGAAATTATTTAACTATCTGTTTTTCGATGCCCAAATTACTAAACATTTCCTAATATGTAACAACAGATTTATTGTTTTATGACATAACATTGCTTGAATGGATGCTGAATCTTATGTTTCTTTAGATTTAAATTTTGATTGGTCTTGTATAAAAACAACCATAGTTCAGATATTGTACACATGAGTAACATACAACGACATCTACTTTCAACAGTTTGATGTAACTGTCTCGCAAAAACTATATTACTCACAAGTTATTACATTATAAAGTTTAAGCGTTTCTGCAAAAACGTCCTATAAAAAATACTAATTAATATGTAGGTAATTTCTCATCAATATTTATTTTTCTATTACACATTATCCATTAAATAATTATCTAATATTTAAACATGATCCTGAGTTAAATTAAGTTACAGAAATCTTTAACAGTAGGAAAGCTAGAAAGTTTTGCTTGATTATCTCAAATTTAAATAAATGGATTAAGGTTGTTTTTACTAGAAGCTTCTCAGTCAATCTCATTTTGCTCAAAATTTGGTATATGTTGTTTTTGCGTTAAGAAAATGAAATAATAATTCAATATTATGAAATCTACGGCTAATATATACATTACCCCTAATCTAATGTCGTGACGTGATTAGATTTTGGTTATAATTAGTTCACCGGAATTACCCTCAATTGTAACTTTTAATAGTTTTTCTTTAAAAAAACGCAGTTAATTATCATTTATTGACATTAAATGATTAAAAAAAATTAAAAATATATTATTATGTATACAATAAAAATTTTGAAAGATGTCCAATCAAGGTCATCTGTATCACGAACGAATTAACAAATAGGCATACATTTATCTCTTTCTTTTGCAAAGGCTATAAGAGTGTGCGATAAGGATGGATATAACACGCTTGTCTTTCAAAAATTCATTCGACGAAGTTAAGACATTCCACTTTAAAACGATGCTCGTTATTGATAATACTTTCGCTGTAACGTAAGTTTATATATTAATTCATATACATTACCTTGATTCATAGCCGTACGAAACGAATAACGTTAGAGTCACTGACACTGACATTGTGTCAGTATCTTATTTTTCACATACTTGGTTTTACATTTGCTAATAAACTTACCAGTTGACTTATTTTTGAATTTTAAATGCTTTTATTCTAACATATATTTTTATAATAACAAAATAACAGTAGAATCTTATGTACCCTCAAAAAAACTAAGCAAACGACACTACTGAATTTGTCAGAATGGGCGGAGCAAAAATCTGAATTCATACAATTCTTAGATAACCTTGATCGGACATCTTTCAAAAATTTTACTGTACAATATATTTAATAGATATAGAGTTAAAAGATATTAAAATTCATAAATCAGCCAGCTATGCTAACCATGGAAACTGCTAATATATTCAGATAATTCAAATTGACAAATGTCAATATCAATGAAAAGAAATTGAATGTGGGAGAGATGAGGATATTGAGATAGATGTTGGGAAAGACAAGGAAATATTGGGTAAGGAATGAAAGATAAAGTTTCTAGAAATATACAGGAGAGACGATTACATTGGTTCGAACATGTCATGAGGAGAGATGAAGAATATATTGGAAGAAGAATGAATAACTTAGTAAGAGAAGGTTGAAGAAACAGAGGAACACCAAAGCTAAGATGGAAGGACTGTATTAAGCAAGATTTGAGACAAAAGGAACTGAATGAGAACGAGACGCAAAACAGAAATGCGTGAAAGAAGAAAATAAAAAATAGCGACCCCTAACGAATAGGAAAAGCTAAAGAAGAAGAAGATGTCAGTATCAACTATAATTTGTATAGTTTATTTATGAAATCATTATATACTGAAAATTTAGAATCTTTTGCAAGAAAATTTACGTATGGAATTTGTATATAATACAAAGAATTGACGGAAGGTAATGTGTTGGCCACATCAGATTTTGTGTATCGTGTACTGCCTATCTACCTAAGTACTTATATAATCTTAACATTCTTCATAATTTCTTGTTATTACAGATTATGACATGGCTACATGTTGAATAATCGTACCACTCTCTGTTGAATAATTCTAATGTCTCCTAATTTCTCTTTACCTCTTAATACAGCATAAAATGTTACTAATAAAGATGAAAACATTGTTCTCTAAATATAGTATACATAAATAAAAATAAATAAATATTTCATCACGGCATATTACCCATTGCTGGGTGTGCCAATCTGCTTCGTACGCAGATATCGGTAATGATGGAATATTTGTACCGTGCGGGCGCTTACCAGGCGTCACCTCACGGGCACTCATTGCTGGCGTGGAGAGTGCGCCACAAGGGTTAATTTTGTGCCATACATATACATAGTACTTATTTTCATTTAATTGTAATATAATTTTTAAAATCCCATTCTATCTTTGGTACAATAAGTATTTTTTCTACAAAAAATAAATTATTTATAATTAGTTGAATACTTATTTCCTACTGAAAAAATCTGATGTGGCCAGCACATAACCTCTCGCCGTATATTTTACCTGGCTGTATGCATAAAGCAAAGATTATTTTTATAAATACAAATAATATATTCATATAAATCTATGACGTATAAACTTCTTTATTATTCAATAATAGCATGTCTCAACATAAAGATATTTACCATAAATTATGTTACAATAAATTACAAAGTAGAGTTTACCATATATAAATATTAGGCTGGTAACAGCAATTTTCAATTCGAACAACTTTGTTTACTTTCTCTTCGTATTCTTCTACTAAACACATTAATTTTGGGCGGTCTAATATGTATATATCTGGATTGTGCATCTATTCTTACATATCTTCTTTTACATTTTATTTTTTCATACTTGTTATATCTAAATAACACTAATTCCTTTTAATAAAGTGACGGATAGATTGCACTCCGATTATTCTTATATCGATGTGTAATTTTGTCAATATTTACAACTTACTTGAGAAGAATTTGATAGCTTTTTCGCAATTCAAAGTTACACTAGTCTACAGTACTGGTGTACATTGTCCCATAATGTTTGAAACAAATTTAAGTCCTTCAACCTAGACTTGTCATCTCCATAATAGTCACAGATCAAGAATTAAGGGATTCTCCAAATACATTTTTCTTTCATTACTCATTATTTCTGACACTGACATTTACCTGTCAGTTACAAATAATTTAAATTTGCAACTATTTTTCATGGCATCCTTTCGGTTGTAAAATTAATTACAACATTATTTTATATATTATATTCCTTTTATCTCTAAATCTATAAAATATGTATAAAAATATTTAAATGTATCAGAAAGAGAATTTATTTTTCTTTAATATTATCAAGAAAAATTTTCAAAAAATAATATTTAGAAGATTTTTTTTCAAGAATCTTCTACTTCCGGTTGTCCAATTGTTACCAAAACCTTTTCAGATCTTCCCATGAATGTCCGATTGGGAAATACGTTGTTAAACAAATTTTAAGTCTTATAGTTTTTGAGTAACCGTCCTTCCAACATCCCACACACACACATCCACACACACACACACACACACACACACACACACACACACAGACATCATCGTAAAAATGTTAAAATCGGATTGTAGGGACCTTAAAACGTGCTTATTCAATAAAATCTGGATATGCGATTTTTAGCATGAATCCAATACCTCTCTTAGCGAGAGGTAAAAAGTTACATCCTTAATGTAAGTTCTGATCATTCTTGGAAGCAATCCAAGAACAATATGACAAGCTTTTAGCAAATAAAATGCATGAAATGACATTTGTAGGTTTTTAAGGAGTTAGAAAAAGTATGAAACATACAGTTAGTTCCTTAACGAAGGCTGAGCGCACGCGTCAAGCCAATCCTGCGTGCCTCCGTCACTCGGGTGTCTGGAAATGGAGAAACCATGCAGAACGGCCGTCTGGAGCTAATGAACGCACATTGCACATACAATCGCCATACGATATATGACTGCTGTTGTTCCTAGATGGCAGTGTAAAAGTGCTTCTTGCATTGCGGTACGCAGAATCAAGTAGTCTATGTTTTCATCGCTAGCTAAATTGCTCAAATCTACGACTCTCTTACGTTAAATGATTGTAGCTAACATTTTTATAAGTTTCAATAGAGTTGAGCTGCATAAGGCACGAGTATACGGAATGTGATAATAGCACATAGGTGAAAAAGAATGCTAAATTTGCAATAAATGCTTTTGAAGGTAATTAACTATACTCGGATATATTTACCATTACGCATGGACATGAACATATGAAACTCTAATAATTGAAGATGATTATAGGCTATAAAAAGTCATGTAATACTCTTGGGTAATAAAAAAAATAATTATTATGAAGTATATTTTGCCTCTAGAGACGAAATGTGGACATTATTCCCCTAAAGCAGGGGTGGGGAGCATCCGACCTTTGGGCCGTATAAGGCCCGCAACACCATTTGATGTGACCTGCAAGCTAAACACAAAATTAAAAAATATATTGTGTCAATTCTGTGTATCATGTACAAATTCCATACATAAATTTTCTTCCAAAAGAGTCTAAATTTCCAGTCAAATTATTTCATAAGCAAACTATGCAAATTGCACTTGACACTAAAATCTTCTTCTTTAGCTTTTCCCATTCGTTAGGGGTCGCTATTTTTTTATATTCTTCTTCCACTCATTGCTGTTTTGCGTGTCGTACTCATTCAGTTCCTTTTCTCTCAAGTCTTCCGCAATTCAGACCTTCTATTAGTAAGCTATTCATTCTTCTTCCAATATATTCTTCATGTCTCCTCATGACATGTTCAAACCAATGTAATCGTCTCGTATTTTTTTAGAAAATTGTTACACTTGAATTATTCCTCTTATTCTTTCAGTCCGTGTCTTCCCCAACATCTATCTCAACATTCTCATCTTTGCCACATTCATTTACTTTTCATTGATACTGACATCTGTCAATTTGAATTATCTGAATATATAAGCAGTTTCCATGATTAGCATAGGTGGCTGATTTATGAAACTTAATATCTTTATAATTCTTTAACTCTATATGTAATGAATAAAATGCAATCAAATCGTATAGAGAATAATATATTCTTTAAGTTATAATAACATAAATATCAATAAATGATATTTAACTGTGTTTTTTCAAGAAAAACTGTTAAAATCTTCAAATGAAGGTATTTTCGGTTGACCAATTTTAACCAAAATCTAATCACCTGTTCTTCTAGATGTAAACTTGAGGAATACGAAAAATTTATATTTTGGGAATCGTGGTATTAAAGTTATGTGATCCGAAACTTTCTTCACACACACACGCACACATACACCCACACATATACACACACAGACACACATACATACATACATACATACATACATACATACATACATACATACAGATATCATTGTAAAAATGGTAAATTCGTATTATATGGACCCTAAAACGTGTTTATTCACTAAAAACTCATCATTAAATTTTTTGACCAGACAATACCTTCCTTACCTTAAAGGTGATGGAAGGAAATAATCGATATCTGTAATGCCAAAATCGTAACAGAAGTAAAACATTTTGCCTATAGAGAGCAAATATGTTATAAATGAACCCTAGGAAGTTTATACAATATAAAATCCTTAGGGTTATTTTTACTCCTGTCTTGATTTCGATGTCAGATCTAACGATTTCTAGTTCCGGTTATGAAAATGTATATTTTTTTTTCTTTCTTTACCTACTAATATTATTTTGTAATTAAATGTATGCTTGTAGTTTTGTTATCTAGATTTAGAACTCATTCTTATTTGCGTAGAAGTTATCTTGCATAAATTAATTTTTACTATCTGTTGATAATATTTCAGTGACCAATAAAAATAAAACAAACTATGATAGGAATCTAAGCCCGCCTCTATCAACTATTGACTACGGAGCGAATGCGCGGGCACTTCACACACGAATAAAAATTTGCATATTATTAATTACTTTAAGAGAAAATTTAATCTCTTTTCATCCGGAATTATCTCATGCAAATCACTCCGCTCCCACACAAGCTCAGACAATTAATCACTTTTTAAACTTGCTTCATTTATCAAACTTAAAAGAATCGACTGTTTATTTGCTTTTAATGATCTCCATTTGTTCATCGCGTGCACTTCAAATTTCATATTACGAGACACGACTACAAAGTAAGGCCCGTTTAACCCTTTAACCGCGGGAATCGAAAGGATGATTCAGCAGAATTTAAAAGAAATACGGGCATCGCCAATAAGCTGTTTAACGATACTGGATACTTGAAACAGGGTGTAGGGACAAATGGCTATTTTCTTTATTAGTAATTTCTAACCCATAGTTTAAATCGAGGTTTATATAAAAAATCTGATGTGGCCATCACAATACTGTCAGTCAATCCTGTGTATTATACAGGGTGGAAACGAACTTAATGTCATAAATTTAATGGTGAGTAATATGACATGTGTAGATTACGAAACAGAAAGAATTTTTTAAAAATTCGCATATTTAAGGGTAGTTTTCATGAAACTAACATTTTTGGTACCACTGGACCACTGGCAACGCATTTGCATTATTTTATCTATTACACAATTATTTTCGTTAAAAATGCTATTTAATTTAATTATTAAGAATAAAATCTTGTACAACTAATTTTGAATGTATTTTTGATAACCATATTTTTAATGAAATATGAATTAAAACAGCAGTAAAAAATCTGATGTGGCCAGCACATAACCTCTCGCCGTATATTTTACCTGGCTGTATGCATAAAGCAAAGAATATTTTTATAAATACAAATAATATATTCATATAAATCTATGACGTATAAACTTCTTTATTATTCAATAATAGCATGTCTCAACATGAAGATATTTTACCATAAATTATGTTACAATAAATTACAAAGTAGAGTTTACCATATATAAATATTAGGCTGGTAACTGCAATTTTCAATTCGAACAACGTTGTTTACTTTCTCTTCATATTCTTCTAGTAAAAACATTAATTTTGGGCGGTCTAAAATGTATATATGGATTGTGCATCTATTCTTACATATCTTCTTTTACATTTTATTTTTTCATACATGTTATATCTAAATAACACTAATTCCCTTTAATAAAGTGACGGATAGATTGCACTCCGATTATTCTTATATCGATGTGTAATTTTGTCAATATTTACAACTTACTTGAGAAGAATTTGATAGCTTTTTCGCAATTCAAAGTTACTCTAGTCTACAGTACTGGTGTACATTGTCCCATAATGTTTGAAACAAATTTAAGTCCTTCAACCTAGACTTGTCATCTCCATAATAGTCACAGATCAAGAACTAAGGGATTCTCCAAGTACATTTTTAATTCATTACTCATTATTTCTGACACTGACATTTATCTGTCAGTTACAAATAATTTAAATTATCAACTATTTTTCATGGCATTCTTTCGGCTGTCAAATTTATTACAACAGATTATTTTATATATTATACTTCTTTTATCTCTAAATCTAAGGAATATATAATAAAATATTTAAATGTATCAGATAGAGAATTTAATTTTCTTTAATATTACCACGAAAAATTTTCAAAAAATAATATTTAGAAGATTTTTTTTCAAGAATCTTCTACTTCCGGTTGTCCAATTATTACCAAAACCTTTTCAGATCTTCCCATGAATGTCCGATTGGGAAATACGTTGTTAAACAAATTTTAAGTCTTATAGTTTTTGAGTAACCGTCCTTCCAACATCCCACACACACACATCCACACACACACACACACACACACACACACACACACACACAGACATCATCGTAAAAATGTTAAAATCGGATTGTAGGGACCTTAAAACGTGCTTATTCAATAAAATCTGGATAAGCGATTTTTAGCATGAATGCAATACCTCTCTTAGCGAGAGGTAAAAAATGTTTCCTTAAGAAAAGTTGAATTTTCGTTTTTCGAATTTAAAAAAAATTCTTTCAGTTTCGTAATCTGCACATGTCATACTACTCACCCTTAAATTTATGACATTAAGTTCGTTTCCACCCTGTATATAAAGTCCATACATAAATTTTCTTGCAAAACATTCTAAATTTCCAGTAAAATTATTTCATAAACTATGCAAATTGTACTTGACACTGACATCTTAATTCGATATTAACAGTTAGACTTTTATTGATCCTATTATACAGAGTGTTTTAAAATTAAACAACAGAACTTAAAATTTAAAGGACCTAACAATAAGTGTGCAGATATTTGCATTTCAGTACCTACTAAAGGGTTTTCAATTGGGGCGGGTCGAAGTTCGCGGCCTGTGGCGGTCATGTTGTTTTGATGGTGTCTGTCAACTTAGTGAATTTTTTGTCGGGAGCGAGGCCAACCCACACGAGGTTCACCAGGTGGTAATGTATCCACAAAAAGTTACTGTTTGGTGCGGATTTTGGGCCGGCGGCGTCATTGGTTCGTACTTTTTTGAAAACGACGTTGGTGAGGCCATCACCGTCAACGGCGAGCGCTACAGAACGATGAAACCGATTTCTTTTGGCCCAAATTGAACGATATGGAGGTAGACGACATGTGGTTCCAGCAGGACGGCGCTACGTGCCACACAGCGGACGCCACGACGGACATTCTGCATGAACGATTTGAAGGTATGGTTATCTCTCGCAGAGGTGACGTGACTTGGCCACCAAGATCGTGTGATTTGACCCCACTAGACTTTTTCTTGCGCGGTTTCCTGAAGTCGCAGGTCTATGCCAATAAGCCGCAATCGACCAATGCCCTTAAAGTCAACTTAACCATTGTCATCGGTCAAATTCAGCCGGATCTCTGCGACAGAGTCATTGAAAATTGGACCACTCGGATCCGTGCCACCGTGAGGAGCCGCGGCGGACATTTGAACGATGTTATATTTCATACATAATGGCATACATCGGCCTTTCAAATAAAGAAAGAATTTCGTTAATACCTCACACACAGCTTGTTTTTAGAGTTTCACGGCTTGACTTGATATTCAAGTTACTTGACTTGACTTGACTTGAAATCAAGTCAATCTCAAGTCAAGTAATAGTAGCCGAAAATCAAGTCAAGTCAAGTAGTTAAATTTCAAGTACTTGAAAAATCAAGTAGTTATGTTTCAATTACTTGAAAAAATCAAGTAATTATATGTTTAGTTACCAGAAAAAGTTCTTCAAGACAACATTCCATTTTCATATAGTTCCTTATGTTTTATAACAATATCAATAATATACCTTGAAATATAAACTTTTCTTCATAAAAATAAATCATACATTCAAATTTAAAAAATTAAAAAAAAGATTTGAAAGTATATATGAATTAACATACTATTTATAGTATATGTATTATGGTGGACCTTAAAAGGAGGCAAGTCGAATTTTAACTGGACCACCCCCTAAAATGGTTCCAAATGAATAAAAACAAATGATATTGACAAAGATTCCGCTTAATTTTAATATTTGTCCGTGCCTAAATGCACTTGATTTTTTCCCATTTAAATAACATGGCACATTTTGGAACTTTATTTTTATCCGAGATATTAAGAGGTTTAAAAAACCATTCATTAATGGAATATATACTAGAATCAGTCGAGAATATGTGGACAAAATCTGAAGTCCCAATTATTATACTTATTTGGAGTATAGCTTTTTGGGCCTTTGTGCGATAGTTTAACCATCTACAGTTAACTTAATAATAATGATTAGGACTTCATTTTTTTTTAACAGATTCTCGGGTCATTCTAGTATATATTCCAATATTGAGTGAATTTTTTAAACCTCTGCACAGATTTTAACTTGCAGTAGTGAATCAGCACAGCATATGGCACACCACGCCGTACCACACACAGCTAGGTTATGATTCTACTGATTCGCGCGTTTTCGTACATAATCGGTTCGTTATCAAGTAGCTTGAATTTGCTTGAAATTACTTGATCAAGTCAAGTAGTATCGATAGAAAATCAAGTCAAGTCAAGTAATGAATTTTTGAAAAGCTTGATTTTCAAGTCAAGTCAAGTAATTTACAAAAACATCAAGCTACTTGACTTGATGAAACCCTACTTGTTTTATTCCATTTGAACATCGACCCGCCCTTATTGAAAAACCCTTTATAAGGACGTACGTATATTTTTAGTAAGATTTTGTAATCATTTCGTGTTATTAAATGTATTTTGTAATTATTGTCACTGTAAATGATTTGGAAAGAAAAATATGGGGAAACTGGACTCCTTTTTTAACGACATAAATGTTAAAAATACCCTACTTTTATTATTTATGACTTCACAGCTTTTTGTAGTTATCATCATAAAACTTGGAATATTTTTTTTTTGGAAGTAATAAAGATAACACATCATATAAATATAAATATTAAAAATATATAGCTGCATACCGAGCAATGATAAAGTAACTCTTCCCAGTGGTGGTAGTTACTTGTTTGTTAGCATCTGTCTAGTCATATACACACATGCAGGCCAAAGCCGAAGGAGTTAAGTGGAATGTTTAGGAGCGCTCTGCTTCTAAGAACTGCTACAAAATGTTGAAACAATTTGTACGATTCACAGATTAGGTGCAGTGAATTTTTAAATTTTATAACAACGCGTTTTTATTGTTATTTCTTCGTAAAACACATAAGATTTCTCTGAATTCAAACTTGAAATGGATATCATACATATTTCTGAAACAAAAATGTTAAAATATGATAGCCATTTTTAAAATAGTTCATTTACTTTAAGGCCACTGTAGCCAGTCGTTTGTTTAAATAGCAAATAAATGTGTTGGAAAAATCGTTGTCGCTTGCACCATTGCTCATTTTCTAATTAATTAATATAGTTATTTTATTTTCACTTTATAATTTTGACAGTAAAGAAATTATTTTGTGAGTGGACTTTGTGACTTTATTCGCCTTGACAAGCAGATATGGGGGCCCATGTCAGAATGACAGGTAGTAATTATGTATATAGATATTACTGTCGGCATTGACAGTATTTCTAAAGGGTAATATATCTATAATTTTAAATATTTAACTATTAATACAATAAAAAATAACAATGTATGTATTTCCCAGAAAAAGTCTTCAGTAATGTCTCCAGATTTCTGACACTGGCATTTATATGTCAATTACAAACATTTTAATCTTTCAACTGGTTTCCATGACATTATTTACGTTATGAATTACAACAGATTATTTTATATATTATATTTCTTTATCTCTAAATCTATAAAAGATAGAATACCTACATGTATCAGATAGAGAATTTAAAGTTCTATTTGCAAGAACAAAATTTTTCAAAAAATCCATCTTATTTTTGGTCTTCCTCTGTTTTTTCAACCTTCTTTCTTTCATTTCTCCTCATGACATTTTCAAACCAATGTAATCATCTCGCTTGTATCTTTCTAAACACTTGTAACACTAGAGTTATTTCCTTACCTATCTTTTCGTGTCTTCCCCAACATCTATTTCAACATCCTCATTTCTGCCACATTAATTTACTTTTTATTTATACTGACATCTGTAATTTGAATTATATGAATATATTAGTAGTATCCATGTTTAGCATAGCTGGCTGATTTATAAAATTTAATTTCTTTAAAATTATTAATTATTTAACTTTATATCTATTGAATATGAAGTATAAAATGCAATCAAATCATATAGAGAATAATATATTCTTTAAGTTATAATAACGTTAAATGTCAATAAATCAAATTTAACTGTCAAATCTTCAATGAGGCTACTTCCGGTTCACCAATTATAACCAAAATCTAATCAATTGTTCTTCTGGATGTAAAATTGATGAATACGAAAAAATTATAAATTTTGAAATCCTGGTATTGAAGTTCACACACACACACACACACACACACACACACACACACACACACACACACACACACACACACACACACACACACACATATACACACACACGCACACATACATACATACATATATAGACATCATCGTAAAAATGGTAAAATCGTATTATAGGGACCCTAAAACCTGTTTATTCACTAAAAACTCATCATTGAATTTTTTCAGACAATACCTTCCTTACCTAAAGGTGACGGAAGATAAAAACGAAAATGTACAGGGCTTAGGGATACAATGCTTAGTAGAATTAAAGCTGGTATTTCTAATATAGGCGTTGTAAATGCCGGAATACATGAATAACATATTTAGTTTTAATAAATAAATAAATATATCATCACAGCATATTACCCATTGCTGAGTGTACCAATTAGCTATGTACACAGATTTCGGTAATGATAATGACATATTTATATCGTGCGGGCGATTACCAGGCGTAACCTCACTGTCATTTATTGCTGGCGTGGAGAATGCACCACAGGGGTCAATTTTGTGCCATTTAAAATTCGTAATATTTGGCGTCGGTTGGGATCGAACCCGGTTCCCCAGATTCGCGACCAGACACTCGCAGGCACGCGGCTCGCACGCGGCCTCGAGACCCCAATTTTAGTAAGTTTAAAATCTATATTTTAAATTAGTCGAAAGAAATTTATAGAAATTTCTCACCATTTGCGTCGGTTTAATAATTTGTTTGTTGAAAATGTTAACCAGCCGAATTAATATAAGTTTGGGCTCGTAAAATAAATATTACAGTAGACCACATTATATTTTGATTGATCTCCTCTTCGCATGATGGCAATGTTCCTATTATAATTTATTCAAATCAGTACTGTTCATAAGTTTTTAATATCTTGACGTAAACTGTGTTGTTATTAAAAAAATTAATTATAATATGATCATTAATCATTTCACTGGTTTTTACTAGGGTACATTAATATTCATTTATTTATTTGTTACATGTAACTGAAAACTGTTACGATTTTATCTTGTTTTAATTTGTAACTGAAACAAAAACATGAATTATGCTAACATGATAATTAATTGTATGTAATATGCTTATCAGATACTTGTTTATCTTTTTTTTTTGAATTTACAAAGAAGTTATCAATGGAATGAATACAATACATTTACGCTCAATGAAAAATTAAACATCATTCTTAGAAGATAAATTTTTTAGATGTTACTATTTTTACTTATTTCTGTGACAATCTAATATATTTTTAGATATATTTTTAGATATATTTTTTTACTGTGTTGCTTATTTTATCAGGTACAAATAATGTTAAGTACCTATACAAACTATAAATAAAACTTATTTTTACCACTCCCTCATAATTTATTGCTGTATTGCATATATTCGGAAAAATTCAAAAAATGAAAACAAAACAAACAGAACATTTATTTGTCTTTGTCACTTTACTGTCATTATCAGTTATATTTTATTATTATTTCCTAAATTTCAAACTATTGCATCATCCTAAAAAATAAATTTTGACAAAATTACATAATACAAAAAGTGATGAAATGGTTTTGTAAATAAACACAGGCAGTAGCTCACAAAATTATTAGTGCACTTTACGTTTATTAGTAAAATTTAAAATAAAAATCTGTTGTGGCCAGCACAATACCTCTCGCCACTTCCTTTTTTTGGTTACATAAGTATAGGGCGCCAACAGTCATGTTACATTGTTGGCCTTGACAAGCAGATGTGAGAGCCCGTTTCAGAATGATAATTAGTAATTATGTACATAGATGTCAAATGTCAGAATTTTTCATTAAAATCTTCAAGATTTTCTAAATTCACGTAGTTAATTTGTCACCATAGGAGTGTGGAATTTACTTGTCGAGAAAAATAAACCATATGGAATTCGAAATCACTAAATTTAGAATGAGAAATTATGATATTTGATATCTATATACATAATTACTAGCTATCATTCTGACATGGGCCTCCATATCTGCTTGTCAAGGTCAACAAAGTCGCATGACTGCTCGCGCCCTAATGTAGTTAACATTTCTTGTATACCTACACTCTACACCAAAAATTCTACTTATATCTATTCCTTATATTTAGATTTTTTAAATTTAAATTCATTCTTTGAAGAAATTTTGTCCTACTCTTCTAATTTTTCTAGATGTTTCCAATTCATTGTCGGGAGTAACAGTATTTCTGATTTCTGAAGGGTATGTGTAATATACCTATAATATTAAATATTTAACTATTAATACATTAAGAAATAATATAATGTATGTACTTCCCAGAAAAAGTCTTCAGTAATGTCTCCGGATTTCTGACACTGACATTTATCTGTCAGTTACAAACAATTTAAATTTTCAACTATTTTCCATAGAATTCTTTCGGCTGTAAAATTTATTACAACAGATTATTTTATATATTATATTTCTTTTATCTCTAAATCTATAGAATATAAAATAAAATATTTCAATGTATCAGATAGAGAATTTAATTTAATTTTTTTCAAAAAATAATATTTAGAAGATTTTTTTTCAAGAATCTTCTACTTCCGGTTGGCCAATTGTTACTAAAACCTTTTCAGATCTTCCCATGAATGTCCGATTGGGAAATACGTAGTTAAACAAATATAAAGTCTTTTTGAGCAATCGTCCTTCCAACATCCCACACACATACACACATATACACACACACACACATACATCCACATACACACACACATACATCCACACACACACACACACACACACACACACACACACACAGACACACACACACACACACACACACAGACATCATCGTAAAAATGTTAAAATCGGATTGTATGGACCTTAAAACGTGCTTATTCAATAAAATCTGGATATGCGCTTTTTAGCATAAATCCAATACCTCTCTTAGCGAGAGGTAAAAATGAAAAAATGAAATAATCTTGTGCATTCATCATTATTCAAATCCTCCATCTTCTTCACCACCTGCATACACACTATAAACTTTCATCCCCTGAACTTTAACCTCTATTCACTTTGAGAGTGTCCAGCTGCGTAATCCATCTTCCCTTAGTTCGGCTCGAAGTCGGAAGGAAGGAAAGGAATAAAGAAAGCTGACCCCAGGGTATATGGCAATGCGAATACGAACCGGAACAAATGTCCCTCTCTGAAAGGGACCCCAACACGGGACGAGGGAAGAAATGATGAAGATGAGCCAGTGACCTGATTCCAATTGTCATTAAAATTACTTCTTTGTCATTGAACAAAACCGAAGGATATATTTTGCGTGTAAGAATGTCCTTGCTCTGTTGGGAAACGTTTTGTTTGATGCATATGTTGTATTGCGAAGAAAATTAATTGGGAACCGCTGGTGTAGGACCAATAATAGTATATTCTACAACTAGTAATGGAATGGCCCATATTCCACACGAGCAAAAAGTTTGTGTGCCATTCCAAACGTGTTGTAGACTATACTTTCTCTAACAAGATTTTAGAAATTATACATAAAATGTTGATTGATGATATGTAACAATATATTATCATACACCATTAAATATTTTTTTGACGCCAGTCCATAAATTGCTTATAATAACTCCATTCATATTTTCTTTTGATTTATTTGATAATATCTGATTCCCTGTATCATTAGCAAGTTCCCTTATTTCTGGTGACATATATTCCACATCTATATCTTCATTTCCACTTTATATGTTTTTCTACAAAATGTCTTCCGTTAATTTTCTAAGTAATATATTATTATTTAGATAAACTTATTACTCTGGACAACTCCAAAAACCTGAAAACTTAACAAAAAAATCTGATGTGACCAACACTATACCTCCCGCCATTTACCTATGGGGTTTCGTTGCCGCGTGCCTGATGTCTGGTCGCGAATCTGGGGAATCCGATTCAATCCCGATCAACGCCAAATAATTCTAATTTTAAATGGCATAAAATTAACTCTTGTGGTAAATGCCCAAATATGTCATCATCATTACCGAAATGTGTGTACAAATCAGGTTAGCACACCCAGCAATGGATAATATGCCGTCATAATAAATTTATTTATTTCTTTATACATATGCTGCATATTTACTAATTCTAGAAATTATGTTCCTTTCCATAAAACTATTGTTACAATTTTCCTTTTAAAACGTTACTATTATTAATTCGAAATGATTATTTTTTTGACAGTGACATTTATCTGTCAGTTACATACATTTGAGCTGAACTTTGTAACCATGGAGATGTGTTTAATATATATAATAATTTTTATATTACTTTATAAATTTATCCATAAAATATATGGAAAAAGTATTAAAGCAAACCTGTAGAAAATGGAATAATCTTCAATTTTCATAACAACAAATTGCGAAAAAAATACATTTAAAGGTATTTTTTGAAGAAAAACTATCTTGAGCCTCAAGTAAACTGCCATTTCCGGTTATCCGATTGCGACTAAAATCTAATGGCTTGTTTCCATATTAGAATTAGGTAGAAATACATGGTTTCAAAACTTTCTGAACGATAGTATTTGAGTTAGAGCGTAAAGAGGATCCACACCCACACACACACACATACATACATAGGAACATACAATTAGACATTATCGTGAAAATGTTAAAATTGGATTCTAAGGACCTTAAAACGTAGTCATTTACCAAAATCTCGATATGCTATTTTTAGCACGATCCCTATACCTCCCTTACCATGGGTAGCGGGAGGTAAAAAACTCTAGAAATGTTCAAAACTTTAAAACATCAAACGCAAATACAGAATAAATAAATATAAAAGAAAGAGTCATAACCATAGCAACCGAAGCAAGATATTTGATATACCGCGCTAATATGCGGCGAAATACATTGTGATTCGTCGAAAGCCGTGCGGAATTATTCCAAACGGCGTACGCAATTATTCCACACGGTTTGTTGGAATAATATTAATTCCAACATAACTTTTAGTTGTGGAGTGTGTAGTTTCCAAAATAGTGTTGGAGAATCACTTTTCCATCATCCAAAATATTAAGCCAACAAATTTACAATACATAAGTGACAAGAACTTAACTCATTTACAATACAGCCAGAAAACAATGGTTACATAATGGTGTGGATCTTTCTGATATATTCATAACGAAGTTTCCAAGAATGCGTCGCAATGCACAAAGAGTTGTCTGCAATGCATCCTCCATCCTCCGGACAACCGGTTCATGTAATCGATCAAGCTTACGCCGTCGCGGAAGGCTCTGCTCGCACTGTCTAAGTGGAATAGATTGATATAATTATGAATTTAGCGGCATTCTCCCGGTCTGAGAGCTATGCGAATACGGATCATTAAAATAGTTTCAAACGACATTCGTACGCATGTAGGCGAGGTCGGATTATTCGGAGAAATGCGACTACTCTAGAAAAGAATGTGGATGCTACGAAAAATTTAATGGTGGACATTATTTGTAACCCACATCGTGACGGTTTTGATGTGGCCTTATATTTGTTTTATTTTTTGTTCTAACCGCAATGTTTAATAACAAAAATTTACAGTATCGGACATAAATAGCAGGACTCCGTAGAAACGAATAAAAAAATATTCCCCCAAATTTTAAATATTCAATATTATTTCAAACCTCTAACAAATGTAAAGGTAACATATTGATAAATTTGTATGCACGATCAAGTTTTTTTTAAAACTTTACCGATAGGGTTTCCAAGGCAGTAAGTTTTGTTTACAAATTACTGATCAGTAAGTGATGTGGTACTGATCAGTAAGTGATGTGACTGACCGGTAAGTGATGTGACTACCTACCAATCTGGGCAGTGAAAATTACATAAATAAAAAATAAATGTACAATTTTTAAAGCTTTAACTATAACATAACAACGATCATAGCTTACTTAAAAATGACAAATAATTTTTATAAAATGTCAAAATAATTTTTAAATAATCCTAAATTTAATTTGTTATTATTGGGACGATCGTGCAAAAAATAATAAGCATTGCGGGGCATTAAGTGCTTCTTACCGGTATCGGATGTATTGGAGATCGAGACGAAGTCGAGATCTCCAAACTAATCCTCAACTGGTAAGGTGCACTTACTGCCCTTAATACTTAAATAACTATAAATAAGTAATTCAACAGTAATGTATTAAATTTCACAAGTACTTACGTATTTGAATACATATATGAGGCGCGACAAAAATTGAGCTACTGTAATTATTTATAATAGGTTGCATTCGTCGTGGCATCTAATTAAGTAAATTGTCAATGATTTTGTGGTTTATGGATATGCATGATGCATCCGTTATAATTAAATGGAATTATTAATATCATTCCTTGCAATTTTAGACCTCTCGCTAAGAGAGGTATTGGATTCATGCTAAAAATCGAATATCCAGATTTTAATGATTAAGCACGTTTTAAAGCCCCTACAATCCTATTTTAATATTTTTATAATGATGTCTCTGTATGTATGTGTGTGTGTGCGTGTGTGTGCGTGTGTGTATGTGTGTGGAGAGGTTGGCAAGACAATTTCTCAAAAACTATAATACTTAATATCTGTTTAACTACCTACGTTTTTCTCAACTGGTTTGGTAATAATTGGACATTCAGAAGTAGCAGATTCTTAGAAAAAATCTAAATATTATTTTTTGAAAATTTTTGTTCTTGCTTGCATTAACGAAGAGTAAATACTCTATTTGATATATATATATATATATATATATATATATATATATATATATATATATATATATATGACTTCTTAAACTTTGACGTTGGCCGGAATCGAATCTGGGTTATTCAAATCACAACTGGTCGCTTAAGTTATTTTAACCAGCAGTCGATGTTTCTCGAGATAACTAGGTCTTTTTAAAGGAAAAGAATTTAAAAATACAGTTGAAAACATAATGCATTGTTTAAGGAATGACAAAAATTCTAAGTAAATTGCATGCCTAAATTATTATCGTAAATATTATGAACAACAGTATAAACTTCAAATTGTCTTATCAGTTAGAACATTTTTCTTTTCCAAGTAATAATTTACTGTCACTTGCAAAACAAATGTCGAAGCTACTAGATTTTAAGCATTTAGATAAAGAGATAGCCTTATACACAATATGTAACTAATTAACATACTTTTTCACAAACTGATATTAATATATGATCTCGAAATAGTTATTTATACAGTTATTAGCGTATAACATGGAAGAAAACAAAATATATATTTTGTAACACAAATTACTCGCGAGCCAATATGAATTCAACGTTAAGTATATTTCACTAATTATGTGCTTTAATCATGTATCAAATTCCAGACATAATTTACGAATAGTTTGTTTGATTACCGCTTCTACTAATTTATGTATGAATATTTCAAATTCCCAAAAGAGAATATATTTTAGTTCATATAATTAATTTAATGTAAAACACTTATTTAATACAATATACAATGCTCAAAAAAAAATAAGGAGTCATTTTTACCTCTCGCTAAGAGAGGTATTGCATTCATGCTAAAAATCGCATATCCAGATTTTATTGAATAAGCACGTTTTAAGGTCCCTACAATCCGATTTTATCATTTTTACGATGATGTCTGTGTGTGTGTGTGTGTGTGTGTGTGGATGTGTGTGTGTATGTGTGTGTGTGTGTGGGATGTTGGAAGGACGGTTACTCAAAAACTATAAGACTTTAAATTTTTTTAACTACGTATTTCCCAATCGGACATTCATGGGAAGATCTGAAAAGGTTTTGGTAACAATTGGACAACCGGAAGTAGAAGATTCTTGAAAAAAAATCTTTTAAATAATATTTTTTGAAATTTTTTCTTGATAATATTAAAGAAAAATAAATTCTCTTTCTGATACATTTAAATATTTTACAATATATTCTATAGATTTAGAGATAGAAGAAATATAGTATGTAAAATAATCTGTTATAATAAATTTTACAGCCGAAAGAATGGCCATGGAAAATAGTTGAAAATTTAATTTGTTTGTAACTGACAGATAATGTCAGTGTCAGAAATCCGAAGACATTACTGAAGACTTTTTCTGGGAAGTACATACATTATATTATTTCTTAATGTATTTTAATAGAATTGGAAACATTTCGAAAAATTAGAAGAGGACAAAATTTCTTCATCAAAAATGAATTTAAAATTAAACAATCTAAATATATATGGAATAGATATATACGTAAGTAGAATTTTTGGTGTAGAGTGTAGGTATACAAGAAATGTTAAATACAATAGGGAGCGAGCAGTCATATGATTTTGTTGGCCTTGACAAGCAGATATGGGGGCCCATGTCAGAATGATAGCTAGTAATTATGTATATAGATGTCAAATATCATAATTTCTCATTCTAAATTTAGTGATTTTCCAATTCCATGTGGAGCAGAATTAAATGTTAAATATCTAAGGCATACAAGTAAACTTTAAACTCCTGGTGATAAATTAACTACGTAAATTTAGAAAATCTTGAAATTTTTAATGAAAAATTCTAACATTTGACATCTATGTACATAATTACTAATTATCATTCTGAAACGGGCCCACACATTTGCTTGTCAAGCCCAAAAATGTAACATTACCGTTCGCGCCCTATACTTATGTAACCAAAAAAAGGAAGTGGCGAGAGGTATTGTGCTGGCCACAACAGATTTTTTTTTTTGGTGATAACTTTTTACCTAAATTCAGGATTCATTTCATAAGTAACTTACAGATACTTTGAAACTATATTTTAATAATTTTATTGAATTCAAATTGCAAACAATCCATACAACTGAAATAGATTACCCAGAGAGTATGCGAAATATCAAAAATGAAACAAAGCACAATTACTTCATTTTTGTTGCTTTTATCTCTTTTATGTCCAGTTGCAACGCTGACACTTAAATTTGAAGCTAAACTTAAACAAAAAAATGCAAATCGAACTTTTGACAGCAATATTCCATTACTCATTTAACGTTTCGTTTCGATACGATATGTCAATTCAAGGCGTCAGCGCGTCTAACCTGGCATTAGAGAGTTAAGATCACGGTCGCACACTTTTCAAAATTTCCTTGGGGCACAAGTTTTTTTATAATGACCAAAATCAAAACAAAATTTACAATTAACAAATTACAAGAAAAAAATCTGATGTGGCCAATGCATTACCTTCCGTCTATCCTGTGTATTATGTACAAATTCCTTACATAAATTTTCTTGCAAAAGATCCTATATTTCCATCAAAATTATTTCATAAACAAGCTATGCAAATTTCACTTGATACTGACTCTCAAGTCTTCCGCAAGTTTCTTCATCTCGTTTGTATCTCTCTAGAAACTTGTAACACAAGAGTTATTTCCTTACTGTATCTTTCCGTGTCTTCCCCAACATCTACTTCAACATCCCCATCTCTGCCACATTCATTTACTTTTCATTTTATATCTTCATAATTCATGAACTCTATATTTACTGAATATGAAGTATAAAATGCAATCAAATCGTATAGAGAATAATATATTCTTTAAAATTTATAATCATTAAATGTCAATAAATGATATTTAACTGCGTTTTTTCAGGAAAAACTTGATATTTCATATAAAAATGACACGAGATGTCACATGTCATGTACACTGACAGTAATCAGAAATTACATTGCGTAAACTTGGCTCCAATTTCAGCCAATCAGAGAGTTCAAAACTATACCCTATTCGCTACAATACTGAACTAGGAGGTGTCACACGGTTATGATAAAAATATAAACCTAACTTGACGGGTAAAATTTTATGTATATTATTTACTTTACTCGTACATTGTCATAGGTAATATAACAAGTGATGTGATTATCATCGATGATATTCTCGAATGAAATCGAGTTGCTTCGGTTTCAAGAGCAATATCTTCGATTATTAATCATATCACGAGCATATATTTAATAAGAGAATATAATAACATTGTGTGTGCTGCTCACCTAACTTTTGATATATGTGTACATATTGTATTAAAACATAGTACTTACGAGCTTTGTTTAATATATCGGAGTTTGAGTTATTGTTATTACTTATTATTATACTCAAAATTAACTGTCAATGTTGTCAATAAAGAAAACAAATTCCTTAGTAACGACTATAAATAAGGTAATATTTCTTTGTCTTTTATCATCGCTGTGATAGACATGTAACTAGGAAGATTCTGAATGTTGATTGGCGGAAAACATGTCACATGACTAATGAATTATATTCTCGTTTAAATAAATGCTTGCTGCGGCAATGGAAAAGTCTCCTTGGGGGCATTTGTATAACATAAGAGAAAATTGTTCCTCACAAATTTAAATTTTGCGATGAAGCAAGATAACCAAAATCTAGATTCTTACATCATTAAACTTTACTGCAAATGGAGACAATAAATACAAATAACCTCAAACTACTAAACTAGTATGGCTATTATACGAAATATATTTAATTAGTACAGCAATAAATACTAACAACCTACATCACCGAAACGAGAAAAAACCTACTCCCATACTTTTAACAAAAATAATTATCTAAAAATGAAATCATGTAAATCACCGTAGCAGCGTGTGTTCAGTTCTCTTTGCTTTTACCAAACCACAATAATACTAAATAAATCCGATAATTAAAATTCCGTTTGGCCTCGTGTTATCAGAGTTCGGTGAATCTACAATCAAATATCAAGTAACATGGTCATGGAAGTAAGTTACCGATCAGGATGGGAAATTTATAAAGCTGAATTTCCTAACAGTTACGCAATATTCAACTTCGTATCTTATAAATGTACATTCTTTAGCCCAATTTATTTAGTAGGTACTTTAAAATATCTCTATTCTACAAATTCAACGTTTTAAGACAATTTAGGAGATAAAGAAAAAAATCTGATGTGGCCAGCACATAACCTCTCGCCGTATATTTTACCTGGCTGTATGCATAAAGCAAAGAATATTTTTATAAATACAAATAATATATTCATATAAATCTATGACGTTTAAACTTCTTTATTATTCAATAATAGCATGTCTCAACATAAAGATATTTTACCATAAATTATGTTACAATAAATTACAAAGTAGAGTTTATCATATATAAATATTAGGCTGGTAACATTAATTTTGGGCGGTCTAATATGTATATATCTGGATTGTGCATCTATTCTTACATATCTTCTTTTACATTTTATTTTTTCATACTTGTTATATCTAAATAACACTAATTCCTTTTAATAAAGTGACGGATAGATTGCACTCCGATTATTCTTATATCGATGTGTAATTTTGTCAATATTTACAACTTACTTGAGAAGAATTTGATAGCTTTTTCGCAATTCAAAGTTACTCTAGTCTACAGTGCTGGTGCACATTGTCGCATAATGTTTGAAACAAATTTAAGTCCTTCAACCTAGACTTGTCATCTCCATAATAGTCACAGATGAAGAATTAAGGGATTCTCCAAGTACATTTTTCTTTCATTACTCATTATTTCTGACACTGACATTTATCTGTCAGTTACAAATAATTTAAATTATCAACTATTTTTCATGGCATTCTTTCGGCTGTCAAATTTATTACAACAGATTATTTTATATATTATATTTCTTTTATCTCTTTAATCTATATAATATATTATAAAATATTTAAATGTATCAGATAGAGAATTTAATTTTCTTTAATATTACCAAGAAAAAATTTCAAAAAATATTATTTAGAAGATTTTTTTTCAAGAATCTTCTACTTCCGGTTGTCCAATTGTTACCAAAACCTTTTCAGATCTTCCCATGAATGTCCGATTGGGAAATACGTAGTTAAACAAATTTAAAGTCTTATAGTTTTTGAGTAACCGTCCTTCCAACATCCCACACACACACACACATACACACACACACACACACACATCCACACACACACACAGACATCATCGTAAAAATGTTAAAATCGGATTGTAGGGACCTTAAAACGTGCTTATTCAATAAAATCTGGATATGCGATTTTTAGCATGAATCTAATACCTCTCTTAGCGAGAGGTAAAAATGTTGAAGGAGCTGAAGACTATACCAAAATAGTATTATTAAAACATAGATTACAGAAGGCAACGTATTCTAGGTTATGGACAAAAATTACATTTTTACCTCTCGCTAAGAGAGGTATTGGATTCATGCTAAAAATCGCACATCCATATTTTAATAATTAAGCACGTTTTAAGCCCCTACAATCCGATTTTAATATTTTTACGATGATATGTGTATTACTACGTATTTCTCAATCGGAAATTACTGGGAAGAGCTGAAAAATTTTGGTAATAATTGGACAACCGAAAGTAGCAGATTCTTAAAAAAAATATTCTAAATATTTTTTGGAAAATTTTGTTTTTGCTTATTAAAGTAGAGTAAATTTTCATTCTGAATTCTGATACATATAAATATTTTATTATATCTTTTATAGTTTTAGAGATAAAGAAATATAAGGTATATTTGTAACAATCTGTTGTAATAAATCTCACAGCCCAAATAATGTCATGGAAACCAATTAAATATTTGAAATGTTTGTAACTGCCAGATAAATGTCAGTGTCAGAAATCCGGAGACATTATTGAAGCCTTTTCGTAGGAAGTACATACATTATATTATTTCTTATTGTATTAATAGTTAAATATTTAAAATTATAGGTATATTACATATACCATTCAGAAATACTGTTAATTCCGACAATGTATTGAAAACATCTCGAAAAATTGGAAGAGTAGGACAAAATTTCTTCAAAGAATGAATTTAAAAATAAAAAATCTAAATACAAAGAATAGATGTAAGTAGAATTTTTGTTATAGAGTGTAAGTATACAAGAAATGTTAAGTACAATAGGGCGCGCGCAGTCATGTGACTTTGTTGGCCTTGACAACCAGATATAGGTGTCCGTGTCAGAATGATCGACATAGATGTCAAATATCATAATTTATCATTCTCAATTTAGTGATATTCCAATTCCATGTGGTTTATTTTCCTCGGCAAGTAAATTTCACACTCCTTGTGACGTGAATATATAAAATCTTGCAATTTTTATTGAAAAATTCTGACATTTGACATCTATGTATATATTTACTAATTGCCATTCTGACACGGGTCCTCATATCTCCTTGTCAAGGCCTACAATGGTACATTACTGCTCGCGCCGTATACTTATGTAACCAGAAACGGAAGTGGCGTGAGGTATTGTGCTGGCCACAACAGATTTTTTTTTTATGGTAACGATAACATTAACGTACTAACTTTTATACATATCTACGTCAGTGAAACGCAATGAATAAATAAGAAAAACTTTTGGGCTCTTCCCAGTAATGTCCGATTGAGAAAAACGTAGTTAAACAGATATTAAGTATTATAGTTTTTGAGAAATCATCCTTCCAATATCCCCACACACACATACACACACACAGACATCATCGTAATAATATTAAAATCGGATTGTAGGCACCTTCAAACTTGCTTAATCATTAAAAATCTGGATATGCGATTTTTAGCATGTATCTCTCTTAGCGAGAGATAAAAATTGTATTACCTTTAAAACATTCAGTTATTTTTCCATATGTACATATATGGACAGAAATCGTGATGATATATTTACTAATTTGTCTACATAGATCGCAATTCAATCTTAAGTATTAATAACCTATGTGGCATGTTTTAATTATTTTTGACAAATGATGCGAAGTTTTTAATTTAAATGTTGAAAGACTTAAGACAGTTGATATTATCACACATGACAAAATGTTATACAACTATTTTGAATATGTATATTTAAATTTGTAATGCAACGGTATAATTTGTTAATCTCGTTATTAACACACGCATAATCTGGCACTAAATCTAATCTCAAGTATTACATCTTAAAATCTTAACTAATTATACGAGATTTCAGTTTCTAATTATCAGATAATTATCATGTAAATATGAACTCAGTAGCTTTTTATAAAGACTTCAAAAATGTAATAGTGATTTACTCAACAATATAGATTTTTTTTAATGAATACATATTTTATTGGTAGAAGTGTTGCTTTGTGGCTGGGTAGTTGATGAAATGTGAACGTTTCTGGTATTCAGCCACATTTATTACTTCAGTCTCGATAGTTTCGACCCCACATGGTTCTACTTCAGGGCCTCTATTCTTGAGACTTCGTAATTTCTTTTGGATTCGTATCGAAACGAACAATGACTACGTTTACACGATAGCAAAAAAATACTTTGACTTGACTTTGACTTTCAAAAGGCGACTTTTGCTGTTGTGTGAACACTCTCGCCTATTTACTTTTCTTCCTAAAGTCAAGTCTAAAAAAAAATAGACTTGACTCATATAAATGACTTTTAAAAAGTCGTGTGAACGAAACATACTTTACTTTAACAGTGACATCTATTGATAAATTTTAACAGCGCGGCTAGCCGACTTGAAGTTTGTGTTTTTGTAACCTATAAAGTATATGTCATAATCGAAAACAGAACAGAAATGTGTTCCAAAAAAATTACGTGGAGTGATGAAGAGACAGAATTCTTTTTAAATTTCATGGCAGAAAAGAAAACCTTGACCATTCTTGATGGCAAAAAATTTAAAACGACCGATATATTTAAATTGGTGGAAAAAGAAATGAGAGCATCCAATATTGTTGCTGCATAGTTATAGTATTTAAAAATATCGCGCTTAAATTTAGTAACTGTAGTTTACTATCCATTTTTTCTACAAATAATTTATTCTTAATTATGATTAAATGATAATAGTTAACTTATATCACGTATTATAACCAAACTTTGCTGTGCTGTCAAAGTCAAAGTTGAGTGAAGGACAAGTAACAAACGTAAAGTGACGTAGATTTGACCTTATGTGTAAACGCACCATTAAATTGACTTTTCATAAGTCGCCTTTTAAAAGTCAAGTCAAAGTAAATTTTTCTCATACGTGTAAACGTAGTCAATGGTTGTGACTATGAAAACGAATAGTAAAAATAGTGCGTATTTTTCAACATTCGTTATTGTCATTCGTTTATTTGGCAACTTCGCATGTCAAATAACCATTATATTCACTCATGTTTTGACATATGACAAATCAGCTTGAAATATACATTTCTGATGCGTATTGATGTATTATAGGTAAACCATACATAAACTAAACTTATTATTCTATTAATGTTTAGACTTGGCAAAATATCAAACTGGGAAGCTCCCGCACGGTACAATTGTTTCACCATTACCGATATCTGCGTACAAAGCAGATTGCCACACAGTGTGCCACCCAGCATTGGGTAATATACCGTGACGATATATTCATGTATTTATTCACGACTGTCAAATAATATGTAAATAGTTTGGTTCACGAAATATGACAATTCAAGGTCATTTATTATCCGTATAGTATAATATTACTAGCAGATAACTTCACTGCATTTCGTATAATAGACGTGCAACATGAAATATTTATGGATACTTTTTAACTGAAAAAAATAAGTGTAATTATTTGAAAATTATGTTTCTTTTTAAATAATGCCTTTCTCAAAGATTTAAGTATTTGCAAAACCCAAAAACCTAAACTTGACAAAAACTATGGAATAATAATTTGATTTAAATGTCAACGTCACTAGGTAACTATTAGGACAGATGGCAGTGCAGTACATAATTAGATATATATAACTCTACGACATACGTCATTATTATTTGTAATGTGTTAGAAAGTAATGTCACCATTTACGTATATCTGTCACATAACATATCTATATAGACATACGTCAAATAATCTTTCTCTTTCTAACATGAAATGTTGTTAAGCTACTACTGCATAAAGTGCTGTGTATTCTTTCTTCGAACAAGTGACCTTGAATAGTCATCTTTCGTGAACCAAAGTATAAGTAATTTTTGCCACATAAAAAGTCAAAATTATACTAGTTTTCTCATTTTTTATAGTTTCATTTTCTTTAAAATGTTAAAATGTAGTTGAATAGTCGGTTTAATTTTTTTTGGTAAATGTCAAATCACGTCATAATTTTGTTATAACAAATACCTAGCGATCAACGCTAACTACTCGTATGGTTATGTTTGTAAACAAACAGTTTTCTAAAATTAAAATGTAGTTATACCCATTGTTGCATAACCTCTCTATTTGACAGTGACTGCTAAAAAACTTGCACTAGACTTTTGTAACACAAATTTAAAATGCACTACGTATGTGTTGTAACATTAACTGGTGTCAGGCATTACGTCATTAGCTGCACATAGTGCAAAACTAAATATATAAAAGGCAAACGTTATTAGTTTCCCATTTCACAGAAAGCTTTTCTCAATATTATTAAAACCAACTGGTTGATTTTTAATCACCATTGATCCATGGAAATAATCTCATCTTACAAACTCCTACCTTGTATTTTACCTTGCTACATTTCATAAAAATCCACCACTTGTTCCAACCTTTCTTCCCACATAGTCGTCCCATAAATCTTGTACAGAATTATAATTAGCGGAGTTTGTCTAGTATTAATTCATTAATTTATATGCAGCGTGGTGGCTACCAGTGGCTACCGCGGGCCTGGGGGTGGGTCGCTTGCTACCGCCCCTTCATTTACCCGCGTTGCAGTCAGACTCTTCTGACATGCCCTGCAGTCACTCGTGAATCAGCCACCAGTCGGCGTGGGTGGAGATAACTAAGTCGTCTACGTGATGGTATGTTGATGATCATGACGGTGATTCTCAAACAGTGGGAACATTTCTTGTGGAATTTTTTGTAAGCTGATGATGCGGCATGGCCAGAAAGTTTTAAAAATAATAAGCTTTTTTCAATTTAATCTGTATTACTATTTCTTTTAATATTCTTCTTGAAAATTTTGAAAATTTTATTACGTTTTGCAGACCGACAAAGAAGAAATATTCATTATTGTTTGTCTGGCTGTCTACTTGAAAGCTGTTGTGGTATGAAACATACGTTATATTTTTATTTGTTAATGTAATTATTACTTACATTTTAATTACCTCCCATCACCTATAGATAAGGAAGGTATTGTCTTTGGTCAAAAAATTCAATGATGAGTTTTTAGTGAATAAGCACGTTTTAGGGCACATATAATACGATTTTACCATTTTTACGATGATGTACGTATGTATGTGTGTGTGTCTGTGTGTGGGTGAGACGAAAGTTTCGGATCGCATAACTTCAATACCACGATTCCAAAAACTATATTTTTGTCGTATTCTTCAAGTTTACATCCAGAAGAAGAGGTGAATACATTTTGGTTACACTTGGTTTACCGGAAGTAACCCCATTTGAAGATTTCAACAGTTTTTCTTGAAGCAGTTAAATATTATTTATTGATATTTAACGTTATTATAACTAAAAGAATATAACGATTTGATTGTATTTTATACTTCATATTCAATAGATATAGATAATTAATAATAGGAGAAGTCTAAGGTTAAATTATAACTAATTTTAAGGTTAAGGGATAATTGTATTAGTTTTAGTAATATATATGGTGTTAAAGAATTATAAAGATATTAAATTCCATAAATCAGCCAGCTATGCTAACCATGGAAACTGCTAATATATTCATATAATTCAAATTGACAGATGTCAGTATCAATGAAAAGTAAATGAATGTGGATGTTGAGATAGATGTGGGGAAAAATACGGTAAGGAATGAAAGAATAAGGGGAATAACTCTAGTGTTGAAGTTTCTAGAAACTATTGGAAGAAGAATGAATAACTTAGTAATAGAAGGTTTAAGAAACAGAGAAAGACCAAAAATAAGATGGAAGGACTGTAGTGCGGAAGACTTGAGAGAAAAGGAATTGAATGAGAACTACACGCAAAACATAAATGAGTGGAAGAAGAAGATAAAAAATAACAACCCCTAAGGAATAGGGAAAGCTAAAGAAGAAGAAGAAGATGTCAGTGTCAAATGCAATTTGCATAGTTAGTTTATGAAATCAGAAAATTTATATATAATACACAGGATTGACGGAAGGTATTGTGCTGGCCACATCAGATTTTTTTATCTGCTGATGTAATTATTACTTACATATTAATTTTTAAGTTGTACATACAAAACTTTTTAAAAAGTACAAAGTAATAATTTCTCTTTACTTTCTAAAAAAAAAAAAAAAAAAATTCGCAATTTACCACACATTCCAGAGTGCCATGGAATAATTTAATTATTAGATCAGTCGATATTCCTTAATTTAATATTAATGGGAAAATCTGGAAAGAAGTTTTTTTTTAAATTTAAGCTTATCAAAAGATATTTACGCTGTAAGTTGTCACAAACTCACTAGTTCGGCAATTCATGCAATAATCAGAAATAACTGTCACTCTTGATTATGATAATATGATCAACGATTTTTTAAATATTAAAGCTCGCCGAGTCCCTTTAATATCAGATATACATATATTTCATATATGTTTTAAATTATACATACCTCGTTATTTCTTTATTCAACTATTAATTAATTAATTAATTAACTAATTAATTGCAAATCGAAAAAAAAAATAGGGCGCATAATTTGAAGTTTGCCTCTGTTATTTCAAAACCACTGCCCGGCTCTGCCAAAGAAAACCAATTGATCTTCATATTTGACCACCAGGTAACTTATTAGTGACATCGGATAAATCGAAGCCACCGTAATTGTCAAATATTTACACTTTATTACATATTTAGATTTTCCTACAATTGTCATTAATTTAGTTAGATTCCCTCATTTGCGTTAAACCATAAAGGATGTGTATTCTCTCAGGTCGTACAATTAGAGAAATAAAGCAATTTAAATAATGAACAAAATTCCTCCGTACATATGTGCATAAAAATGTGAACATATCCACATCAAATTAAAATCCAATTAAACGAAATCTCCAGACGATACAGTACAGTACAAGTCCTTATTCGGGCATAACTTGCGTCTGATTAGCATTCAGCCAATCTTTCTTCCACTGAGCGATGAGTTCCACCATCCGGGTTTCAGATCCGTCTAGTGCTCAGGCAAGTGAGGCACCTACTGAGGGCGGAAAATTGAAAATCCATCGAAAGTTAGTATAATCCGGTTAGTTGGTTCAAAACTAAATCTCTCGAATATATCTAAGGAACAACAATCAACATAATGCCAAACAGTCAGGCTGCTTTAAAGGCATTAGGTGCCCTTACTTGTCAATTAAAGGTAGTCTGAAATTGCAACAGCTGGCCAAACAAAATCACGTCATACTATGGTAGCAACCGGGACATAAGGGACGCAGTGACACTTTTAAAGGACATACAATGACACAAGACTGTTAAGGCCTATTTATAACAACGTAACGCAAGACGTAACGCAAATGCAATAGGTAACGTAAGAAGTTAAAACACATGCTTGTAATATGGGCTATTTATATCACCGCAATGTAGTAGGTAACGCATTGAACGACACGCAAGAGATGGCCAACTGCGTGATGCCTTGCGTTCCCTTTAGCGTGTAACCAATCACTTGTCAGTATTTTTACAAAGGACGCGTGCAAATGCTTCTTGGACGGTAGAGATTATGTAAACGTCAAATTTCAAAAGTAGTTCCGCTTTTGCAAAATTTAGCGTGGTTATAAATTACACATTTCGCGATTGCGTTACCCACTGCTTTGCGTGCTTGCGTCGCGTTTTTCGTTGCGTTGATATAAATAGGCTTTTACTTTATAGGCGTACGCGTTAACGTGCGCGCGCACTTCTTTTTTACCTCTCGCTAAGAGACGTATTAGATTCATGCTAAAAATCGCATATCCAAATTTTAATGATTAAGCACGTTTTAATGTCCCTACAATCCGATTTTAATATTTTTACGATGATGTCTGTGTGTATGTATGTGTGTGGATGTATGTGCGTGTTATGTGTGTGGGGGTTGGAAGGACGATTTTTCAAAAACTATAATATGTTTAAGAGTAAGGGTTATGAGTGTGGCCGTGGCGAAAGAAGTCTGCTTAGATAGGAATGTGTGGCGAAGGATAATTGTTTCCTAACTATTATTGTGATCCGGATGCGGTATTTCGCTACCGAAAATCGGTCACTTTAATATGTTTAAGAGTACGGATTTGTTGTATGATGTTGATGTTGTTCTTATTGTTATCTGGTTTGTGCGAACCCACTAAGTGGGACACGCGTGATTTTATGTATGTATGTATGTATTTCTCAATCGGACATCACTGGGAAGAGCTGAAAATGTTTTAGTAATAACTGGACAACCGGAAGTAGCAGATTCTTAAAAAAATATGTTTCTTGAAATGCAAGAACTGATATTTAAGGACTTATCAGCATTTATTTTGGTGTATTGGAAAAGTTCAATAAGGAAAAAGCAAATTTCTGGGCAAACTGAGTGTCATTAATTTCCTTACATTTTATTTAAATTCCTACTTGTTGCATTATTATTGGTGTACAGGCGACCAATAGGAGTGCGTATCAATAATTTCACTATAATCCTTACACAGGATATTTCCGGGTATTTTCCGTATTATTCGGTTGTCGCTTTTTAAAGCAAATGGATGTGTGTATGCTCTTTGAATTTTTTGTACGTTTAATAAATTAACTGAATGTTTTGTACGAATGTATTTTGTGTACATGAATTGTAAAAATTTGTAAGATATTACTGTGAGATAATGTCCATGTTATTTTGTATGTATTACATTTTTGTTGTATAATTGTTGTAGACCTGAAGAAGGCGCAAGGGTGCACCGAAACGTTGGTATAGTAAGAATAAATGCTGTTTGACTGAACTTTCGAGTAATTGTTAACACCTAATCCACATCACAGTTGAGAAATAACCCACAATTACAACCTAAATATTATAGCCACACTGTACAATGTAAATTTCATTCACAGGTCGCAGTGATAAAGTACTATTGCTTAAAACCCTCACACTCATAGTAATAATAATATTTTATACTACTAATAATCTGAGAAACTTATTTATTCATCGGTAAATTTTTATGACAAGTTGGGAAGGGGGCGACGTTAAAAACTCCTTTCTAATGTCGTCGCCTTCGATTATCGTGACTAGAAGCAATAAACGCAACACTGATGGCTATTGGGATGGGATGGACTGTTATTCGTTTCGTATATGTTACACTTTACATTCTTGATGTTATCGCATTTAGGTGCATTTCGTTTACGCAACTCGGGTGATTAACTACTCTACAAATATTTATTGTCTAATGACGTTTACATGTATTATATATGCAGATTGAGTTCTCTGTGTCTCAGGATGTTTTAGTTTTGTTGCAAGCACAAGACTTGTATGATGAACGTTATATGTGTGAATGTAAATATGTCAGTATACAAATGAAACTGAATTTATTATACGTGTAACAGATGGAGCTGTTTTTTACAACGTTATAAAGCAAAAGTTAATCCTGAACTAAATAGCACTGTATATACAGGATGTTTATTAAACATACGGCAAAAATTCAAGGGGTTATTCCCTGGACTATTCTAAGAATATTTTGTCCTTTGATGATTTTTGAAAAGCCGCTTTTTTTCGAAGAGACAAGGTGAAATTTTTTTTCGACAATAACAACATTTAATACCAAAAATTACATGTAAAGTTTCTTAATCTACAAGAACTTTTGAAAATGACTACCTCTAGCTATGATGCAAGAATCCAATCTTCTTCTCATTGATTGCCGAACTCTTTCAAAAACACCAGGGTCGTTTCTTATGGAGTTATATCCAGCAATAATCCGATGTCTTAAATCTTCCAAATTTGCCAATGGAGTAGAATAAACTAATGACTTTAGATGGCCCCATAGGAAAAAATCCAGGGGGTTTAAGTCCGGGGATCGAGCAGGCCATAAGAGAGGTCCACCTCGACCAATCTAGCGATCTCCGTATGTTACTGTTAAAAAATCACGAGCAATCACACTAAAATGCGCTGGTGCACCATCGTGCATAAACCACATTGCATTTCTTGTTGCCAATGGTACATCCTCCAGAAACTGAGGTAGAGTATGTTCCAAAAAGTTGCGATACTCCTCGCCGGTAAGTCTTCGATTTTGATTATAATTTGTCAACCGGAAGAACCCTCGTTTGCAGATTTTAACAGTTTTTCTTGAAAACAACGCTGTTAAATATCATTTTTTGACATAATGTTATTATAAATATTAAAGAATTTATTATTATCTACACGATTTAGTTGCATTTTATACTTCATATTCAATGGATTAATAATTTGAAAAATATCAAAATTGGTTTTGTCGATTTTTTTTGCCTTATATCTTCGAAACAAAGCGGCTTTTCAAAAATCATCAAAGGACAAAATATTCTTAGAATAGTCCAGGAAATAACCCCTTGAATTTTTGCCGTATGTTTGATAAACACCCTGTATACAGGTGTCTAGAATAATGTATCCAACTTAAAGATTTCTAGAACTATAAGAGATACAAAATCGGTTATTAGAATGAGCATTTCTATTCGACAAAGTTTAAAAATTGCTCTAAAGATGTATAAAACAAAAGCTAGTATCTTACCATATAGATACGTTATTAGCAAAAATTCAATACTGCAAATTTACATTTTCACCTTTATCTAGTGACTCATGAATTTTTATTGAATAAACAATATACCATTACAATGGTCTCAGGCAAATTTTGTCTAATTTAAGGGACTATACACAGGATGTATCACGGAAAGTGAAACATATGCGTTTAACATGGGAAATCAGTTTTTCCGTGTGCATTGCTCCCGTAATTATTTTAGACAAAAAAATTTAAATGGATGTTGTAAAGCAAAAATTTCTACATCCGAATCATTTTAGCTACTTCATAACTGAATTACAATTTAATAGTATTAGGCATGTAATTAGAAATAAGAGACGAACAAATGCGTAACGTTTTATTACGTCAGTATCAGAATAATCATTGTCAAAATAAATACTAATAATGTGTGTGTGTGTGTGTGTGTGTGTGTGTGTGTGTGACCGCGGTTTCCAAATGCGGAATTGATTAGATTTTGGTTATAATTGATCAACCGGAAGTACCCTTATTTGAAGATTTTAACAGTTTTTTTTTTTAACTGTTAAATATTATTTACACATTTAATGTTATTATAAATATTAAAGAATATTCTATTATCTATATGAATTGATTGCATTTTATATTTCATATTCAAAGGATATAAATCAGCCAGCTATGCTATAACCATGGAAACAGCTACTATATTAAGAAAATTCTAAATGACAGATATAAGTGTCAATGAAAAGAAAATGAATGTGGCAGAGATCAGGAGGTTGAGATAGATGTTGGGGAAGACACAGAAAAATACGGTAAGGTATGAAAGAATAAGGGAAATAACTCGAGTATTGAAAGTTTCTAGAAAGATACAAGAGAGACGATTACATTGGTTTGAACGAGTCATGAGGAGAGATGAAGACTATTTTAGTAATAAAAGGCGGAAGAAACAGAGGAAGACCAAAGATAAGATGGAAGGACTATATTACGGAAGATAGAGGAAGACAAAAGATAAGATAAAAGAACTATATTGCGTAAGACTTGAAAGAAAAGCAACCGAATGAGGACGAACCGCAAAACATAAATGAATGGAAGAAGAAAAAAAAATAGCGACCCCTACCCAATAGGAAAATCAAAAGAAGAAGATGATGATGATGTTAGCGTCAAGTGCTATTTACATAGTTTATTTATGAAATAATATAACTGAAAATTTAGAATCTTTTGCAAGAAAATTTATGTATGGAATTTGTACATAATATCGTACACAGGATTGACAGAAGGTATTGTGCTTGCCACATCAGATTCTTTTTGTAAGATTAGGGTATGACATATGTACATATATTGTTGAATTCAGAAAAATATACTGAATCGATTAAGCATATAAACAATAGGTTCTCATTTAAAATAATAAAGTTGTATTGAGGACCACTATAGAAAATAATAGTCTAGTAAAATAGAAATTGTTTGCTAATTTAACCGACCTCGTAGCTATTATAGTTCTCGAGATAGCAATAGTGGAAAACTAAAATGTACACTCTGTATAAAGATCTGATTAGGTTTTGAATATAATTGGTCTGCCGGAAGTAACACTTTACTTCTATTATTAAATGTGTATGATTTCAACTTTTTTAATTATTTATTTTATTTATTACGCGACAGTTTAAATTCTAATTAACAGCGTTATAACTTCCACTTCTTGACATTTAAAAAATTTGCATTTCATTTCGGCCGGAAAGACAAAAAGTTTGTAGCAATTTGTAATTATTTTTATGCTCATAAACGAAAACCATGCAAAATTTTTGATATATATTCTTGATAATTGCTCCGTTTTATTTTAAAGTTAAGCAAATTAACATGCGTAGACATGAATTATAGCTGAGATCCTTCCATTTTGTGATATATTTCGCGTTATCACTGTAAGCTTATCTCATCGCTTCTGTTGCAGGAGCAAATATACATCGCTTTCTTATGAAAAAATCAAAAATGCTTAATTACATTTATTTTTTGCAAAATAAATCACACTCGACATAGTCTGACATATAATTAATTAAAATAATAACACGATCGCGTGTTATACATTTTACATGAAAGTCAGGTGTAAACAGGGCCGTATTTATATTTTTATGCATTCAAATATGGTATAATAGATATTTTCTGGAATAATTTTGAAAGTTGTACCTTCCGTCACTTCTAGGTAAGGAAGGTATTGTCTTTAGTCAAAAAATTCGATTTTACTATTTTTACGATGATGTCTGTATGTGTGTGTGGACGTGTGTGCGTGTGTATGTGTGTGACCGCGGTTTCGGCCGCGATATCTCCAATACTAGAATTCCAAAAATTACTATTCTCGCGTATTCCTCTTCCTTACAACCATATGCAGACCTGATTAGATTTTGGTTATAATTGGTCAACAGGATACGGTTGACCAATTATTTTATGAAGATTTTAACAGTTTTTCTTGAAAAACTCAGTTAAATGTTATTATAACTTAAAGAATATATTATTCTCTATACGATTTGATTGCATTGTATATTTCATATTCAACAGATATATAGTTAAAGAATTATAAAGATAATAAATTTCATAAATCAGCCAGCTATGCTAACTTAACCATGGAAACTGCTAATATATTCAGGTAATTCAAATTGACAGATGTCAGTATCAGTAAAAAGTATATGAATGAAAGAATAAGAAGAAGAAAATAAAAAATAGCGACCACTAACAAATGGGAAAAACTAAAGAAGAAGATGTCAGTGTCAAGTTCAATTTACATAGTTTGTTTATGATGAGGACCCGTGTCAAAATGACAGCAATTAATTATGTCCATAAATGACAAGTGTCATAATTTTTCATTCAAAATTTCATGATTTTCTTATTTCATGTGGTTTGTTTGTAATCAGGAGTATGGAATTCAGTTGCCGAGAAATGGAATCATAAAATACCAAAAATTAAAAATCTTTTGCAAGAAAATTTTTGTATGGAATTTGTACATAATACACAGGATTGACGGAAGGTATTGTGCTGGCCACATCAGATTTTTTATACATATTTTTTTCTACAATATTATTAAAAAATATGATGAGGCCATCACATTACCTTTCGTCAATCCTGTGTATTATATACAATTCCCATCAAATATTTTCTTGCAAAAGAATCTAAATTTCCAAAAAAAAATATTTCATAAATCAACTATGCAAATTGCACTTGAGACTGACATCTTCTTCTTTTTCTTCTTCTTTAGCTTTTCCCATTCGTTAGGTGTCGCTTTGTTCCACTAATTTCTGTTTTGCGTGCCGTCCTCATTATATTCCTTTTCTTTCAAGTTTTCCGCAATACAGTCCTTCCATCTTATCTTTGGCCCTCGCTGTTTCTACTACCTTTTATTACTAAGCTACATATTCGTTCAAACCAATGTAATCGTCTCTCTTGTATCTTTCTAGAAACTTTTATCACTCGAGGCAATTCCCATAGTCTTGGCTCACTATTCTCTTTTCGACTAGATGTATAAAAAAATTTTAATAATGTAACATATGAATTATTTTACATGATTGTAAAATAAATTTGATGTACTTTTCAAATTTGTAAAAAAATATAGTGTTCCATTTGAAATTTCAAAGTTGATATTAATTACTAATAAACCGGAAGTGGTATCATGAATGTACATCCGGCATCAAGTAGCTTACATGTTGCTGTATAAATCAAGTTATATGAAAGAAATTACTAACTTAATAAATAAGCAAGATATTTGCTGGGTCCATTAAAATATAACACCATGTAATCGATTACTGAATAAATCTCATTTGATCATAAAGGGACATTAGTTATTCTTGCATTAAATTTGGTGGGGCCCCAACTATTGCATCTTGTTGTTTTTGTTTAGGTACGGTCCTGCTATCATCAGATGATACAAGAAAAAATTCTTTTAAATTTTATTGTTAATTATAACCTTAATGAACTTGCAACTTTATAATGCAATTAATATATTTCTCAGATAATATGAAAAGAAAATTATTATGCAAAAGAAGTGATAATAATTAGAAGGTTTAACCCCTTTTGTGATAGACACATCAATTAATTTTTTAAAGTCCTGCGTATCTTGTTAGCTCAATGCATATTTTTCTTCTATCAAATGCAAAAAGTTCAACACGTGAGGTACTGGTTTCTTATACAGGAAATGCATCAGTTTAATGGTATTTAAATGTATACTCCCTTTAAAAATGTCTCACATTTGATTAATGAGACAATGTTATCGAAGATAACATAGGATACATCTTTTGATCCGGAGTGTACAAGCAGGATTTTTTTTATGAAGTTTTATGAAAAGAACCTGATTTAATTTATCTTAGAACAAGATGAACCGGTTACTATTATTCGCAAGGATCAATAAAACAACCCCAAAAGAAACTGGCTTTCTTATCTACGCATTCAAGCTTGACTGAGACTTTTAACACGCAAAAAATTCATCCTTTCTATAAAATTATTATCATTTTTACCTTCAGTCACCTAGGTAAAGAAAATATTGTCTTTGGTCAAAAAAAAATCGGTGGTGAGTTTTTAATGAATAAGCCCATTTTAGAGTATGTGTGTGTATGTGTGTGTGTGTGTGTGTGTGTGTGTGTGTGTGTATGTATGTGTGTGTGTGTGTGACGATCCTCTCGCATCGCATAACTAATAACTCCAATACCATAATTCCAAAATTTATAGTTTTTTCGCATTCCTCAAGTTTACCTTCAAAAGAAAAGGTAATTAAATTTTGATTATAATTGGTCAACCAGAAGCACCATTTTTATGATTTGTGTATGTGCGTTCGTATGTGTGTGTGACGATAATTTCGGCCGCGATAACTCAATACTACAATTCCAATAATTGCGATTTATACGTATTTCTCTACGTGATTAGATTTTGGTGATAATTGGTCAACCGGAAGTAAATATTAACGAATATGATATTCTCTATACGGTTTGATTACATTTATACTTCATATTCAATGAACATAGAGTTAAAAGTAATAAAATTACATAAATCAGTCAGTTATGCTATAACCATGGAAGGCACTATATTAAGGTAACTCTGATTGACAGATGTCAGTGTCTAGTGTAATTTACATAGAACGTTTGGGTTTATAATTTTACTGGAAATACAGAATTTTTTTCAAGAAACTGTCTGTATGGAATTTGTACAAAATGCACAAAAGAAAGGAAAGGTAACTGAAAATATATAATCTTTTGCAAGAAACTTTCTGGATGGAATTTGTACAAAATATATAGAACTGACGGAAGGTAATGTGCTGGCCACATCAGATTTTGTTGTTGTTTCCACTAGCCCTATGGTTATTAAAGAAAATATATGGTCATACTCTGTACAAAACTATAAGTCTTGCAGATTTGTGAATCTATAAAACAACTAACAAAAAATTCTATTTTTATTCATTAATATAAAACTGTACATACGAGTGGCAGCTTTCGTTCATTATTTAAAGATTTAAAGATCTGTACGATTTACAGTTTTGTACTGAATACGACAAATAGTTATAAATTATTTAAGTTTTATTACTATCTATGAAGTCAACAATGACTAATTTTTCTGTGTAACCCCGTAATTGTTCTGGGACTTACTAGTGTCCGTAAATCACAAATGATAAATTCTACATACACTTCCATTAATATACGATTTTCTGAAAAATGTCAATATACTTGAAACAATGTATTTGCAAAATATTTTTAGGAAAAAAACCAGTACTTTTTATCTAAAATATTAATATGGATATAGAGTTAAAGAATTATAAAGAAATTAAATTAATATAAAAAGAAATAATCAGTTATAAACACTTTAATTTTTCAATTGGTTTCCATGACATTATTTGGGCTGTGAGATTTATTACAACACATTATTATATACCTTATATTTATTTATCTGTTACTTACACAATTTTTGTTATAAACATTGAAGTGAAAATTTTCTCGTTTTAACGTATAAATAAAAACAGTGCAATTTTATATCCTCCTAGTGTGCAATTATGTCGGAATTTGAAGTATTATAATGTACGCCCCCTAAAGTTGTTCAATTGGATGGAAATCTAACAGTGTAGCTGAAAGATATGTCCAGGAATCACTGCAAAACAATATAAACTTTTCTTATCACTTTAATTCTAAGTATTCTTATGTTCATTACCGTCCCTATAATTGTAATCTGTAAGTCTGCTATTCTTTAATATGTTATTTCCTCAAAAGTAAACTCTGTTTCTATTTCAATTCATAGGTTATATATTTAAATTTGACAACTATTCATGGTATTTAGTAACTTTATTCTTAAGTTACCTAGCGTGTTATAATGACATTTAGGGCGATATTACAGGTTTCTTTCATTAAAGTTACTTCTTATTCGTTGATTATGTATAGTTTCTATGGATATTTATTTATTTTATTTCTACCTTGTGAATCAAGTCACAAAAGATGCTACTTTTATGACGTTTGAAGAAAAAATGTATTTATAAAAGTAACCTGCTGGGAAAATTATATAATTAGACGTATTTACATATAATTACGTAGCCTTGATCCACATATTAATATACCTACCTATAATTCCGGGTTAGAATATAATATTAAACGAATAATAGTAGTAATAAATTTGTTATATTTTTTGAGCCTTTATCCAAAATATTTACTGGGCGTAATGATATTCTTAATTTTAATTTTTTATTTTATTTTACAGGTGGTGGTCCATTGTTTTCAAAAAAGGCCTATAATCACAATGAAATGTATAATGGTGAGTTATTATTATTTATTTAATATAGACTTTATTTTAAGTACACATTAACTTTATATTACATATCAGTATGTATGAGTATATTTATGTATAAGTAGAAACATCCTGTATAGCCGGAGTGTGTCTGGGACTGACCGTTCTTCATTTACCAGCAAACAAAAATAATGATAAATTTAATGTTGAACCCACGCCTAGATATAGACATCCAATCAAGTAACTATGCAAATGGCTGGAATAAAGAACATGACCGCTTATTACATACACAAAGTGCAACAACATGTTATGTGCATGTTCCAGTTCACATATTAAACATTCAAATTTTTGTTGCTCATTTAGTTGTTAGCAAACTGTAGGACGACCATTTTCAATTAATGCATCAGGTATAATGGCCGTTGGGAGTAATGAATATTGAGTGAATTGCACTATATACAAGCATTACACCGCACAATTATGTTTAACTTCATAATTATTAATTTAAAAACGTTACGCCGACCTTGTCACTTAACGTCTTGTCTTGACCAAGTCTAGACTAGACTCTGTTGCTTCTTGTTCCAATATCAGTACATGTGGGTTTCTAATCGATTGCAAATATACATTAAATTAACTCAATACCAGCAAATTATATATTACAAATCATCATTAAAATCCTTATTTATACGAATTCCTCATCATTGACATCCTACGTGTTTCAAATGATTACGAGTTTCGTCTCAAATCAGTTGGTTCACTTCATGTTACGTTATTATCGTATTTGGTTGCGAATCTAGGAAACCGGGTTCGATCCCGAACGACGCCCAAATTATATCAAATTATAAATGGCACAAAAATGACCCCAGTCGTGAGCTCTTTATGCCTGTGAGGTGACGCTTGACAAACGTCCGCATAGTAGAAATATGTCATCATCATTACCGATATCTGTGTCTAAAGCAGATTGACACATCCAGCAATAGTAACATGCCGTAATCCGTGGTGATATATTTATTTATATTTGACAATCAGCTGAAAATTACAAGAATATTAAAAAATCGGATGTGGCCAGCACAATGCCTTCCGTCAATCCTGTGTATTATGTATAAATTCCATACATAAAATTTCTTGCAAAATATTCTCAATTTCCAGTAAAATTATTTCATAAACAAACTATGCAAATTGTACTTGACATCTTCTAATTCTTCTCAAGCTTTTCCTATTCGTTACGGGTCGCTATTTTTTATTTTCTTCTTCCACTCATTTCTGTTTTGCATGTCATTCTCATTCAGTTCCTTTCCTCTCAAGTCTTCCGCAATACAGTCCTTCCATCTTATCTTTGGTCTTCCTTTGTTTCTTCAATCTTCTATTATTAAACTATTCATTCTTCTTCCAATAGATTCTTCATCTCTCCTCATGACATGTTCAAACAATGTCTTGTATTTTTCTAAAAACTTGTATCATTCGAGCCATTTCCTTACCCTATCTTACCGTGTCTTCCCCAACATCCTCATCTCGGCCACATTAATTTTCTTTTCATTGACACTAACATCTGTTCTTAATATAGTAGCTGTTTCCATGGTTATAGCATAGCTGGCTGTTTTATAATTTATTTTTTTATAATTCTTTAACTCTATGTCCAATGAATATGAAATATAAAATACAATCAATTCGTATAGATAAAAATATTCTTTAATATTTATAATACATTAAATGCCAAAAAAAAATATTTAACAGGGTTCTTTCGAGCAAAATTATTGAAATCTTCAAATGAGTGTATTTCCTGTTGACCAATTATAACGAAAATCTGATCAAGTGTGCATATGGATGTAATGAAGAGGAATACGTAAAAATTGTAATTTTTGGAATTCTAATATTGGAGAAATTATAGTCGCACACACACGCGCACATACACACACACATGCAGACATCATCGTAAAAATGGTAAAATCATATTGTAGGGACCCTAAAACGTGCTTATTCATTGAAAACTCACCACCGAATTTTCTGACCAAAGACAATACCTGCCGTACTTACAGGTGACGGAAAGTAAAAATGAGCAGTCTGGTTTAATATCGGTAAATTTCAAGCAGGTGAAATTATAAAAAGAGGACAGAACTATTGTAAATTTTTGGTTCACACATTAATCCGAAACAGGAGAGGAGCTTTCTTAAAACAGAGGGCCTCAACATAGACAAACTTACAAACAATAGTTTTAATTAGAACTAAAGAAATTTCGGAACATTTAGGCTACGACAATTTCACTGTTTCAATTTCATATCTGTTTTTTTACCGGACATATAATTGAAAACCAGTGCTGTCCGTTTAAAAGAGATTCCACTGTATTGTATGTAACAATTTAATCAGATTTCTTTTGATCAGGGACCTGAACCGAAATGTATTTATGGTCCAGGTTCGGTTCAGGTTCAGAAAAGAAATGTCGGTTTAGGTTCACTTTCGGTTCAAAATAATTAAAATTATAACGATTCATCGTGTTAGGTTCTGGATCGAATTTCGGTTCCAGCCGGTAAATATGTAATTATAAGGACAAAAAGGCAGTGATGAAAATGAGAAGTACAGAAATACAGTTGTACAAAAAATTGTTGCGTTAAATAAACTGCTTTTATATTTGCAAATTTGGAAAAAAAATCGTTTTGTAGTAAAATAAGTCTGTAAAGTTATATTAACGCTTATTACGTAACAGGATTTAATAGATCCAAACCGAATTTGAATATAAAACGGTTTAAATTCGGTTCAAGTTTATTGGCCTTGACAAATAAAGGTTCGTTTCGGATTCAGATTAAAAATTCGGGTTTTCGGTTCAGGTTTGGGTTCAGTTTCAGGTCCTTGCTTTTGATTATGTAGAATAAGCCTCCTTTGTATTAGGGACAGTATTTATGGCACGACTACGTAGTGAAATTATATACATACATTACTCATGTTCTAATCTTATAGACGATTACGGACCGGTCCATATATTGACGTCACGGTTTACTATTCATTGTAAATAGCAGGAAAATTAAAATACCTCAAAACAGCACAATATGTATAAAGATATTTGCTTGTGGAATGCAAAATATTCATTTTTTAATCAATAGCGGTTTCGAAAATTAATCTTGGTTCTAGTCCATTAACTACAATAGATACTATTGGTATTCAGAAATCAAATATTCATGATATAAAATAAAAAGAAGTATGTGGTTGGTGCATTTTCCATGTGAACATGCTTTAAACCGCGCATTTTATCATTAAATCGCAGTTGTACTCGTTTTCTGAAGTGATTCTTTGTATACAATTACGCAACGAATCCCGCAATTCTCCTTTGAGAACGCTCGTGTTTTCTTGCTGTCATCATCGCATTCCGATCGTTTCTTCTCTGTTTCAGGCACACTAGATGACAGATAATTTAACGTTTACCTCTTTCAAATAAAATGGGAAAAGCTAAGTACTTTACTTATTTGTCACAAATTGCAGGTAAAAGTTAAAAGTTACGTTCAAAGAAATGTCGTTGTCGTTGTTACTTTGAAGTTATTGGCGCTGAGCTGAGCAAGTCATTGTTGTTTCTTTTTCCAGAATGAAATCCGCTCTGGCATTTTTATATCTAAGTCATGTTAATAAACATAACGAAGCGTTTTATGCTTTGCTTCACTAGAAATTTACCAAGGATCTTGCATTCAACTAATTGGTCAAACAGAGACGGCCTTATATTTTTTTAAAAATCTGTTGTAGCCAGCACAATACCTCTTGCCATTTTTATTTTATGCTGCATAGGGCGCGAGCAGTCTTGTGACTTTGTTGTCCTTGGCAAGCAGATATGGGGGCCCGTGTCAGATTGACAGCTAGTAATAATGTACATAGGTGTCAAGTATCATAAGTTTTCATTCAAAACATTATGATTTCCAAATCCATGTGGATTGTTTTCCTCGACAAGTATATATTCCATACTAACGTCAGAATATTTTGAAAGTTTATGAAATTAATTTCATGAAAAGTTATGACATATGAATTATGACATCTATGTAAATAACTACTTGCCGTCATTCTGACACGGATCCTCATAATATCTGCTTGCCAAAGCCAACAAAGTCATATAACTGTTCGCCCCCAATAAGTAACGAATTTAACATTTCTTGTACACACAAATAATTGAAATTGTATCTCTTCTTTCGTTCTATGAGAAATTTTGTCCTACTATTCTAATATGTTCAAAATTCTTCAAATCCATTGACGGTATTAGCGATATTTCTTAGGGATATATGTAATATTACCATTATTACCACTTATTTTGATATATTTTTTAAAAATCTGGTGTGGCCAGCACATTACCTTCCGTCAATGCTGTGTATTATGTACAAATTCCATTATTTACAGGTTAACATTTACCGTGTTACAATTGTTTTAGTTAATTGTTTTATTTCAAGCCATAGTCATGGCTCACTATTCTCTTTTCGACTAGGTGTATAAAAAAGTGCCCGCCATTTTACTTTTTAATGATGTAACATATGGATTATTTTACATGATTGTAAAGCAAATTTGATGTGCTTTTCAAATTTGTAAAAAATATAGTATGTTCCATTTGAAATTTCAATGTTGAGATATTAATTACTAATAAACCGGAAGTGGTATCATGAATGTACATCCGTCATCAAGTAGCTTACATGTTGCTGTATAAATCATGTTATATGAAAGAAATTACTAATTTAATAAATATGCGAGATATTTGCTGGGTCCATTAAAATATAACATCCTGTATACATATATGATGTATCACGGAAAGTGAAACATATGCGTTTAACATGGGAAATTAATGTTTCCGTACGCATTGCTCCCCTTAGACAAAAAGTTTCAAAGGGATGTTGTAAATCAAAAATTTCTACATCCGAATCCATAAAAAAAATCATTTTGGCTAAATACAGATATTAAATTTGAAAATTCTCGGAGTTACAATTTAATAGTATTAGCCATGGAATTAGAAACGAGAGACGAACAAAAGCGTAACGTTTTATTATGTCAGTATCAGAATAATGATTAGACAAATGTGCACTATATTTAATAAATTATCATGTGAAGTTGATATATATTTTGATTCAAACGTTATCTCTTTCAACATTTTAATTAGTTCGAGCAGTTCGATGTATCTAAAAACTTTTCATAATGTTTTCTAGATTTTCTTACTTGTTTTGTATATTATACATATGGTTATATATATTTTTTGTAGTATTTGTAATAATGTTGTATGTATATTTTTTTTCTCCCATTCTTTGTATCTCTTGCGTCGAAGCATTTATATTTTATTTATTTTATTTATTTACGGGAAGCCAACAGATTACCCAATAATAGGCTTCCGCTAATATACAAGATATTTTTACAAAATTACCAAATACAGACATTTATGAAAGAGCAGAATTAAATATATGCATATATACACATATATATACATATAAAATATACATATATATATATATATATATATATATATATATATATATATATATATACATATATACACACGTATATACATATATATAAAATAAAGATAATGTTAATATCATGAATGTGTTAATGTGTTTTTAAAGTGGTTTAAAGGCAAATTAAAAATATCTAAATGTTGTAATTTATTTATTTTTTATAATCATCCTGTAATTGGGATTTCTTTCCTGTAAGATTGATTTACAAATAAATAAATAAATAAATGATTGTCAAAATAAATACTAATAATTTGTCCTATAAAATGTCACGCTTTTGTCATCATCGTAAAAATGGTAAAACGTACTAAAAACTCACCATTGACTTGTTTGACTAAAGACAATACCTTCCTTACCGAAAGGTGACGTAAAAATCATTAATGTCACTAATTGTCACTGTCAATATTTTTAATCCGGTTCTGTGCAAAGGAAGAAAAAGCTTTGAAATCTCAGAAATTCTTAGAAGTATTGCGTCGTGTGAAATGATCTTGATATACCTGATTTCTTTGTTTCTTCGGGAAAAAAAATACATAAGCAATTATTGTGATTCTTCCGTAATGTACCAATAAACAACAAACTAAACCAATATATTGAATTGTAATGTCTAATGACAAACGATTCTTAGAAGAGAGATACCAGGATTGTTCATTATCCCGATAATCCTGAGCATATATGTATGTAAAGGCAGATAATTATAATGAAGTTTTTAGCTAAGGTAGTGAGTGTCTGAGTTTGATAAGAAGAGACCAAACTCAGAACCAAGAGTCCACCCACACACGGAAATGTCACGTGGGATGATGTACATGTGCATACGTTAATCATGGCACCGAATTTCCAAACAATCAAACCATTGCTTCTAAAGCCGGGCTCAGACGACTGGTGTACTTGACGAATACACCAATATTGGTATTCTTAGCTAATATACTAACTCATGTATGCGATTACCAAGCTAAGGGGCTCACACTACTTGTACAATTTTTTAAAAAATATGCAAGCAAATTGGTAAAATGTTGGCGGGAGTGCACTGAGTAACCAACATGGATAGTGGTCATCCTGAAAATGTCGTCGCTTGTGCAGCCATCGATCCCAATGAAGTTGGCACCCCCATGTAGGAATTAAGAGAAAAAAAATCTGTTGTGGCCAGCACAATACCTCTCGCCACTTCCTTTTTTGGTTACATAAGTATAGGGCACGAACAGTCATGTTACATTGATAGCCTTGACAAGCAGATGTGGGGGTCCGTTTCAGAATGATAATTACTAATTATGTACGTAGATGTCAAATGTCAGAATTTTTCATTAAAAATTTGAAGATTTTCTAAATTCACGTAGTTAATTTGTCACCAGGCGTGTGGAATTTACTTGTCGAGGAAAATAAACCACATGGAATTGGAAAATCATTAAATTTAGAATGAGAAATTATGATATTTGACATCTATATACATACCTGCGTGTCAAGGCCAACAAAGTCACATTTCTTGTATACCTACATTCTACACCAAAAATTCTATACCTTATATTTAGATTGTTTTATTTTAAATTCATTTTATGAAGAAATTTTGTCCTCTTCTAAATTTTCGAAATGTTTCCAATTCATTGTCAGGATTGACAGTATTTTTGAAGGATATATGTAATATACCTATAATTTTAAATATTTAATTATTAATTCAATAAGAAATAAAATGTATGTACTTCCCAGAAAAAATCTTCAGTAATGTCTCCGGATTTCTGACACTGACATTTATCTGTCAGTTACAAACATTTTAAATTTTCAACTATTTTCCATGGCATTCCTTCGGCTGTAAAATTTATTATAACAGATATATATTATATTTCTTTTTTTTCTAAATATATAGAATATATAATAAAATATTTAAATGTATCAGATAGAGAGAATTTAATTTTTGACTTAAAATTTTTTTTTCTAAGGGGTACCCCTTAGGATTTTTACAAATTATTTTTTTGCTTATATCTGATTGTTATTTGTCATAAGTATACTACCCATAAAGGTTTAATGAATTGACAAATTTGGGCCCAATGACTTTTATATAATTGGAGTTATTGAAGGTCAAAAATTTAACTCAAAATTTTGTTTAATTTTAAACGACTATTCTGAAAAAACTAAAGGTCAAATAATTTTTTCGTTGCCGGATTCGTATTTGTCATGGTTGAAATATATTATTAGCATATATAAATAAATATAAATCGATACTTTTAATTTTTGACTTAAAATTTTTTTTTCTAAGGGGTACCCCTTAGGATTTATACAAAATTTTTTTTTTGCTTATATCTGATTGTTATTTGTTATAAGTATACTACTCATAAAGGGTCTAATGAATTGCCAAATTTGGGCCCAATGACTTTTATATAATTGGAGTTATTGAAGGTCAAAAATTTGACTCAAAATTTTGTTTAATTTTAAACGACTATTCTGAAAAAACTAAAGGTCAAATATAGAATATCTCAACGTTTTATTAGTTTTAGATACCTGTTCCCCTGAAATATTTAACGAAATGATATTTCTTGTATTGCTTATTAATCCAGCAATGATTTTACATAGGTTTCATTTTGTCAGTAACCTTTTTAGGATAACTCTGGGCCAATAATAGCCAGCCGTCACGATAGAATATTTCAACGTTTTATTAGTTTTAGATACCTGTTCCCCTGAAATATTTAACGAAATGATATTTCTTGTATTGCTTATTAATCCAGCAATGATTTTACATAGGTTTCATTTTGTCAGTAACCTTTTTAGGATAACTCTGGGCCAATAATAGCCAGCCGTCACGATAGAATATTTCAACGTTTTATTAGTTTTAGATACCTGTTCCCCTGAAATATTTAACGAAATGATATTTCTTGTATTGCTTATTAATCCAGCAATGATTTTACATAGGTTTCATTTTGTCAGTAACCTTTTTAGGATAACTCTGGGCCAATAATAGCCAGCCGTCACGATAGAATATTTCAACGTTTTATTAGTTTTAGATACCTGTCCCCCTGAAATATTTAACGAAATGATATTTCTTGTATTGCTTATTAATCCAGCAATGATTTTACATAGGTTTCATTTTGTCAGTAACCTTTTTAGGATAACTCTGGGCCAATAATAGCCAGCCGTCACGATAGAATATTTCAACGTTTTATTAGTTTTAGATACCTGTTCCCCTGAAATATTTAACGAAATGATATTTCTTGTATTGCTTATTAATCCAGCAATGATTTTACATAGGTTTCATTTTGTCAGTAACCTTTTTAGGATAACTCTGGGCCAATAATAGCCAGCCGTCACGATAGAATATTTCAACGTTTTATTAGTTTTAGATACCTGTTCCCCTGAAATATTTAACGAAATGATATTTCTTGTATTGCTTATTAATCCAGCAATGATTTTACATAGGTTTCATTTTGTCAGTAACCTTTTTAGGATAACTCTGGGCCAATAATAGCCAACCGTCACAATAGAATATTTCAACGTTTTATTAGTTTTAGATACCTGTTCCCCTGAAATATTTAACGAAATGATATTTCTTGTATTGCTTATTAATCCAGCAATGATTTTACATAGGTTTCATTTTGTCAGTAACCTTTTTAGGATAACTCTGGGCCAATAATAGCCAGCCGTCACGATAGAATATTTCAACGTTTTATTAGTTTTAGATACCTGTTCCCCTGAAATATTTAACGAAATGATATTTCTTGTATTGCTTATTAATCCAGCAATGATTTTACATAGGTTTCTTTTTGTCCGTAACCTTTTTAGGATAACTCTGGGCCAATAATAGCCAGCCGTCACAATAGAATATTTCAACGTTTTATTAGTTTTAGATACCTGTTCCCTTGAAATATTTAACGAAATGATATTTCTTGTATTGCTTATTAATCCAGCAATGATTTTACATAGGTTTCATTTTGTCAGTAACCTTTTTAGGATAACTCTGGGCCAATAATAGCCAGCCGTCACGATAGAATATTTCAACGTTTTATTAGTTTTAGATACCTGTTCCCCTGAAATATTTAACGAAATGATATTTCTTGTATTGCTTATTAATCCAGCAATGATTTTACATAGGTTTCATTTTGTCCGTAACCTTTTTAGGATAACTCTGGGCCAATAATAGCCAGCCGTCACGATAGAATATTTCAACGTTTTATTAGTTTTAGATACCTGTTCCCCTGAAATATTTAACGAAATGATATTTATTGTATTGCTTATTAATCCAGCAATGATTTTACATAGGTTTCATTTTGTCAGTAACCTTTTTAGGATAACTCTGGGCCAATAATAGCCAGCCGTCACGATAGAATATTTCAACGTTTTATTAGTTTTAGATACCTGTTCCCCTGAAATATTTAACGAAATGATATTTCTTGTATTGCTTATTAATCCAGCAATGATTTTACATAGGTTTCATTTTGTCAGTAACCTTTTTAGGATAACTCTGGGCCAATAATAGCCAGCCGTCACGATAGAATATTTCAACGTTTTATTAGTTTTAGATACCTGTTCCCCTGAAATATTTAACGAAATGATATTTCTTGTATTGCTTATTAATCCAACAATGATTTTACATAGGTTTCATTTTGTCAGTAACCTTTTTAGGATAACTCTGGGCCAATAATAGCCAGCCGTCACGATAGAATATTTCAACGTTTTATTAGTTTTAGATACCTGTTCCCCTGAAATATTTAACGAAATGATATTTCTTGTATTGCTTATTAATCCAGCAATGATTTTACATAGGTTTCATTTTGTCAGTAACCTTTTTAGGATAACTCTGGGCCAATAATAGCCAGCCGTCACGATAGAATATTTCAACGTTTTATTAGTTTTAGATACCTGTTCCCCTGAAATATTTAACGAAATGATATTTCTTGTATTGCTTATTAATCCAGCAATGATTTTACATAGGTTTCATTTTGTCAATAACCTTTTTAGGATAACTCTGGGCCAATAATAGCCAGCCGTCACAATAGAATATTTCAACGTTTTATTAGTTTTAGATACCTGTTCCCCTGAAATATTTAACGAAATGATATTTCTTGTATTGCTTATTAATCCAGCAATGATTTTACATAGGTTTCATTTTGTCAGTAACCTTTTTAGGATAACTCTGGGCCAATAATAGCCAGCCGTCACGATAGAATATTTCAACGTTTTATTAGTTTTAGATACCTGTTCCCCTGAAATATTTAACGAAATGATATTTCTTGTATTGCTTATTAATCCAGCAATGATTTTACATAGGTTTCATTTTGTCAGTAACCTTTTAGGATAACTCTGGGCCAATAATAGCCAGCCGTCACGATAGAATATTTCAACGTTTTATTAGTTTTAGATACCTGTTCCCCTGAAATATTTAACGAAATGATATTTCTTGTATTGCTTATTAATCCAGCAATGATTTTACATAGGTTTCATTTTGTCCGTAACCTTTTTAGGATAACTCTGGGCCAATAATAGCCAGCCGTCACGATAGAATATTTCAACGTTTTATTAGTTTTAGATACCTGTTCCCCTGAAATATTTAACGAAATGATATTTATTGTATTGCTTATTAATCCAGCAATGATTTTACATAGGTTTCATTTTGTCAGTAACCTTTTTAGGATAACTCTGGGCCAATAATAGCCAGCCGTCACGATAGAATATTTCAACGTTTTATTAGTTTTAGATACCTGTTCCCCTGAAATATTTAACGAAATGATATTTCTTGTATTGCTTATTAATCCAGCAATGATTTTACATAGGTTTCATTTTGTCAGTAACCTTTTTAGGATAACTCTGGGCCAATAATAGCCAGCCGTCACGATAGAATATTTCAACGTTTTATTAGTTTTAGATACCTGTTCCCCTGAAATATTTAACGAAATGATATTTCTTGTATTGCTTATTAATCCAGCAATGATTTTACATAGGTTTCATTTTGTCAATAACCTTTTTAGGATAACTCTGGGCCAATAATAGCCAGCCGTCACAATAGAATATTTCAACGTTTTATTAGTTTTAGATACCTGTTCCCCTGAAATATTTAACGAAATGATATTTCTTGTATTGCTTATTAATCCAGCAATGATTTTACATAGGTTTCATTTTGTCAGTAACCTTTTTAGGATAACTCTGGGCCAATAATAGCCAGCCGTCACGATAGAATATTTCAACGTTTTATTAGTTTTAGATACCTGTTCCCCTGAAATATTTAACGAAATGATATTTCTTGTATTGCTTATTAATCCAGCAATGATTTTACATAGGTTTCATTTTGTCAGTAACCTTTTAGGATAACTCTGGGCCAATAATAGACAGCCGTCACAATAGAATATTTCAACGTTTTATTAGTTTTAGATACCTGTTCCCCTGAAATATTTAACGAAATGATATTTCTTGTATTGCTTATTAATCCAGCAATGATTTTACATAGGTTTCATTTTGTCAGTAACCTTTTTAGGATAACTCTGGGCCAATAATAGCCAGCCGTCACGATAGAATATTTCAACGTTTTATTAGTTTTAGATACCTGTTCCCCTGAAATATTTAACGAAATGATATTTCTTGTATTGCTTATTAATCCAGCAATGATTTTACATAGGTTTCATTTTGTCAGTAACCTTTTTAGGATAACTCTGGGCCAATAATAGCCAGCCGTCACGATAGAATATTTCAACGTTTTATTAGTTTTAGATACCTGTTCCCCTGAAATATTTAACGAAATGATATTTCTTGTATTGCTTATTAATCCAGCAATGATTTTACATAGTTTTCATTTTGTCAGTAACCTTTTTAGGATAACTCTGGGCTAATAATAGCCAGCCGTCACGATAGAATATTTCAACGTTTTATTAGTTTTAGATACCTGTTCCCCTGAAATATTTAACGAAATGATATTTCTTGTATTGCTTATTAATCCAGCAATGATTTTACATAGGTTTCATTTTGTCAGTAACCTTTTTAGGATAACTCTGGGCCAATAATAGCCAGCCGTCACGATAGAATATTTCAACGTTTTATTAGTTTTAGATACCTGTTCCCCTGAAATATTTAACGAAATGATATTTCTTGTATTGCTTATTAATCCAGCAATGATTTTACATAGGTTTCATTTTGTCAGTAACCTTTTTAGGATAACTCTGGGCCAATAATAGCCAGCCGTCACGATAGAATATTTCAACGTTTTATTAGTTTTAGATACCTGTTCCCCTGAAATATTTAACGAAATGATATTTCTTGTATTGCTTATTAATCCAGCAATGATTTTACATAGGTTTCATTTTGTCCGTAACCTTTTTAGGATAACTCTGGGCCAATAATAGCCAGCCGTCACGATAGAATATTTCAACGTTTTATTAGTTTTAGATACCTGTTCCCCTGAAATATTTAACGAAATGATATTTCTTGTATTGCTTATTAATCCAGCAATGATTTTACATAGGTTTCATTTTGTCAGTAACCTTTTAGGATAACTCTGGGCCAATAATAGCCAGCCGTCACAATAGAATATTTCAACGTTTTATTAGTTTTAGATACCTGTTCCCCTGAAATATTTAACGAAATGATATTTTTTGTATTGCTTATTAATCCAGCAATGATTTTACATAGGTTTCATTTTGTCAGTAATCTTTTTAGGATAACTCTGGGCCAATAATAGCCAGCCGTCACGATAGAATATTTCAACGTTTTATTAGTTTTAGATACCTGTTCCCCTGAAATATTTAACGAAATGATATTTCTTGTATTGCTTATTAATCCAGCAATGATTTTACATAGGTTTCATTTTGTCAGTAACCTTTTTAGGATAACTCTGGGCCAATAATAGCCAGCCGTCACGATAGAATATTTCAACGTTTTATTAGTTTTAGATACCTGTTCCCCTGAAATATTTAACGAAATGATATTTCTTGTATTGCTTATTAATCCAGCAATGATTTTACATAGGTTTCATTTTGTCAGTAACCTTTTTAGGATAACTCTGGGCCAATAATAGCCAGCCGTCACGATAGAATATTTCAACGTTTTATTAGTTTTAGATACCTGTTCCCCTGAAATATTTAACGAAATGATATTTCTTGTATTGCTTATTAATCCAGCAATGATTTTACATAGGTTTCATTTTGTCAGTAACCTTTTTAGGATAACTCTGCTCCCATAATAGCCAGCCGTCACGATAGAATATTTCAACGTTTTATTAGTTTTAGATACCTGTTCCCCTAAAATATTTAACGAAATGATATTTCTTGTATTGCTTATTAATCCAGCAATGATTTTACATAGGTTTCATTTTGTCAGTAACCTTTTTAGGATAACTCTGGGCCAATAATAGCCAGCCGTCACGATAGAATATTTCAACGTTTTATTAGTTTTAGATACCTGTTCCCCTGAAATATTTAACGAAATGATATTTCTTGTATTGCTTATTAATCCAGCAATGATTTTACATAGGTTTCATTTTGTCAGTAACCTTTTTAGGATAACTCTGGGCCAATAATAGCCAGCCGTCACGATAGAATATTTCAACGTTTTATTAGTTTTAGATACCTGTTCCCCTGAAATATTTAACGAAATGATATTTCTTGTATTGCTTATTAATCCAGCAATGATTTTACATAGGTTTCATTTTGTCAGTAACCTTTTTAGGATAACTCTGGGCCAATAATAGCCAGCCGTCACGATAGAATATTTCAACGTTTTATTAGTTTTAGATACCTGTTCCCCTGAAATATTTAACGAAATGATATTTCTTGTATTGCTTATTAATCCAGCAATGATTTTACATAGGTTTCATTTTGTCAGTAACCTTTTTAGGATAACTCTGGGCCAATAATAGCCAGCCGTCACAATAGAATATTTCAACGTTTTATTAGTTTTAGATACCTGTTCCCCTGAAATATTTAACGAAATGATATTTCTTGTATTGCTTATTAATCCAGCAATGATTTTACATAGGTTTCATTTTGTCAGTAACCTTTTTAGGATAACTCTGGGCCAATAATAGCCAGCCGTCACGATAGAATATTTCAACGTTTTATTAGTTTTAGATACCTGTTCCCCTGAAATATTTAACGAAATGATATTTCTTGTATTGCTTATTAATCCAGCAATGATTTTACATAGGTTTCATTTTGTCTGTAACCTTTTTAGAATAACTCTGGGCCAATAATAGCCAGCCGTCACGATAGAATATTTCAACGTTTTATTAGTTTTAGATACCTGTGCCCCTGAAATATTTAACGAAATAATGATATTTCTTGTATTGCTTATTAATCCAGCAATGATTTTACATAGGTTTCATTTTGTCAGTAACTTTTTAGGATAACTCTGGGCCAATAATAGCCAGCCGTCACGATAGAATATTTCAACGTTTTATTAGTTTTAGATACCTGTTCCCCTGAAATATTTAACGAAATGATATTTCTTGTATTGCTTATTAATCCAGCAATGATTTTACATAGGTTTCATTTTGTCAGTAACCTTTTTAGGATAACTCTGGGCTAATAATAGCCAGCCGTCACAATAGAATATTTCAACGTTTTATTAGTTTTAGATACCTGTTCCCCTGAAATATTTAACGAAATGATATTTCTTGTATTGCTTATTAATCCAGCAATGATTTTACATAGGTTTCATTTTGTCAGTAACCTTTTTAGGATAACTCTGGGCCAATAATAGCCAGCCGTCACGATAGAATATTTCAACGTTTTATTAGTTTTAGATACCTGTTCCCCTGAAATATTTAACGAAATGATATTTCTTGTATTGCTTATTAATCCAGCAATGATTTTACATAGGTTTCATTTTGTCAGTAACTTTTTAGGATAACTCTGGGCCAATAATAGCCAGCCGTCACGATAGAATATTTCAACGTTTTATTAGTTTTAGATACCTGTTCCCCTGAAATATTTAACGAAATGATATTTCTTGTATTGCTTATTAATCCAGCAATGATTTTACATAGGTTTCATTTTGTCAGTAACCTTTTTAGGATAACTCTGCTCCCATAATAGCCAGCCGTCACGATAGAATATTTCAACGTTTTATTAGTTTTAGATACCTGTTCCCCTGAAATATTTAACGAAATGATATTTCTTGTATTGCTTATTAATCCAGCAATGATTTTACATAGGTTTCATTTTGTCAGTAACCTTTTTAGGATAACTCTGGGCCAATAATAGCCAGCCGTCACGATAGAATATTTCAACGTTTTATTAGTTTTAGATACCTGTTCCCCTGAAATATTTAACGAAATGATATTTCTTGTATTGCTTATTAATCCAGCAATGATTTTACATAGGTTTCATTTTGTCAGTAACCTTTTTAGGATAACTCTGGGCCAATAATAGCCAGCCGTCACGATAGAATATTTCAACGTTTTATTAGTTTTAGATACCTGTTCCCCTGAAATATTTAACGAAATGATATTTCTTGTATTGCTTATTAATCCAGCAATGATTTTACATAGGTTTCATTTTGTCAGTAACCTTTTTAGGATAACTCTGGGCCAATAATAGCCAGCCGTCACGATAGAATATTTCAACGTTTTATTAGTTTTAGATACCTGTTCCCCTGAAATATTTAACGAAATGATATTTCTTGTATTGCTTATTAATCCAGCAATGATTTTACATAGGTTTCATTTTGTCAGTAACCTTTTTAGGATAACTCTGGGCCAATAATAGCCAGCCGTCACAATAGATAATTTCAACGTTTTATTAGTTTTAGATACCTGTTCCCCTGAAATATTTAACGAAATGATATTTCTTGTATTGCTTATTAATCCAGCAATGATTTTACATAGGTTTCATTTTGTCAGTAACCTTTTTAGGATAACTCTGGGCCAATAATAGCCAGCCGTCACGATAGAATATTTCAACGTTTTATTAGTTTTAGATACCTGTTCCCCTGAAATATTTAACGAAATGATATTTCTTGTATTGCTTATTAATCCAGCAATGATTTTACATAGGTTTCATTTTGTCTGTAACCTTTTTAGATAACTCTGGGCCAATAATAGCCAGCCGTCACGATAGAATATTTCAACGTTTTATTAGTTTTAGATACCTGTTCCCCTGAAATATTTAACGAAATGATATTTCTTGTATTGCTTATTAATCCAGCAATGATTTTACATAGGTTTCATTTTGTCAGTAACCTTTTTAGGATAACTCTGGGCCAATAATAGCCAGCCGTCACGATAGAATATTTCAACGTTTTATTAGTTTTAGATACCTGTTCCCCTGAAATATTTAACGAAATGATATTTCTTGTATTGCTTATTAATCCAGCAATGATTTTACATAGGTTTCATTTTGTCAGTAACTTTTTAGGATAACTCTGGGCCAATAATAGCCAGCCGTCACGATAGAATATTTCAACGTTTTATTAGTTTTAGATACCTGTTCCCCTGAAATATTTAACGAAATGATATTTCTTGTATTGCTTATTAATCCAGCAATGATTTTACATAGGTTTCATTTTGTCAGTAACCTTTTTAGGATAACTCTGGGCCAATAATAGCCAGCCGTCACGATAGAATATTTCAACGTTTTATTAGTTTTAGATACCTGTTCCCCTGAAATATTTAACGAAATGATATTTCTTGTATTGCTTATTAATCCAGCAATGATTTTACATAGGTTTCATTTTGTCAGTAACCTTTTTAGGATAACTCTGGGCCAATAATAGCCAGCCGTCACGATAGAATATTTCAACGTTTTATTAGTTTTAGATACCTGTTCCCCTGAAATATTTAACGAAATGATATTTCTTGTATTGCTTATTAATCCAGCAATGATTTTACATAGGTTTCATTTTGTCAGTAACCTTTTTAGGATAACTCTGGGCCAATAATAGCCAGCCGTCACGATAGAATATTTCAACGTTTTATTAGTTTTAGATACCTGTTCCCCTGAAATATTTAACGAAATGATATTTCTTGTATTGCTTATTAATCCAGCAATGATTTTACATAGGTTTCATTTTGTCAGTAACCTTTTTAGGATAACTCTGGGCCAATAATAGCCAGCCGTCACGATAGAATATTTCAACGTTTTATTAGTTTTAGATACCTGTTCCCCTGAAATATTTAACGAAATGATATTTCTTGTATTGCTTATTAATCCAGCAATGATTTTACATAGGTTTCATTTTGTCAGTAACCTTTTTAGGATAACTCTGGGCCAATAATAGCCAGCCGTCACGATAGAATATTTCAACGTTTTATTAGTTTTAGATACCTGTTCCCCTGAAATATTTAACGAAATGATATTTCTTGTATTGCTTATTAATCCAGCAATGATTTTACATAGGTTTCATTTTGTCAGTAACCTTTTTAGGATAACTCTGGGCCAATAATAGCCAGCCGTCACAATAGAATATTTCAACGTTTTATTAGTTTTAGATACCTGTTCCCCTGAAATATTTAACGAAATGATATTTCTTGTATTGCTTATTAATCCAGCAATGATTTTACATAGGTTTCATTTTGTCAGTAACCTTTTTAGGATAACTCTGGGCCAATAATAGCCAGCCGTCACGATAGAATATTTCAACGTTTTAATAGTTTTAGATACCTGTTCCCCTGAAATATTTAACGAAATGATATTTCTTGTATTGCTTATTAATCCAGCAATGATTTTACATAGGTTTCATTTTGTCAGTAACCTTTTTAGGATAACTCTGGGCCAATAATAGCCAGCCGTCACAATAGAATATTTCAACGTTTTATTAGTTTTAGATACCTGTTCCCCTGAAATATTTAACGAAATGATATTTCTTGTATTGCTTATTAATCCAGCAATGATTTTACATAGGTTTCATTTTGTCAGTAACCTTTTTAGGATAACTCTGGGCCAATAATAGCCTGCCGTCACGATAGAATATTTTAACGTTTTATTAGTTTTAGATACCTGTTCCCCTGAAATATTTAACGAAATGATATTTCTTGTATTGCTTATTAATCCAGCAATGATTTTACATAGGTTTCATTTTGTAAGTAACCTTTTTAGGATAACTCTGGGCCAATAATAGCCAGCCGTCACAATAGAATATTTCAACGTTTTATTAGTTTTAGATACCTGTTCCCCTGAAATATTTAACGAAATGATATTTCTTGTATTGCTTATTAATCCAGCAATGATTTTACATAGGTTTCATTTTGTCAGTAACCTTTTTAGGATAACTCTGGGCCAATAATAGCCAGCCGTCACAATAGAATATTTCAACGTTTTATTAGTTTTAGATACCTGTTCCCCTGAAATATTTAACGAAATGATATTTCTTGTATTGCTTATTAATCCAGCAATGATTTTACATAGGTTTCATTTTGTCAGTAACCTTTTTAGGATAACTCTGGGCCAATAATAGCCAGCCGTCACGATAGAATATTTCAGCGTTTTAATAGTTTTAGATACCTGTTCCCCTGAAATATTTAACGAAATGATATTTCTTGTATTGCTTATTAATCCAGCAATGATTTTACATAGGTTTCATTTTGTCAGTAACCTTTTTAGGATAACTCTGGGCCAATAATAGCCAGCCGTCACAATAGAATATTTCAACGTTTTATTAGTTTTAGATACCTGTTCCCCTGAAATATTTAACGAAATGATATTTCTTGTATTGCTTATTAATCCAGCAATGATTTTACATAGGTTTCATTTTGTCAGTAACCTTTTTAGGATAACTCTGGGCCAATAATAGCCTGCCGTCACGATAGAATATTTTAACGTTTTATTAGTTTTAGATACCTGTTCCCCTGAAATATTTAACGAAATGATATTTCTTGTATTGCTTATTAATCCAGCAATGATTTTACATAGGTTTCATTTTGTCAGTAACCTTTTTAGGATAACTCTGGGCCAATAATAGCCAGCCGTCACAATAGAATATTTCAACGTTTTATTAGTTTTAGATACCTGTTCCCCTGAAATATTTAACGAAATGATATTTCTTGTATTGCTTATTAATCCAGCAATGATTTTACATAGGTTTCATTTTGTCAGTAACCTTTTTAGGATAACTCTGGGCCAATAATAGCCAGCCGTCACGATAGAATATTTCAACGTTTTATTAGTTTTAGATACCTGTTCCCCTGAAATATTTAACGAAATGATATTTCTTGTATTGCTTATTAATCCAGCAATGATTTTACATAGGTTTCATTTTGTCAGTAACCTTTTTAGGATAACTCTGGGCCAATAATAGCCAGCCGTCACAATAGAATATTTCAACGTTTTATTAGTTTTAGATACCTGTTCCCCTGAAATATTTAACGAAATGATATTTCTTGTATTGCTTATTAATCCAGCAATGATTTTACATAGGTTTCATTTTGTCAGTAACCTTTTAGGATAACTCTGTGCCAATAATAGCCAGCCGTCACGATAGAATATTTCAACGTTTTATTAGTTTTAGATACCTGTTCCCCTGAAATATTTAACGAAATGATATTTCTTGTATTGCTTATTAATCCAGTAATGATTTTACATAGGTTTCATTTTGTCAGTAACCTTTTTAGAATAACTCTGGGCCAATAATAGCCAGCCGTCACGATAGAATATTTCAACGTTTTATTAGTTTTAGATACCTGTTCCCCTGAAATATTTAACGAAATGATATTTCTTGTATTGCTTATTAATCCAGCAATGATTTTACATAGGTTTCATTTTGTCCGTAACCTTTTTAGGATAACTCTGGGCCAATAATAGCCAGCCGTCACGATAGAATATTTCAACGTTTTATTAGTTTTAGATACCTGTTCCCCTGAAATATTTAACGAAATGATATTTCTTGTATTGCTTATTAATCCAGCAATGATTTTACATAGGTTTCATTTTGTCAGTAACCTTTTTAAGATAACTCTGGGCCAATAATAGCCAGCCGTCACAATAGAATATTTCAACGTTTTATTAGTTTTAGATACCTGTTCCCCTGAAATATTTAACGAAATGATATTTCTTGTATTGCTTATTAATCCAGCAATGATTTTACATAGGTTTCATTTTGTCAGTAACCTTTTTAGGATAACTCTGGGCCAATAATAGCCAGCCGTCACGATAGAAATTTCAACGTTTTATTAGTTTTAGATACCTGTTCCCCTGAAATATTTAACGAAATGATATTTCTTGTATTGCTTATTAATCCAGCAATGATTTTACATAGGTTTCATTTTGTCTGTAACCTTTTTAGGATAACTCTGGGCCAATAATAGCCAGCCGTCACGATAGAATATTTCAACGTTTTATTAGTTTTAGATACCTGTTCCCCTGAAATATTTAACGAAATGATATTTCTTGTATTGCTTATTAATCCAGCAATGATTTTACATAGGTTTCATTTTGTCAGTAACCTTTTTAGGATAACTCTGGGCCAATAATAGCCAGCCGTCACGATAGAATATTTCAACGTTTTATTAGTTTTAGATACCTGTTACCCTGAAATATTTAACGAAATGATATTTCTTGTATTGCTTATTAATCCAGCAATGATTTTACATAGGTTTCATTTTGTCAGTAACCTTTTTAGGATAACTCTGGGCCAATAATAGCCAGCCGTCACGATAGAATATTTCAACGTTTTATTAGTTTTAGATACCTGTTCCCCTGAAATATTTAACGAAATGATATTTCTTGTATTGCTTATTAATCCAGCAATGATTTTACATAGGTTTTATTTTGTCAGTAACCTTTTTAGGATAACTCTGGGCCAATAATAGCCAGCCGTCACAATAGAATATTTCAACGTTTTATTAGTTTTAGATACCTGTTCCCCTGAAATATTTAACGAAATGATATTTCTTGTATTGCTTATTAATCCAGCAATGATTTTACATAGGTTTCATTTTGTCAGTAACCTTTTAGGATAACTCTGGGCCAATAATAGCCAGCCGTCACGATAGAATATTTCAACGTTTTATTAGTTTTAGATACCTGTTCCCCTGAAATATTTAACGAAATGATATTTCTTGTATTGCTTATTAATCCAGCAATGATTTTACATAGGTTTCATTTTGTCAGTAACCTTTTTAGGATAACTCTGGGCCAATAATAGCCAGCCGTCACAATAGAATATTTCAACGTTTTATTAGTTTTAGATACCTGTTCCCCTGAAATATTTAACGAAATGATATTTCTTGTATTGCTTATTAATCCAGCAATGATTTTACATAGGTTTCATTTTGTCAGTAACCTTTTTAGGATAACTCTGGGCCAATAATAGCCAGCCGTCACGATAGAATATTTCAACGTTTTATTAGTTTTAGATACCTGTTCCCCTGAAATATTTAACGAAATGATATTTCTTGTATTGCTTATTAATCCAGCAATGATTTTACATAGGTTTCATTTTGTCAGTAACCTTTTTAGGATAACTCTGGGCCAATAATAGCCAGCCGTCACAATAGAATATTTCAACGTTTTATTAGTTTTAGATACCTGTTCCCCTGAAATATTTAACGAAATGATATTTCTTGTATTGCTTATTAATCCAGCAATGATTTTACATAGGTTTCATTTTGTCAGTAACCTTTTAGGATAACTCTGTGCCAATAATAGCCAGCCGTCACGATAGAATATTTCAACGTTTTATTAGTTTTAGATACCTGTTCCCCTGAAATATTTAACGAAATGATATTTCTTGTATTGCTTATTAATCCAGCAATGATTTTACATAGGTTTCATTTTGTCAGTAACCTTTTTAGAATAACTCTGGGCCAATAATAGCCAGCCGTCACGATAGAATATTTCAACGTTTTATTAGTTTTAGATACCTGTTCCCCTGAAATATTTAACGAAATGATATTTCTTGTATTGCTTATTAATCCAGCAATGATTTTACATAGGTTTCATTTTGTCAGTAACCTTTTTAGGATAACTCTGGGCCAATAATAGCCAGCCGTCACGATAGAATATTTCAACGTTTTATTAATTTTAGATACCTGTTCCCCTGAAATATTTAACGAAATGATATTTCTTGTATTGCTTATTAATCCAGCAATGATTTTACATAGGTTTCATTTTGTCAGTAACCTTTTTAAGATAACTCTGGGCCAATAATAGCCAGCCGTCACAATAGAATATTTCAACGTTTTATTAGTTTTAGATACCTGTTCCCCTGAAATATTTAACGAAATGATATTTCTTGTATTGCTTATTAATCCAGCAATGATTTTACATAGGTTTCATTTTGTCAGTAACCTTTTTAGGATAACTCTGGGCCAATAATAGCCAGCCGTCACGATAGAAATTTCAACGTTTTATTAGTTTTAGATACCTGTTCCCCTGAAATATTTAACGAAATGATATTTCTTGTATTGCTTATTAATCCAGCAATGATTTTACATAGGTTTCATTTTGTCTGTAACCTTTTTAGGATAACTCTGGGCCAATAATAGCCAGCCGTCACGATAGAATATTTCAACGTTTTATTAGTTTTAGATACCTGTTCCCCTGAAATATTTAACGAAATGATATTTCTTGTATTGCTTATTAATCCAGCAATGATTTTACATAGGTTTCATTTTGTCAGTAACCTTTTTAGGATAACTCTGGGCCAATAATAGCCAGCCGTCACGATAGAATATTTCAACGTTTTATTAGTTTTAGATACCTGTTACCCTGAAATATTTAACGAAATGATATTTCTTGTATTGCTTATTAATCCAGCAATGATTTTACATAGGTTTCATTTTGTCAGTAACCTTTTTAGGATAACTCTGGGCCAATAATAGCCAGCCGTCACGATAGAATATTTCAACGTTTTATTAGTTTTAGATACCTGTTCCCCTGAAATATTTAACGAAATGATATTTCTTGTATTGCTTATTAATCCAGCAATGATTTTACATAGGTTTTATTTTGTCAGTAACCTTTTTAGGATAACTCTGGGCCAATAATAGCCAGCCGTCACAATAGAATATTTCAACGTTTTATTAGTTTTAGATACCTGTTCCCCTGAAATATTTAACGAAATGATATTTCTTGTATTGCTTATTAATCCAGCAATGATTTTACATAGGTTTCATTTTGTCAGTAACCTTTTTAGGATAACTCTGGGCCAATAATAGCCAGCCGTCACGATAGAATATTTCAACGTTTTATTAGTTTTAGATACCTGTTCCCCTGAAATATTTAACGAAATGATATTTCTTGTATTGCTTATTAATCCAGCAATGATTTTACATAGGTTTCATTTTGTCAGTAACCTTTTTAGGATAACTCTGGGCCAATAATAGCCAGCCGTCACAATAGAATATTTCAACGTTTTATTAGTTTTAGATACCTGTTCCCCTGAAATATTTAACGAAATGATATTTCTTGTATTGCTTATTAATCCAGCAATGATTTTACATAGGTTTCATTTTGTCAGTAACCTTTTTAGGATAACTCTGGGCCAATAATAGCCAGCCGTCACGATAGAATATTTCAACGTTTTATTAGTTTTAGATACCTGTTCCCCTGAAATATTTAACGAAATGATATTTCTTGTATTGCTTATTAATCCAGCAATGATTTTACATAGGTTTCATTTTGTCAGTAACCTTTTTAGGATAACTCTGGGCCAATAATAGCCAGCCGTCACAATAGAATATTTCAACGTTTTATTAGTTTTAGATACCTGTTCCCCTGAAATATTTAACGAAATGATATTTCTTGTATTGCTTATTAATCCAGCAATGATTTTACATAGGTTTCATTTTGTCAGTAACCTTTTTAGGATAACTCTGGGCCAATAATAGCCAGCCGTCACGATAGAATATTTCAACGTTTTATTAGTTTTAGATACCTGTTCCCCTGAAATATTTAACGAAATGATATTTCCTGTATTGCTTATTAATCCAGCAATGATTTTACATAGGTTTCATTTTGTCAGTAACCTTTTTAGGATAACTCTGGGCCAATAATAGCCAGCCGTCACAATAGAATATTTCAACGTTTTATTAGTTTTAGATACCTGTTCCCCTGAAATATTTAACGAAATGATATTTCTTGTATTGCTTATTAATCCAGCAATGATTTTACATAGGTTTCATTTTGTCAGTAACCTTTTTAGGATAACTCTGGGCCAATAATAGCCAGCCGTCACGATAGAATATTTCAACGTTTTATTAGTTTTAGATACCTGTTCCCCTGAAATATTTAACGAAATGATATTTCTTGTATTGCTTATTAATCCAGCAATGATTTTACATAGGTTTCATTTTGTCAGTAACCTTTTTAGGATAACTCTGGGCCAATAATAGCCAGCCGTCACGATAGAATATTTCAACGTTTTATTAATTTTAGATACCTGTTCCCCTGAAATATTTAACGAAATGATATTTCTTGTATTGCTTATTAATCCAGCAATGATTTTACATAGGTTTCATTTTGTCAGTAACCTTTTTAGGATAACTCTGGGCCAATAATAGCCAGCCGTCACAATAGAATATTTCAACGTTTTATTAGTTTTAGATACCTGTTCCCCTGAAATATTTAACGAAATGATATTTCTTGTATTGCTTATTAATCCAGCAATGATTTTACATAGGTTTCATTTTGTCAGTAACCTTTTTAGGATAACTCTGGGTCAATAATAGCCAGCCGTCACGATAGAAATTTCAACTTTTATTAGTTTTAGATACCTGTTCCCCTGAAATATTTAACGAAATGATATTTCTTGTATTGCTTATTAATCCAGCAATGATTTTACATAGGTTTCATTTTGTCCGTAACCTTTTTAGGATAACTCTGGGCCAATAATAGCCAGCCGTCACGATAGAATATTTCAACGTTTTATTAGTTTTAGATACCTGTTCCCCTGAAATATTTAACGAAATGATATTTCTTGTATTGCTTATTAATCCAGCAATGATTTTACATAGGTTTCATTTTGTCAGTAACCTTTTTAGGATAACTCTGGGCCAATAATAGCCAGCCGTCACGATAGAATATTTCAACGTTTTATTAGTTTTAGATACCTGTTCCCCTGAAATATTTAACGAAATGATATTTCTTGTATTGCTTATTAATCCAGCTATGATTTTACATAGGTTTCATTTTGTCAGTAACCTTTTTAGGATAACTCTGGGCCAATAATAGCCAGCCGTCACGATAGAATATTTCAACGTTTTATTAGTTTTAGATACCTGTTCCCCTGAAATATTTAACGAAATGATATTTCTTGTATTGCTTATTAATCCAGCAATGATTTTACATAGGTTTCATTTTGTCAGTAACCTTTTTAGGATAACTCTGGGCCAATAATAGCCAGCCGTCACAATAGAATATTTCAACGTTTTATTAGTTTTAGATACCTGTTCCCCTGAAATATTTAACGAAATGATATTTCTTGTATTGCTTATTAATCCAGCAATGATTTTACATAGGTTTCATTTTGTCAGTAACCTTTTTAGGATAACTCTGGGCCAATAATAGCCAGCCGTCACGATAGAATATTTCAACGTTTTATTAGTTTTAGATACCTGTTCCCCTGAAATATTTAACGAAATGATATTTCCTGTATTGCTTATTAATCCAGCAATGATTTTACATAGGTTTCATTTTGTCAGTAACCTTTTTAGGATAACTCTGGGCCAATAATAGCCAGCCGTCACAATAGAATATTTCAACGTTTTATTAGTTTTAGATACCTGTTCCCCTGAAATATTTAACGAAATGATATTTCTTGTATTGCTTATTAATCCAGCAATGATTTTACATAGGTTTCATTTTGTCAGTAACCTTTTTAGGATAACTCTGGGCCAATAATAGCCAGCCGTCACGATAGAATATTTCAACGTTTTATTAGTTTTAGATACCTGTTCCCCTGAAATATTTAACGAAATGATATTTCTTGTATTGCTTATTAATCCAGCAATGATTTTACATAGGTTTCATTTTGTCAGTAACCTTTTTAGGATAACTCTGGGCCAATAATAGCCAGCCGTCACGATAGAATATTTCAACGTTTTATTAATTTTAGATACCTGTTCCCCTGAAATATTTAACGAAATGATATTTCTTGTATTGCTTATTAATCCAGCAATGATTTTACATAGGTTTCATTTTGTCAGTAACCTTTTTAGGATAACTCTGGGCCAATAATAGCCAGCCGTCACAATAGAATATTTCAACGTTTTATTAGTTTTAGATACCTGTTCCCCTGAAATATTTAACGAAATGATATTTCTTGTATTGCTTATTAATCCAGCAATGATTTTACATAGGTTTCATTTTGTCAGTAACCTTTTTAGGATAACTCTGGGTCAATAATAGCCAGCCGTCACGATAGAAATTTCAACTTTTATTAGTTTTAGATACCTGTTCCCCTGAAATATTTAACGAAATGATATTTCTTGTATTGCTTATTAATCCAGCAATGATTTTACATAGGTTTCATTTTGTCCGTAACCTTTTTAGGATAACTCTGGGCCAATAATAGCCAGCCGTCACGATAGAATATTTCAACGTTTTATTAGTTTTAGATACCTGTTCCCCTGAAATATTTAACGAAATGATATTTCTTGTATTGCTTATTAATCCAGCAATGATTTTACATAGGTTTCATTTTGTCAGTAACCTTTTTAGGATAACTCTGGGCCAATAATAGCCAGCCGTCACGATAGAATATTTCAACGTTTTATTAGTTTTAGATACCTGTTCCCCTGAAATATTTAACGAAATGATATTTCTTGTATTGCTTATTAATCCAGCTATGATTTTACATAGGTTTCATTTTGTCAGTAACCTTTTTAGGATAACTCTGGGCCAATAATAGCCAGCCGTCACGATAGAATATTTCAACGTTTTATTAGTTTTAGATACCTGTTCCCCCCTGAAATATTTAACGAAATGATATTTCTTGTATTGCTTATTAATCCAGCAATGATTTTACATAGGTTTTATTTTGTCAGTAACCTTTTTAGGATAACTCTGGGCCAATAATAGCCAGCCGTCACAATAGAATATTTCAACGTTTTATTAGTTTTAGATACCTGTTCCCCTGAAATATTTAACGAAATGATATTTCTTGTATTGCTTATTAATCCAGCAATGATTTTACATAGGTTTCATTTTGTCAGTAACCTTTTTAGGATAACTCTGGGCCAATAATAGCCAGCCGTCCCGATAGAATATTTCAACGTTTTATTAGTTTTAGATACCTGTTCCCCTGAAATATTTAACGAAATGATATTTCTTGTATTGCTTATTAATCCAGCAATGATTTTACATAGGTTCCATTTTGTCAGTAACCTTTTTAGGATAACTCTGGGCCAATAATAGCCAGCCGTCACAATAGAATATTTCAACGTTTTATTAGTTTTAGATACCTGTTCCCCTGAAATATTTAACGAAATGATATTTCTTGTATTGCTTATTAATCCAGCAATGATCTAATATAGGTTTCATTTTGTCAGTAACCTTTTTAGGATAACTCTGGGCCAATAATAGCCAGCCGTCACGATAGAATATTTCAACGTTTTATTAGTTTTAGATACCTGTTCCCCTGAAATATTTAACGAAATGATATTTCTTGTATTGCTTATTAATCCAGCAATGATTTTACATAGGTTTCATTTTGTCAGTAACCTTTTTAGGATAACTCTGGGCCAATAATAGCCAGCCGTCACGATAGAATATTTCAACGTTTTATTAGTTTTAGATACCTGTTCCCCTGAAATATTTAACGAAATGATATTTCTTGTATTGCTTATTAATCCAGCAATGATTTTACATAGGTTTCATTTTGTCAGTAACCTTTTTAGGATAACTCTGGGCCAATAATAGCCAGCTGTCACGATAGAATATTTCAACGTTTTATTAGTTTTAGATACCTGTTCCCCTGAAATATTTAACGAAATGATATTTCTTGTATTGCTTATTAATCCAGCAATGATTTTACATAGGTTTCATTTTGTCAGTAACCTTTTTAGGATAACTCTGGGCCAATAATAGCCAGCCGTCACGATAGAATATTTCAACGTTTTATTAGTTTTAGATACCTGTTCCCCTGAAATATTTAACGAAATGATATTTCTTGTATTGCTTATTAATCCAGCAATGATTTTACATAGGTTTCATTTTGTCAGTAACCTTTTTAGGATAACTCTGGGCCAATAATAGCCAGCCGTCACGATAGAATATTTCAACGTTTTATTAGTTTTAGATACCTGTTCCCCTGAAATATTTAACGAAATGATATTTCTTGTATTGCTTATTAATCCAGCAATGATTTTACATAGGTTTCATTTTGTCAGTAACCTTTTTAGGATAACTCTGGGCCAATAATAGCCAGCCGTCACAATAGAATATTACAACGTTTTATTAGTTTTAGATACCTGTTCCCCTGAAATATTTAACGAAATGATATTTCTTGTATTGCTTATTAATCCAGCAATGATTTTACATAGGTTTCATTTTGTCAGTAACCTTTTTAGGATAACTCTGGGCCAATAATAGCCAGCCGTCACGATAGAATATTTCAACGTTTTATTAGTTTTAGATACCTGTTCCCCTGAAATATTTAACGAAATGATATTTCTTGTATTGCTTATTAATCCAGCAATGATTTTACATAGGTTTCATTTTGTCCGTAACCTTTTTAGGATAACTCTGGGCCAATAATAGCCAGCCGTCACGATAGAATATTTCAACGTTTTATTAGTTTTAGATACCTGTTCCCCTGAAATATTTAACGAAATGATATTTCTTGTATTGCTTATTAATCCAGCAATGATTTTACATAGGTTTCATTTTGTCAGTAACCTTTTTAGGATAACTCTGGGCTAATAATAGCCAGCCGTCACGATAGAATATTTCAACGTTTTATTAGTTTTAGATACCTGTTCCCCTGAAATATTTAACGAAATGATATTTCTTGTATTGCTTATTAATCCAGCAATGATTTTACATAGGTTTCATTTTGTGAGTAACCTTTTTAGGATAACTCTGGGCCAATAATAGCCAGCCGTCACGATAGAATATTTCAACGTTTTATTAGTTTTAGATACCTGTTCCCCTGAAATATTTAACGAAATGATATTTCTTGTATTGCTTATTAATCCAGCAATGATTTTACATAGGTTTCATTTTGTCAGTAACCTTTTTAGGATAACTCTGGGCCAATAATAGCCAGCCGTCACGATAGAATATTTCAACGTTTTATTAGTTTTAGATACCTGTTCCCCTGAAATATTTAACGAAATGATATTTCTTGTATTGCTTATTAATCCAGCAATGATTTTACATAGGTTTCATTTTGTCAGTAACCTTTTTAGGATAACTCTGGGCCAATAATAGCCAGCCGTCACGATAGAATATTTCAACGTTTTATTAGTTTTAGATACCTGTTCCCCTGAAATATTTAACGAAATGATATTTCTTGTATTGCTTATTAATCCAGCAATGATTTTACATAGGTTTCATTTTGTCAGTAACCTTTTTAGGATAACTCTGGGCCAATAATAGCCAGCCGTCACGATAGAATATTTCAACGTTTTATTAGTTTTAGATACCTGTTCCCCTGAAATATTTAACGAAATGATATTTCTTGTATTGCTTATTAATCCAGCAATGATTTTACATAGGTTTCATTTTGTCAGTAACCTTTTTAGGATAACTCTGGGCCAATAATAGCCAGCCGTCACGATAGAATATTTCAACGTTTTATTAGTTTTAGATACCTGTTCCCTGAAATATTTAACGAAATGATATTTCTTGTATTGCTTATTAATCCAGCAATGATTTTACATAGGTTTCATTTTGTCAGTAACCTTTTTAGGATAACTCTGGGCCAATAATAGCCAGCCGTCACGATAGAATATTTCAACGTTTTATTAGTTTTAGATACCTGTTCCCCTGAAATATTTAACGAAATGATATTTCTTGTATTGCTTATTAATCCAGCAATGATTTTACATAGGTTTCATTTTGTCAGTAACCTTTTTAGGATAACTCTGGGCCAATAATAGCCAGCCGTCACGATAGAATATTTCAACGTTTTATTAGTTTTAGATACCTGTTCCCCTGAAATATTTAACGAAATGATATTTCTTGTATTGCTTATTAATCCAGCAATGATTTTACATAGGTTTCATTTTGTCAGTAACCTTTTTAGGATAACTCTGGGCCAATAATAGCCAGCTGTCACGATAGGATATTTCAACGTTTTATTAGTTTTAGATACCTGTTCCCCTGAAATATTTAACGAAATGATATTTCTTGTATTGCTTATTAATCCAGCAATGATTTTACATAGGTTTCATTTTGTCAGTAACCTTTTTAGGATAACTCTGGGCCAATAATAGCCAGCCGTCACGATAGAATATTTCAACGTTTTTTTAGTTTTAGATACCTGTTCCCCTGAAATATTTAACGAAATGATATTTCTTGTATTGCTTATTAATCCAGCAATAATTTTACATAGGTTTCATTTTGTCAGTAACCTTTTTAGGATAACTCTGGGCCAATAATAGCCAGCCGTCACGATAGAATATTTCAACGTTTTATTAGTTTTAGATACCTGTTCCCCTGAAATATTTAACGAAATGATATTTCTTGTATTGCTTATTAATCCAGCAATAATTTTACATAGGTTTCATTTTGTCAGTAACCTTTTTAGGATAACTCTGGGCCAATAATAGCCAGCCGTCACAATAGAATATTACAACGTTTTATTAGTTTTAGATACCTGTTCCCCTGAAATATTTAACGAAATGATATTTCTTGTATTGCTTATTAATCCAGCAATGATTTTACATAGGTTTCATTTTGTCAGTAACCTTTTTAGGATAACTCTGGGCCAATA